>JAWWTY010000158.1:2988413-3001257 GCA_035222235.1 Margarornis squamiger | reverse complement strand
GATGGCAGGATGGTGGGATGGGTGGGATGGGGGGGATGCATGGATGCATAGGACAGGGGGGGACTAGTGGGACAGGGGAGGATAAGTGGGACAGGGGGAGATAATTGGGACCGGGAGGATAAGTGGGACAGGCGAGCTGAGTGGGACGGACAGCATGAGTGGGACGGGGGGACGGACAAGATGAGTGGGATGGGCGGGATGGTGGGATGGGGGAGATGAGTGGGACACGGGGGATGAGTGGGACGGGCAGACTGAATGAGCAGGATGAGTGGGACGGACAACATGAGTGGGACGGGGGAACGAGTGGGATGGTCAGGACGAGTGGGACGGACAGAATGAGTGGGACGGGCAAGCTAAGTGGGACGGACAAGGAGAGTGGGACGGGAAGGATGAGTGGGAAGGGCGGGATGAGTGGGATGGACAAAATGAGTGGGACGGGCGGGATGAGTGGGACGGACAAGAAGAGTGGGACGGGCGGGGTGACGGAGCGCGGTGGGGACGGGCGGGGGCCGGATCCGAAGCGCTGGGGACGGGACGGGGTGGGATGGGGTGGGCTGGGGTGGGCTGGAGTGGGACGGGACAGGGTGGGCTGGGGCGGGTCTCACCTGTGCCGCGGCCCCGCCAGGTGCGTGTCGCAGGTGACGAACTGCGCGCCCAGGTCGGCGCTGCCCAGGTCGCCGCGGGTCGTGCTCATGCGGCCCCCTGTGCACGACAGCCAGTCACACAGCGCCACGACACGCGGCACGACATCACACGACACGACACGACACGGCACGACACCCACCTGCGCCCCGCGCCTTGTCCCAGACGGCCACGCGTGCCCGAGCCCCCCGTGGCAGCAGCGCCGAGCACGCCCCGCCCGTGAGCCCCGCGCCCACCACCAGCACCCGAGACATCCCACGGCACACAGGACACGCCACACGGGACACGGGCTCGCCGGGAACACACCCACCAGCGGCCAGAGCCCGCCCGTGGGTGGAGCGGGGCAGGAGGCGGGCGGGACAGCAGTGCGGGTGTCTGTGCATAGGGCTGTACGCGTGGATAGGTGTGCGTGCGAACATCTGTGTGCACATCTGTGTGCACACATCTGTGCTGTGCACACACACTTGTGCACACAGCTGTACACACACTCAGCTGTGTATACACATCTGTGCTGTGCACACACACTTGTACACACAGCTGTACACACACTCAGCTGTGTGCACGCACATCTGTGCATACACATCTGTACACATGCATATGTATGTGCACAAACATCTGTATGTGCACAAACATCTGTACACACATCTGTGTGCACACATCTGTGCTGTGCACACACACTTGTACACACAGCTGTACACACAGCTGTGTGCACGCACATCTGTGCATACACATCTGTACACACACCTGTACACATGCGTGTGTATGTGCACGAACATCTGTATGTGCACAAACATCTGTACACACACATCTGTGTACCCTCACACCTGTACATGCACCTGTACATACATACATCTGTACACACATACATCTGTGTACACACACACACCTGTCCTGGCACACACACCTGTACACACACATATCTGTGTCTGTATACACACCTTTATGCACACATCTGTGTATGCACACATCTGTGTACACACACACCTGTACATACACCTGTACATACATATCTGTACCCACACAAACATCTGCGTACACACATCTGTGTACACACACACCTGTACACACATACATCTGTGTACACACACTTGTACATACACATGGCTGCACACACATCCCCCTATACACACACATCTGTACACACATCTTTACACACACCTGTAGGCATGCCTGTACAGACACACCTGCACACACAGACCTGTACACATACACATGTGCACATAAAACTGTACACACACACCTGTACATCCTGTACATACACATGTCTGTACACACACACATCTGTACACACACCTGTACACACATCTTTACACACACCTGTAGGCATGCCTGTACAGACACACACACCTATACACACACATCTGTACACACACACCTGTACACACACATGTGTACATACACATATCTGTACATACCTGTACACACACACATCTGTATACACCTGTACACACACCCCTGCCCCTGCACACCTGCACACACAAGCCCTGCACACACACCTGTGCTCACACTTCCCCTGTACACACACCTGTGCACACACACCTGCACACACCAGCCCTGCACACACACGTGTGCACACACATCCCCTCTGCACGCACACGTGTCCTTTTGCAACGAAGGCAAACGAGGAGGAATGTTGGCAACAGGTCGAGGGAGGTGACCCTTCCTTCCCCCCCTGCTCAGCACTGGTGAGGCCAGACCTGCAGTGCTCTGTCCAGTTCTGGGCTTCCCAGTAAAAGTCCAGCTGGAAAGACTCCAGCAAGGGACCAGGAGGATGGTGAGGGCACAGGAGAGGTGGGACTGTTCAGACTGTTCAGCCAGGAGAAGAGAAGGCTCAGAGTGGGGGTCCCATAAATACCCAGGTTCTTCTCAGTGGTGCTCAGGACCAGAGACAATGGGCAAGACAAAACACCAGATAAAACACCTCTGAACATCAGGAAACACTTGTTTACTATGGATGTGACCAAGCACCAGAGCACATTGCCCAGGATGGAGCTCCATCCTTGGAGATATTCAGAAGCCATCTGGACATGGTCCTGGGCAAACAGCTTTAGGTGGCCCTGTGTGAGCACGGGGGAGTTGAACAAAATGACATCCAGAGGTCATTCCAACCTCAACCAGTCTGTGATTCTGAAATAAGCCATCTCTGCCATCAGATTGACTTCATCCCAGTGTCAGTCATCCAGGAATGCTCTGGAACTGGGTCTCCTGACCCAGTCCTCCTGAACAGCTTCTACCAAAATGAAAACGTGGCCACCTGGACATGCTACCCAGAAGGAATTGCTGGGGGGGTGTGACACCTTCCAGAAAGTGCTGATGGGCCATCTCCAACACCTGGGGGGGTTTGTGTAACCATGCATGGTATTGGTCTGTAATTTCCACGTTAGGAAAGTGGGATCCTGAGAAGCTGAGATTGGAGTAGATAGTGCTGAGGGGTGGTGAGATGTGTGCACCACCTCTGCCCAGGGAAAACAAATTCCCATCCTGAGAGCCTTGAGCGTGGGCGTTTGGGGGAAGTATTTGGATTGCTGTCCTTACCCTGCTGCGTAGGTGAGAGGAGAAATTCCAGAGACCTTCTGATAGGATCGTTGTGGTATGGGGGACACCAGAACCTGACACTTTGGCAGTGGTGTTGAGCAGCAGATTGGTGTGAAGTCCCTTCTGTAATGCTTGTTGTGCCTAAGGGATAGGCAGGTGTTGGTAATGACCATCTACAACAGCAGCTCCAAGTTGACCTCAAGGCAGATGTTGTTTAATACGTTAAATATAAATGTTTAAAATGTTGTTTCTTGGAGAAAGGTGGGAACCCAGTGCCCAACCACCCTCTGAAGGAAGAACTTCTCCCTGATATCCAACCTGTCCATGATGGGTAGTGCTCAGGTTTCCACTGCAGTGCAAAGAGCTCTGTGCCCATGGGCGCACACACCGTGGGCACTGCTGAAGCAGGAGTGTTGCAAGAGAGGGCTGCATGAGTTGGATGAGAACTCTTGGATGTGTGACATGTTTTGGGCTGAACACCTACCTGAAGTATGTGCCAGTGGCAGGTGGCCCTGGGTGAGGGCAGGGCATGGCAACGCTCTGATTAGGAGCTGTGGCACAACAGCCTTACTGGAAAGGACCTGGCAAGGGTGGCAGGCACAGAACTGAACACCAGCCAACAATGTGCTCTCCCTGCAAAGATGGAGAGCCCCAGCCTGGGCCACTGGGGCAGACTGGGCTGCCTGGGTTAGTTCTCACCCCTGCTCTTTGGGGCAAGGGAGGTCACATCTGGTTGCTACGTCCAGTTCTGGAGGAGAGGGATGTGGAGACAACCCACAGAGGCTGGAAAACAAGCAGTGACCCTATGATGGGAAGTGGATGGAGCTGAGTTCATCAGGTCTGGCCATGGGGAGGATGAGAGTGGTCTGAGAGCAGCCTGTGACTCCTCAGGGTGCAAAAACTGATAGAACAAAACACCTTTGAAGGGTCAGGGAATATGAGAGGGAAAAAATGTTGTTGCACCTTTGGGTGGTGGCACGGGAGATGCAGAAGTGAAAATACTTCTTTCCCTGGGGAGTAGGAAGCCCCTGTGGGATGGTCAACACAGACATGGGGGATCTCCATTCTGGGTGACTTCCAAAACTTGGCTGCTCAAAGCCAGGGCCAGTCTGATCCAGTAGTGGAGTGGAACAGTGGATGGAGGCCTTTAGAGATCCTTACCCACCGACATTTCTTTGATGTCATGACCAAGTAATGAAGCCCAAGGGACTCTCCTTGCTCCCATTCAGCCTCTACAGTGGTGATGCTTCAGCAAGAGCTGCACATCACCTTTGAGAGGACAGATCATCTTATAAGACCTGTGATAATGTCTCACTCTTCTAGGACAGTTTAGAGTGCAGCCTTGGCCTTGCACCCTTCAGGGAGGACAGTGCCTTCAGAAGAGTGTGACCAGAGTTGCTCTGCCCTTTCCCTGGAGTGCAGACTTCCACTATCTGTTTCCTCAGAAGGTGAAAGTCAAAGGTGTCTCACCCAGTGAAGTGTGGCTTCAGTACCCTAAACCCAAGCCCCTCTTAACCTCCAAATCTCTAAATTACCAACCAATGCCCTACTGTGGCTGTGTTTAAAGAGTGGGACCAAGTGCCAAATCCAAGGTGTGTGCCTTGGACGGATCTCAGGTCCATTCCAGGCTGACAGCCAGGAGACATCTTTCCCTACTGACCTTTCACCGTGATTTCCAAAGCAAAACAATCTAGGAAAGCAGGGCAGAAGACAGTGCCAGCCCTGCCAAGGGTCACGGAGAGGGATGACTCCCTCTTGGCAGGGCACACATAGGATAGGGCTCGTGGATACTCTCTATATTTTCTCATAAGGGTGTGAAGAACAAGGACGTTGGGGTGGGTTGTCCCCAGCCATCAGCTGAGCACCCACACGGCTGCTTGTTTGCTCCAGATCCCACCCCAAAGTGGGGCAGGTGGAGGGAACTGGAAGAGCAAAAGTGAGAAAACTGGGTGGAGAGAAAGAGCGTTGCTATGGCAAATTGGCTGTGTCCCATTCCTGTGGTATGAGGAAAGGGAACTCCATCCCTGCCTGACCCAGTACAGATGTTTTTAGGCTGTTGCCTGGGATTTAATCTCCAGCTCACATTGAACATCTCTGTCTATACAACAAGAAACACCATCATTCCTACACCACCTAAGACCTGCCACCGGAAATCCATTTCAGATTTTGATCTTCCCTTGCAATAACTTAATTATGTCTCTTAAATAAAGAAATCATCCGATCATTGAAATGTGATGCTGCAAACTTTCTTCAGCAATATCAATTAAACCACTTTCTCAATGGGCATCACCTCCAGACGTCCACAGTTATGTGACTCTGCCTAAACAGTATTTAACCGGCCCCCACAAACAAATCCTGGGAAACTGTACTTTCTAAACTATGGTGTTGCCTAATGAGTTCTATGTTCTACATCTCACTGTGTTTACATTTAGCCCTCTCTCTTGGTGCTACCCCACCCTCCAGACAGTTCAAATAGGGCTGTCCCCGGAGAGATGAGCAGCACTGAGCCGTGCACCAGCGAGAGGTGACCGCCAGTCCTCTGCTGCTGCCCTGTGCCCCCTCTCTGTCCCCTCTGCACTGCCATCCCTCCATCCCTCCATCCATCCCTCCATCCATCCCTCCATCCCTCCATCCATCCATCCCTCCCAGGGCTCACACCCCCTGTGTCCTCCTGCAGGAGCTGTGCCACCCCTCGGCTGCGCTGGTTGCCTTCGCCCTTATAAAGGTGAGTGTGGGACAAGCATTGCTAGAGCTGGCTCTAAGTGTGGGTGTGAATGGTGCTTGTGACTCCAAGAGAGTGGCCCACGTTTGGCCAAGAACAGGGGGACAAAGTCTGTCGTGCTGGGTCGGTGCAGATCTGTTTTCTCTGCCCAGTGGTCCATCACCTCATGGTCACTGATGTCTACAGCTGTTGTTGGAGGGAGCAGCCCTGCCCACACCTTCCAATATCTCTTTGTGGACCTACTGCTCGTAACTGTGTGTAAAACCTGCTGCTCCTGACTGCCTTCACCACCTTTTGTGGCAGGTGGACTCTCCAGTGCACAAAGTAGTTATTGCAGCTCTGTTAAACCCAGTCTTGTTAAGTGATGTCTAGATCTGCTGGAAGATTCATCGCTCCCAAGTAAGGTGATACATTTCACACCCAGGTTTGCACTCGTATTTATCCTGATTCATCCTTCTCTGAATGAAATGTAATCAGTTCTAGTCTTTTCCACGGTGATCAAGGAGAATGACAAGTAATTAGAGATTTTCTTTTCATGATTTTCTTCCTATTGAGGGAGGGAATGCAGTGTTGGATCTTCTTTGGCTGAGCAAAATCAGCCTGCTACCCTCCCTCTCCCTCCTGGGTGGGCTTGGACAGTGGTGTTAGTGGGTGATGCAAACAGCAGGGTGATGTTACAGAGCTCTGCCTCTCAGCCATCCCCTTTCCTGTAATGCAGTGGGAAGGGACAGAGCAAAAGTGGCACTGCATCACTGCCGATATGACAAGTACCACCCTGCATCCTTTGTGTATTGTTAACAGGCTGGGTTGGATGGAACTCTGACCAGCTTGGTCTAGTGAAAATTGTCCCTATCCACAGCAGGGGGGTTGGAATGACATTGTCTTTAGAGTCCCTTCCAACCCAAACCATTCTATGTTTCCACAAGAGAAAGGCTGGGCTGGGATGTGCAGCTGTGCTGATGCCTCTGGGGCTTTCTCTGTGCCCCACCGAGCTCTGACATCTCTGGGACTCCTCTGGGCAGGGGGAGGTGATGCTGTTGGGTCTGCTGTGGGGACCATGTGGTGAACGCTGGAATTTACCTTTTAAAACAGGACCCACAGCACTGTCATGGGTTGGTTTGGAAGCCGTAATTAAATGCTCCCTGATTTTCAGCTGGAAAAACCTTGCCTTGCATTCTGACATTCCTGTAGGAAGCAGGGAAGTTCACCCTTGCTGATTGCACTGCAGACTGGGGTTCCAAGGAATGGGGCAGGTACATGAGACAAAAACAGTGTAAAAGTAGATCACAAATGTGATGAGCCACCCGGGCTGGTGAAAGGTGTCCCTGCCCATGGCAGGGGGTGGAATGAGATGAGCTTTAAGGTCCCTTCACTATGATTTGAACACACTTGCTATTTCCAGTGGGCTGCAGAGCAGTGCAAGGATTGCTGTCTTGCCCCTTACTGGAATTCCTGGAAGTCTGTCCCATCTCCCTGAAAATATCCCACCTGAGATGTGTTTCCTGAGCCACTGCACATCCTTTCAGTGCTCCCCCAGGCCTCCAGACTGAGTCTGAGTCCTACCTGAAGGGTTTTCCTGCCCACATCTCCCCTTTCCCTGCTGTTCATCACCCCTGACACTGTGGATGTGTTGGTCTAGGCAAAGCGAGGATGTGGCTGGCTCTGGCTCTGGTGTCTGTGTTCCATGGGATGGTATCCGGGCAATGCCTCCTGAATTCCCCGTTTCCCAAGAATCCAGAGGCAAGGATGAACATCGTAAGTAGGAAGGCATTGGGGCACTTATCCAGAAAACAGCCAGGATAAAACACTGATAGTTAAATATTGCATTTAGGGATTAGCTTGGGGGAGCCTTGAAAACATTAGTATTGGCTTTCCTCTTCTTGCAGAGTGAAATGGTCTCCTATTGGGGATACCCCAGTGAGGAGTATGACGTGGTGACAGAGGATGGCTATATCCTTCAGCTGAACAGAATTCCTCATGGGAGAGGAAATGCTGCATGCCTAGGTAAAATTGGTAAAACACAGGACACCCACACCTTCTGCTGGTGACTGGGATACACGAGGGCTTGTGCAAGAGGGTTTTCAAGGTTCCCTGTGGCTTGGCATCTGTAGCATGATTTCTGATCGATCAGAACTTGTAGGGAAGGCTGACCACTTGAAGTGGAGGTTTTCTCACCTTTTGTGGGCACCTGAGCATGGGTGATGCCCCATGCATGGGTCAGGCTGCACTCCCAACAGTGAGAAGCTTCCCAACCCTCCTGGTTCCTCATGCACACCTTGGGTTTCCTCTGGGAGCCTGGAGCCCCATATGTGGTCCTGCAGCCAAGTGGTGCATCAGCAGGCTGGTTTGATAGTCCTTGAGGAGCTTCCAGGGCATCCTCTTGTCCTGTGAGAAGTGACACCGAGGGGTGCCTAGACCTGTGAAAAGGTGCATCTCTTCCCATCACATCCCCAGGCTCCTCTGTGTTTGCCTACAGAGTTCCCTGGGCAGCCCAAGCTCTGCCAGTGCTCCCAGAGGTGTTGGGGGCAAAGGCAAAGATATGAAGCACCACACAACAAACCTGCTTTTTTGGCTTGAAATCCAGGGGAACTCTGACA
Organism: Margarornis squamiger; assembly: GCA_035222235.1. Taxonomy (NCBI): domain Eukaryota; kingdom Metazoa; phylum Chordata; class Aves; order Passeriformes; family Furnariidae; genus Margarornis; species Margarornis squamiger. The sequence continues at coordinate 2,992,761 of JAWWTY010000158.1, read as the reverse complement.
CAAACCTCCCTAGACCCTGCCTGCCATAATTCACGGGGATAATGCTTCCTGAACTGCCTCAAATGACCCCAGCCAGCATTAAAAGAGAGAAAACCAGTCCCCATGACCCATGTCTTGCAGGTGCAAGGCCCGTGGTGTTTCTGCAGCACGGTTTCCTTGCAGAAGGCAGCTGCTGGGTCACCAACCTGGCCAACAACAGCCTGGGCTTCATTCTCGCCGACGCCGGCTACGACGTCTGGATTGGGAATAGCAGAGGGAGCACTTGGTCCAAGCGACACCTGCTGCTGTCTCCCAAAAGGGACGAGTTCTGGGCTTTCAGGTACACAGGGAGTTGGAGGACCTCAGGAACAACGGGATTCTTTCATGTCCCAGAGGTGGTGCTGCCCTAGCTCGGGGAGGAGCGAACCAGGCTGACCTGAAGCACCCGCGTGCTTTCCCGAGGACACGCTCAGTTAGGATGAAGGAGTTTGTGGGGTGGTCCTGCCCTCCCTGCTGCTTCTGGGGTTTGTGCAGATGTAGGTGCTGCACCTCTCAGGAAGATGTCTACTCTCCCTTCTGCAGCTTCGATGAAATGGCTAAATATGACCTGCCAGCAGTTATAAACTTCATTGAGCAGAAAACAGGACAGAAACAGTTGTATTACATCGGTCATTCACAAGGCACCACTATAGGTGAGTGGGTGTTTTGACTCACCTTGGTGGCAGTGTGGGCTGTCTGCATCACCCCTGGGAACTGTAAAACCCGAATTTAATTTTAATCTGACCCTTCAATCCAAATTTAAAATTTACTGAGTGTCTCAAAAGGGTAAACCATTTTTTTTTCCCTACTATTCTTTCCCCCCCCAGGTTTTATAGCCTTTTCCACCATGCCTCAGCTGGCCCAGAAAATCAAGGTGTTCCTTGCTCTGGCACCTGTGACCACAGTTACGTTTTCTCAGAGTCCACTTAGAAAGCTGGCACTCTTTTCTGACTATGGGCTTAAGGTATGTTGGTCCAGATCATAATCTGAATGCAGCTTTTCCTGGGGATTGTGAAATTACCTACACAGGACATTTCGATTCGTTTACACAGAGAGGAACTCTGTGCTCGATGTGTTTTCATAATGAACACAATCACACCAATCAGTGCAGAGTCTTTCTGGCCTGAATTTACTGGCAGGATTAGAGCCAAAATGTTGGCAAACAAAACTGACGCAGAGACTGTGAATTGAGCCTCTCCACTTATTACAAAAGCATAATGAATGTAGAATGCATGTCAAAAGAGAGGAAGAGAAGCATTTAACAGGATGCAAGGAAGGCTCTGCTCATGGGCAATCTCATCCCTTAATGGGGGGGAAATAGAAGTGCTGCTGCTTTGGGGGGAAAGCGTGACCAGGCTCTGTATTTCCTGAGCACATTTGCAATTTTACAGGAGGTATTTGGCACCAGAGATTTCCTCCCCCACACTGCCTTGGGGGAGCTGTTCCTTTCCAAATTCTGTACCTGCTCCAAGGCGTGCAAGAACTTCTTGTCTGAGGTCTTCGGATTCAACTGGAAGAACATGAACATGGTATGTAGGAAGAGGGCCCTTGGGGTCCTTCTGAGGGACAAAGTCTTGGAGCCAGATGACACCTCCTAAGAAATGTTCTTGTGCCCTCCCAGAGCCGAATTGATGTGTATGCAGGACACATCCCAGCGGGCTCTTCAGTCCAAAACATAATCCACTGGCTGCAGGTAAACCTTCCCAGCTGCTTTCCTGTGCAAAACAGGGTGTTTTCCTGCCCCTCTGTGGGCACTGTGTCGTGTTGTTGGCTGCTGCAAGACACATCTTCCTTGGCTCTGCTTTCACCGCTCCGTAAAATGCTCGGCAGCTCCTTGTAGAAGTAGCCCTAATCCACCAGGTTTTCCTTTCCAGTTTTTGCTGCAAGATTCTTTGCCAGATGATGTGATGAGTAGTGAGTGAAATGAGGGGCAGTGAGCACAGAGCACAGCCCTGGGAGAGGTGCCCAGGGCCATGGGGGCTCTCCATCCTGGGAGGGACCAAGCCGTGCCCATCCTGGCCATGTATTGCTGACAGTCCTGTGCCACTTAGACAAGAGATGTTCAGAGGCTCCTTCCAACCAACACACCTTTGCTCATGTCATTCCAGGGCAATTCTTCAGCCAGCAAGGAATATTTAGAGCCCTAATCCCCTTTCTTAGAACATTTTCATTTTCTCCCCTCCTGGCATCAAGCACAAACCATATAAACGTAATCCCCTTTCATTTCTCCAAGTTCATGGCAATAATTAATTGCACTGGGCCCGTGGCAGCCCTGTTCAGTGATGAAACCCAACTTTTGAGTTTCCCCTTTTAAACTGGCTGCACCCCCACGGAGCTGCCATTTCATTTAGACCTTTGCATGTCTGAATTTGCTGCAGGGGGTTCACAGTGGGGCACTGAGAGCTTTTGACGGGGGCACCATGTACAACAGTCTTCGCTATAGACAGGTAAGAGCTTCCAGTGACCCTTGGTCTTACACATCCCATTCCCATTCGTGCCTGGTGGGATTCCTCTGGATTTATTGCCCTCTCTTCACAAATGGGGCACTCAAGTAGCAAGTTCAGCGGGATCTCCACTTGGAAAGACAGCATTTTCTGCTCTAAACTCTATTTTGAACATACCTTTTCAATGGAGGGAAGTGTTAGGTGCTTTCCACTTCTGAAAGGAAACGGTCTCAGGTGGTGCCAGGAGAGGTTCAGGTGGAATATTTGGGGAAATTCCTTTGCTCAAAGGGTGGATAAGCACTGGAACAGAGAAAATAACTTCTCTCTTCCTTAAAGAAGGAAAATTCAAATTGCTCAGAGAGGGACACTCTCCTTAACTGGAATAATCACACTGCAGGTAAAAAGACATGTTGCTGACAAACCACCTGAGGGTGCTGAGCAAGAACAACCCTCCAGGGTGTTTTCATCTCAAGAACTTGCTTCCAAACACTTTCCCGAGGGAAAGGCTGGTGCTTGCATGAGGTGTCACCACAAACCCCAGCAGAGCTGCTTGGAGGGACCTCTAGAGGTGCCCAGTCCAACCTCCTGCTTGAAGCAGGATGGTCCACCTGCAGTAAACCAGGGCAGCTCAAGTTCTGCCTGCTCATCAAACCTGTCTGTAGGATCAGAGCCAGAACTTCTAGCAGGCCAGAACGGCTTCATTAATTACTTTAAATTAAGCTGTGTGGCATCAGGCTCTGCAGCTTTCCATGCAGTTTCTCTCCTTTCTAGAAGAAAAGCCTTCCCAGTTTTTATTCCCCTCCATCCCCCTTGCCCCCTGTGAAATGCCACTTTCCCATCTCTCCAGGAGGGTCCACCACTCTACGACGTGAAGGACATGGAAGTGCCCACGGCCATGTGGAATGGTGGGCTGGACTGCCTGGTTGACCCACGGGACACTGCCCTCCTGCTGCCCCAGATCAAGAACCTGCTCCACCACAAGCTGATTCCCCAGTGGAACCACTTGGATTTCATACTGGGCCTCAATGCAACCGAGGTTTTGTACTCAGAAATGCTGGACATCATGAAGAAGCACCTGTGAAGGTGTTGGTTTGGCTTGAGATGTTATTTGTTTTGGCTGGTGGGTCTTGTGAGATCAATGCTGTCTCTGAAGGATATTTAAACTTCTCACTGTTTAGACCACCTGAATACAGCTGATTAAAATGCTGATAAACTACAGCAGTGACAGGGTGGGGAGAAGACCCTTCATGTTATTCCTGACTGGCACTGCATTTCCTTTCTTTTTCCTTCATTTCTTTCCCAACCCTTCCCCCTCTTTTTTCCTGTTTTGTTTGGTTTTGCTTGGGTATCGTGGTGGTTTTTTTGTTTGTTTGGTTGGTTTGGGGCTTTTTTTGTCTATATTTGCAAAGTCCAGGAAACACAGATGAGGGTGCTGGGGTTTCAGATGTTTCACTGTGACTGGGATCCCAGTGATCTCTTCTCTGAGACGGGGGGGATCCCACACACTTTGCTTTAAGAGTGCCTGCAGTTCCTCTGGGAGCTGGGGCTCTGGACCTCCCTTGTAACTCAGATGATTTCTGGCTTCACCAGAGACACAAAACTCCCCATTGCTGTTATGTTTAAAGCTATCAGTGTGGGTCACAGAGAGAACTCACAGGTCTGTGCAGAAAAACCACAGCAGACTTAGAATCCCAGAATGGTTTGAGCTGGAAGGGACCTTAAAGGTCATCTGGCCCCTTCCACCAGCCCAGGGTGCTCCAAGCCCCATCCATCCTGGCCTTGGACACTCCCAGGGATCCAGGGGCAGCAACAGCTTCTCTGCCCAACCTGTGCCAGGGCCTGCCCACCCTCCCAGGGAAGGATTCCTTCCATTTCCATATATCTGA
>JAWWTY010000158.1:2958945-2972147 GCA_035222235.1 Margarornis squamiger | reverse complement strand
ACATCTCAGCTCTCCACGGCACCTGGGGGACAATGGGGTTGGCATATTGTTTGGATTTTTTCCCTAAATTTTAATGCAGCAGATACGACAAGAGCCTTCTCCCTCACCTTGCCTAGCACCACAACCTGAGCACCCAACACTAATCCACCAACAGCTCCAGGTCTAATCTAGCAAAACCCCAAAGGCTGCTCCTTCCCACCCCCCTGGCTGTGGTTCTTCACAGTGCTCACACACCGTCCCCGGTGTCACCTGCTGGCACCAGAGCAGGTGCAAAGGTGCAGAGGCTCCTGAGATGCACAGAGCTCTGCAGACAGACCAGCACAGACCTTCTCCTTGCAGCAGCTCCCCAGAACGCCCAAGGTGAAGCGAAGTCAGCTCCCACCAGGACGCAGGCAGGGACAGTCCCCACAAGGGCAGCAGGTGGAAAGAAAGGGCTTAGGCCAGGTCTGCCTTTGGTCCCTGTGTTGTCACAAGCAGCTTCTGGCCCCCAGCCTCACCTTCATCTACCTCAGTGACTTGCAGAAAACCTGACGAGCCTTCCTTTGTCCTTTGGAGGTCCTTCCTCTGACACCCTCTCCAGAAATGCCCGCTGCCCTCTGCGCCTCTCTGGACAAGCTGTGAGCCCACAACTCTCCCTAAGCCTACCCCCCTTATTCCTCCAGCCCCTGCCCCACCCCCTGAACCTCTCCTCCTGGACAGGCTTGGCCACTTCCCGGCAGGAATGACTCCATACCCAGCCTTCTGGCTCCCCAAAAGCCAGAGGAGCTGAGTTGCACATGCAAGCCCTGGGAGGGGATTATTCCCTCTGCTTGGCCCTGGGAAGGCTAAGTCATGATGCAGCATCCAGGTTTGGGTTCCCAGGGACTAGTGAGACACCTCCACATGGGACTGAGGCCACAGGAGGTGGGTGGAGGCCAAGGTGTGTGAGGAGCTGGGTTTGCTCAACCAGACCCAATGGCATGTTCCCCTGGCCAAGGGCATATTCCCTACCAAGGCAGGTATCCACTAGGTGAGCAGGCTCAGATACATTTCAGCAGGTTGCCTGGCACATCCAGAAAACCACTCAGCTTCTCCTCTCAGCCAGGGCAGCCACGTGTGGGCACAAGTCCCTTTTGGCTCCTTCCTTTGCTGTTCAGGGCTGAAATGCTGCTGCCTGTGCCCTGAGGGCACCCAGGACACGTGTGAGGGTGTCACCTCCCTGTGGTGACCCATCCACCCAAGGGTGGGCTCCCAAACACATGAACCTCACCAAGAGGCTCTCAGAGCTTTGACACCACCCTCTTAGACACCACATGCCTGTGTTGGCACAGTTCAAACAGCACCCTGTGCCTTCACCATGGCCAGTAATCAGGGCAATCATAGCTGGGGCCAGGACATGCTTTCCCCCACCAGGCAGGAGCTGGGAGATCCTCAGGGGACACACGGGTGGGAAGATGCAATTCCAGGGCTGGATGCAGAACGCCACAGCCACTCCTCCCTCCTCTACCACTCCCAGTCCAGCATCCGAGGGACAATTGCCACTCCTTGAAGCCGAGGTGTTCTTTCCACCCCGCTGGTGATTTGTGGTGGTTTGCAAAATAGCTTCAGAGGGAGGCTTGGGAGGGGTTTAGTCATGTGAGGAGTAAAATGGTAAGGTAGGGACAGAGCTCAGGGCAGGCTGCTCCGAACTCTGCTTCTCCCCCTGCTGACAAGGGAGGAAAGCAAACTTGAGCCGTGGGTGCCCTGGGATTTTGGGGCTGGGTGAGGGGTTTTTTGGGGTAACAGGCTTTACACCCTGCTGCTGACAAAACCTGAGCTCAAGTTTCTCACTAAATTAAACTCGACAGCACCCATGCACACACACAAAAAGAAATGTCTCGCCTGCTCTGTGTCACGAGGAACACCAAAAAGCTCTCTAATCAGCTGGAAAACACAGAGGGTTTGCAGAGGGGCTTGTTTCTCCCCTTCCTGCTCCTCCCCAACTGCAGAGAGAAGAAATGCAAAGCCAGCCTGGGCATCGTGGTGATGCTGGCTCACAGCAGCCTCTGAGAATCAGTGGCACAACCTTGGCCCCCACCAGGGACAACCTCACAGGGCCTGAAATAACACCATGGCTTATCAATGCAACTAAAACACCCTCCTTATCACACCAATGAAGCAGCACAACCACCACTGCTGGTGTCACTGTCCCTAACACGGGTGGTGGGAGGGCTGGACCCGGCCAGGCTGCCCTTTCCCATCCTCCAGGGTGCAGGGAGGGCTCCATCCCCACATTGCTCCTGCTTTGGGTGGTTGTGGCCAGGCTACAGGGCCACCATGTGCTCAAGGAGAGGTGGACGACCTTGGTTTGGGTTTTGGGGTTTTTTTTATATACCAAAAGGCTACACTTGCCACGAGGGTTTGGGCAGGAGATCATCTCCCTCACCAGCACTTTCACAGCACCCTCTGCTGCCCGAGCTTTCCCATTTCCTTGGGAGAGCACCATCCCATGGACAGCGATGACTCCAAGACCTCATTGCCAGCCAGCAGCCAGCTGAGGTGCAGAGAAATTTAGGGAAGAGCTTGTGGCAAACAAATGACCAGCTGGTCCTGCTGTGTTTGGTGCCCCCCAGGATGAGGTTTTCCCCCTGGGCTGCCTGGGCACTCTGCTGCCCCAAATTGAGCTGCTGCCAACCAGCACCCCCTGGTCCCCCTCAGCAAGGCTGCTCTCCATGCACACATGGGGGATGTTCACCCCCGTGTTCACACCAGTCCTGTACCAACAGCAGGATTTGGTGCTTCACCCTGGGGTTGCTTGCAAGTGATCCCCTCCTCTCTCCCTCCCCTTCAGTGGGTGTTTGTTGTTAGGAGAGGAAAATAAGATGACTTTTAAAGCGTACAAAATAAGCTTGGTTAGAATTCTTAATTTTTCTATCCCGAGTTTTCCCAATTTGCCCCTTCCTTCATAGCCTGTGTTGTGATTCACCCTGAACTGGGGTCATCCTGGAGGGATCCCAGCCCCATTTTACCAGTGCTGCTGGAGACCCTGTTAGTGAGGTACCAGCTGGGACTGGTGCAGAGAAGGGCGAGGAATGGGGCTGGTGCACAAAGCCCCAGCAGATGTGCTGGATCCTCTCTGGAGACCCTCCATCCCACAGCAAGAGCTATGTGATCTGCATGGTGGAAATCTCTGAGGACACCTCACTGAAGGCTCAGCTTCTGCCCTGCTGCCTCCCCATCAGACTCAAGTAATAAGGGAAGTAATGTGGCCCCAAAGTTGATGTAAGGACCAGGAGTGGCCACAGCTCCATCAGGAGCCTCTCTGATGCCCTGTCCCCAAAAGGAAGGCAAGTTTTGTCGGTGTCTACATATGCTGGGAGGAAGGGGGAGTGGTTTCTTGTCTGGGCATACCTGATCCTGTTTTTCCACCTTTCCTCCTGTCCCTGCAGGTTAAAAATCAGACTCTGCATGAGCCACTGCTCATTTGAGGGTGAGCCAACTGGGAGGGCTCCTGGCACTGCCTCCAGCTAGTCTTTAGTGAAGGAAGACCAGTCATTAGAGCTCCAGACAGAAGTGGAATTATTTAAGCCTCCCAAAGAATGCATGTTTGCCTTTCAGCAAGTGTGGCTGGGCCAGACCTGGCAGGTGTTGACACCAGGAGGGCTGCAGGAGCCCACGGGGTGCCCACAGCCAGCACTGGGGCACTGCAGCGTGGGCACCTTGGCAAGGAGTGGAGAAGGCACGAAGGCAGCGCTGCCAAAAATGACCCCCACAGCCTGTGCCACCCCTCACTGTCCCTGCAGGGACCTCCTCAGGCACCAGGCAGCTCCTGGCCAAAGGCACTGCCAGCTGGGAAGCGGTGAAGTCTGGGAAGAGGTGAAGTTTTCATCCCCACCTTCTTCCCACCCCGGGGACGGATTCGTTTTTCACTTTTTAAGGCTCACCCCTCCTGAGGTCACAATGGGGACCGGGAGGTTCTGTGTTTTCAGCCTCTTGCTCATCACAAGCCAGGAGGAGGCGAGAAGGGACCGAAAGAGCTGGATAGCTTTCCCACAGAAGCTTGCTGGGGTGAGCTAGGCTGGTCCCAAGCACTCCCCAGCCCTGTCACCAACACCAGCAGCACTCCTGGGCACCAGGACCAGTGCCAGGGCAGGTGGGGACTCCAGAGGCTCCAAGAGGTCCATGAGCGATGGCGAATGACTCCAACGAGTGGAAATAACCCATTTGTTCCAGCTCTCAGCTCTCCTGCAGTGCCACGAAGACATTCCCAAGCGAGGCCAGGTAGGCAGGCTGTCTCCTGCCGGCGCAGACTGCAGCCCTCAGGTAAATTACATGGTCGTAGGAGGAAGGATTAGAGGGAGTGGCGACCCGTGACGCTCCCCAATATGTGGAGCAGAGGGAATAACAGCCCGGTGAGTGGTGGGCGAGAGCACGGGCAGCAGGGACCTTCTGCTGGGTGGACATCGGGAAGGAAGGAACCCATCCCTCTCCTGCTGCAGCCCCTGGACCGCCACAGGTAATCCCTCCTCCTCGGGTGCCTCTGCCTTTGGAAGGAACGGGGCAATCCCAGCCAAGGCTCTTCCCTGGCATTTGCGTGCTGTTCTCCTTGACGTTACGCCACAAAAGTGCTCTCTGCCTCTCCTCACCTTTTCCTAAAGGCTGTGGCTGCTGTCCTTGTGTGTCCCAGAGCCCCGTGTCCCCCTCGGGAGCATCCCGGGAGCGACCCCTCAGCCGCCTTCCCCCGGGTACGGGGGGTCCCGCTGCCGCACAGGGATGCTGGCAGTGCCGGGGGATGCTGCCAGGGCTCCCGGCCCCGAATCGCACCCCGGGGGCTGCAGGGCGATGGATGGTGGCGAGCCCTTCTTGCCCCAGAGAGGGCAGCAGCAGCGGGAGCTGAGGTGCCACCACTCGGGGAGGGGGTCAGGGCTGCGCTGAGCCGAGTCACAGCCCCTCTGCCTTTGTGCCTCGATGAGGAGGGTACCCAAGGGGTGTCCCGGGGTGCCCTCCAGGAGAGCAGTGGTGCAGGCGTGATCCTCCACATCCCCGCTCCAGCGACAGCAGAGGGAGAGGGTGACTTTCCCCGCGGCTGCAGAACCACCTCCCTCCTCCTGGGAAGCCGGTTCCTCCGCCAGAGCAGAGGGAATGATGAGGGTCAGCCGGGGAGAGGCAGAAACCTGCTCACAGTTCCCCTTCCTTTCAGCCGGGGAGCGGTGGGGTGGGCACACCACGCGTGGCACCGCGGTGGCTGCTTCCCCGTGCCCTCGGTGGGAATTTGGCAGCTCCACGCACAGAGTTCAGCTATTTCAGGGAGTCACACAAGAGCTGGGGCAGTGTTGCTGCTTGGGCATGTGTGGCCTCCACCAAATTCACCGTGCGGGGTCAGCCCTTGGCAGGGGTGGAATGAAATCGTCTCTGACGTCTCTTTCAACCCCGACAATTGCGGGATTCTGTGTTTCTGTGAAATAAAATGAGAGCGAGATGTTTTTGTGGTAGGAGCGGGTCAAAACAGTTGCTTCAAAGCCCTTCCCAGGAAAAAACAGGGATCTGCCGAGATGGTCTTTTACTTGGGTTTGCAAAAACAAGTCAGGGAGTGTCCCAGGGTCTCTTTCAGCCATAAGGAGAGCCCAACCGAATCACATTGTTGGATTTCATCTTAAAAACAAAACTCCGTGGCCCTGCAACTTAAAATTGGGTAGTTTCCTCCTGATTAGCTCAGCTATCAGTGTAGCAAAACAATCGATTCTTCCAGCTCCCTGGTGTATCATTTGGAATGAATAATCCATAATCACCCCCTCGAAAAGCAGGCTTGCCTGAGCACATACAGCTGTACACAGACATGTGCACGCTTCCAAAAACAAGGGCCTGATTGGCAACGTGGGATTAAGCTGTGGTGGAATTTGGACTCCAGATTAGCAAAATAAGCCAGTTTTAGAAGCAATTAGAGGACTCCAAAATTACTTCTGCTGTTGAGTGGTCGGGCTGATCTACTGAGGGAAGCGTAGTGCACGCCAAGGCTTCCCCAGCTTTTCCCCAGTGCAGTCCCCAGCTTTTGTGCCAGTGCCATCGATGTCCCTCACGCCCCTCGTGTTGATGGTGTTTTGCAGAGCACCATGACGTGGCTGTTCCTGACCATTGCTTATTTACTGTGCATCAGTGAGAAGGCAGATGCCAACCCCGAGGTGTCCATGGATGTTGTAAGTCCTGACTTCTCCCCCTTCCTTTCCTGCTTGGTCATGCAAGCCCCCTGTGCTGTCACAGTCTGGGTGGGCAAGGCCCACAGCATCTGTGTGTCTTCACCAAGGTTTGATACCAGGGTTTTACTGTCTCCCTCTTCTTGTGTACGTGGAGTTTCAGGGCAGACATTTGTGGGGAACCTCATTCCAAGTCCACAGGTTTGGTCAACGCAGCCTTCTCAGGCTTGGAGCTTTGCTGTCATTGCTGCCCTGCTCTTCATAAGCACTGATTGCAACACCAAAAGAGACAGCTCTCTACCAGACCTGCTCAGGGAGTGCAGGAAACTCACACCTGCCAAAAATTTTAGCTGAAGTCATGACATCGCCGTGGCGTTGGTGGAAGGGACATCGGGAGGTCCCTGCTCCACCCTCCTGCTGGCAGCACTGCCACTGTCAGCTTTGCCCAGCTAAGCCCTGACACCCTTCAGGACAGTGACCCTCAAGTCCCTGGGCACCTGTCCCACTCTGTCCTTCCCTTCCCACAGAGTGAAATCGTGCGCTACCACGGGTACCCCTACGAGGAGCACGAAGTGGTGACAGATGATGGCTACTACCTGACCATGCAGAGGATTCCTCACGGCAGAGACAACCTGGAGAGCATGGGCATCTCCCACAAAGCAGAGGCGCAGGGCTCCAGCATGTTCTGTCCCCGTAAGTCCCACAGGAAGCTCTGCCTGCTCTCCATGCAAAGGGCACAGTCAGTGTCCAGAGGTGGACCTTCCTTGGTTTCTTTCTTCCTGGGAGCATGATTTATCAAGCTCCATTAAAAGTAGAGCCCAGCCTTATTTTTCATCTTCACTGTAACAAGTTTCTCTGCCCTGGGATGACCAAAGGGCCTTCTTCAGAAACACCTCTCCAGAGAGGCTGGGGACAGAGGTGACCATCTCCCTGCACTGGTGTCACTCCCCCAGGGGGTTGCTGCCAAAGCAGTACCTGGTTGTGAAAGGTCAGAGAAAATGATTCCTCCTCTTCTTCCTCCAGCTCCAAAGGCCGCAGTCCTCCTCCAGCATGGGCTGGTGTTGGAGGGAAGCAACTGGGTTACCAACTTGCCCAACAGCAGCCTGGGTTTCATCCTCGCCGATGCCGGCTACGACGTTTGGATCGGGAACAGCCGCGGGAACAGCTGGTCACGGAAACACAAGGAGTTTGCGTTTCACCACCAGGAATACTCGGCTTACAGGTATTTGCTGTGAGCCTGAAGCGGGGGGCAGATGCCTGGTACCCTCAGCAGGGTCCACAGGCTGGAGGAGCAGTGCTGCTGACAGTCACACCGTCTGCCAGTGGGCATAAACCAGCACCACCCGTACCCACCAGAGCTCTCGCTCGCTCCCACATAGCCCTGGCATGTCCTGCCCGGGGTCAGCAGGAGTGATTTTGCCCTGTGCCTGTTCTCCACCGCAGCTTTCATGAGATGGCCATGTATGACCTCCCGGCGACGATCAACTACATCCTGCAGAAAACGGGGCAGGAGCAGCTGTACTACGTGGCTTACTCTCAGGGCACCACCACAGGTACTTAGGAGGAGATCAGAGGGGCATTAGCTGCACACCTCCAGTTTGGAATGTTCTTCAAACCTTGGTCAGGGACGGTAACATCCAGGCATGTCCAAACAGTAAAGGGAAAAGGGCAGGTCATAATCCCCATTTGCTTTCCCAGAAGAGCTTTGAGTGACAGCCCAAACACAGTTGCAGCCACAGCTTTTGGTGCATCCCGTTGTTGCCAGAGCCCCAGGAAGGGCTTGTGGGAGCTGCAGGTGGGCTGAGCACTCAGGTTGGGAGCTGAAATACATCAGCAGCAAAGGCTTCAAGGGAAGTCACCAACCTGCTGGAGTGTCTTTCTCATGGGCACACGCACCTTCAGCTCCTCTTTGTTTTTGAAGCTGAGTCAACAACTCCTTCAGGTACAACAGGGCAGTGTCTGCTTCCTCCTTCCTCACACAGGTTTCATTGCCTTTTCATCCATTCCTGAACTGGACCGCAAAATCAAGATGTTTTTCGCCTTGGCTCCCATCACCGTAAACTCCAACATGAAGTCACCCCTGGTGAGGGTGTTTGACCTCCCCGAGGTGCTGGTTAAGGTATGTCCTCACCACGTGTGAGATGTGATGGGGAAGTGGCCTCAGACATGCAGTGCTTGTCCATCCCCTCCCTCCCCCTGCCCTCTGGGTGCCCTTTGTGTGTTTGTGCCTGTGCTCTTCACCCTGCAGGGCATCTAACAGTGTAAAACATCTCCCTGTCAGCCCTAATCAGAGAAGATCTATTTCTAGATGCTGGGTTTGGGTCCCTTCTCCTGGGAGAAACCTCTCCTAGGAAGACCAGGGTTCTTCCAGAGCCTTGGCTGTTTCTGAAAAGCCAAAGTGACAAAGCCCAGCAAAGCTGTGGCAAGAGCTCAGCAGCTTTCAGGGGTGGGTGGAGAGGTGGGGAGCACCTGGAGGCAGAAAGGAACATCAGCCACACTGACCAACCCTTTTGGCTTTCACAGCTCATTTTGGGACACACCGTGGTCTTTGACAAGGGTGATATTGTGAAGGAAGTGATTTCCAACGTGTGCATCTACCCCATCTTTAGAAGGGTTTGCTCCTTGGTCCTTTACCTGCCTGGGGGGTTTACCAGCAGCTTGAATGTGGTATGTACACCCCAGCTTGCCTTTTAGGGGATCCACTTTCTCATGGTCTGAGCAAGGGTTGTCAGCTTGCTGCCTTCACATCTTGGATTGGTAGAAACATCTGGCCATTGTGTTGGTATTTTGCTCTCTGGCATTTACTCCAGGGGCTCCCGAAGTTTCTCTTTCACTGACTGGTTTGTGATTTCACAGGTATTTTAGTAACAAAATGGGCTCTCATGGAATGAACTTCCTTACAATCCACCTCTAGGAGAGCTCTCCAGTCCACCAGCCCTTAGAATGTACTTATCCCCAAATCAGAGCCTTTCTCTGTGCTCCTCTGCACTGAACATGGAATACTTGAAAAGTTCAGACTGGGGGTCTCCATCCCAACCCTGCTCCCACCAGCACTACACTAGGTTACTTGAGGAAATGTCCAGGCAACCTGGGTAGTCCCAGAGGGACCACAAGGGGAAGGGCTATTTCCTTGGGGCCAGCCAAAATTTCAAGGTCCAATTCCTGGCCAAAAACTGCTCACGTGAGTGAAATTGGAGGCAGGTCCACAGAGAGTCCCAAAAGGACCAAAAGCAACAAAAGCTTGACCCTGGATGGAGTCAGAACTGGGCCCCTGTTTCTCAAGGAAAGCGTGGGTGAAATGTCTTAACATTCCAAGAAGGAAACACCTTGAGTTGCACTTTGCAAAAGGATCCTGAGCACGAGACATGGAGTCTGACTTTGGTTTGAAAGCCAGATGGACTCATAACATGGCCCAGCATCCCATGGGGACTGAAGGGAGCCCTCCAGCTCTGTGTGAGTGGCACTTGTGTGGCTGCTGAACAGGATCAGTTCTATTTTTCAGGGGATTTCCCTCCCTGCAGGGGATAAATATCTCCACTGGTTTCTTGCAGAGCCGCATGGACGTGTATCTGTCTCGCTACCCCGATTCAACATCCCTAAAAAACATGCTCCACTGGCGCCAGGTAATGTTTCCTGCTGCAGGGGGAGGTGCCACACAACACGAGCCCAGTTCTCCTCTCTCAGCTCTGAGAGAGCTTCCCTGGGGGTTTTTGGGGCCTCAGCCTCCAGACATCAATGTTCTGCAGAGAGGAGGGGTGAGCAAAGCCAGGTGATCTCTCAGGCTGTGCTGAGATCAACCTGGGGACTGAGCTCTCCTCCCAAAATGCAGCATCAGGCATAACAAAGCCTTGGTGGCAGGAGGGAGCTGTGCAGTTCTGTGGTCACCTCTTTTATCTTCCTTAGGGTCCCCTCCAGTACATGGATAATAAACATGGCTCTCCTCCTTTTCCAGCTCTATCAAACAGGGGAATTCAAATATTATGATTATGGCAGTGACAACATGCTCCATTACAACCAGGTAAGAGAAGGCCATTCTCATTTGTCAGTTTTAAAAGAAGGGAGGGAAAAAAAAATAAAATGGAAAATCGTGCAAGGAAAATATTGCAGTGGTTGAGACTGAATTTGGAGCATTGAGCAACCTGGTCTAGTGGAAGGTGTCCCTGCCCATGGCAGGGGCCTGGAAGCAGATTAAGGTCCCTTCCAACCCAAACCATTCTGTGATTCCTTAAATTTTATGGTATGTATGGAATTGACTTTATATGAGGAAACAAGTTTGTACCTTTCTTACAAAAAAAAAAGGAGTCTGTGGTGTCCCTCAGTGACGACTTCTGAACCCTCTGGTGAAAGGCACAGGAGCCCAGGGCATAGTGAGGTTCCCTGGGGATGGTTCCTCTGCTGTGTCTCGGGATGAGGGAGAAATCCCAAACAGCAATCAGGAATACTTGGAATTTTTGACCTCCTGGGCTTTCCTTCCTCAAACCACGCTGTTTGTCTTCCAGAGCACCCCTCCTTTCTACGAGCTGGAGAACATGAAAGCCCCGTTGGCTGCGTGGTACGGGGGCAAGGACTGGATTTCAGCCCCTGAGGACGTGAACATCACATTGCCCAGGATAACCAACAGGGCCTACACAAAGTACATCCCCGACTTTGTCCACTTTGACTTCCTCTGGGGCAAGCAAGTGTATGAGCAAGTCTACAAAGAAATGCTTGAACTCATGGAGAGGAACGCCTAGAGCTGGAGCAGTGGCGTTTCTTGGCTTCTCAGCGACTTCTGGGGCTTCTTTTCTTTGAAAAAAAATTAAAAATAAGTGAAGAAGGCAAAAAAAAGAGGGGGGAAAAGCTCAATAAACTGCTACGCTTGGTTTGGATTCATCTTACTGTGACAAGCAAGGGAAACCAGCCAATCCCATGATGGGAAAGCACGCTGGATTTAGGTAAACCAGGCTGAGGTCCTTGCAGAAGTTGGGCATGGCCCTCAGCTCCTGAGCCTTCCAGGTGCCTCACCCACAAGGGTTTCCAGCAACAACAAATTGCAGTGGAATTTGGCTCCTGCTGGCCTCTTTCCCCTTGGGTTCCCAGCTGCAAAGCCCTGGACAGAAGCTCCTGGATGCTGGTGCTTCCCAGGAGTGGCTCTGCCCCGATGGACCCACGTGGTGGGGCGAGAGATGAATCCTGCCAGCGTTGCTTTACCCACCTCCTGGTGACTCTTCCACGTTGAGGACCCCAACACAACCCAACATTCCTTGCTTCCCTTTACAGTCAGGAGATAGAAACTCTCTGCCCTGTGACAGTGAGGAGCTGTCACGGGGTTTTTGTCCCATGAGAACTGTCCATTTGACCAACACAGGGAACATCTGGCTCAGATTCATGTCGATTTGGAGAACACGGGCCTTGCTCATACACTAAAGAGTTTTCCATTAAGTTCTACCTGGAAACAGCATTTGGCACCATTTTAAGCAATTCTAAAGCACAAACCCAGCTGGAAAGGCCACCTCTTGCTGCCTCTCATGGAATACTTCTGTGGGAGAGAGAAGAAGAGTCTGGTGGAAGCCAGCAATGAGTCTAAAATCTGTTTTCAGCTTCTGGATTAAATTCTTAATAATTCATCGTCCAGGGGAGGAATTGTGAATTTACCTGTTTGTGTAACTGTGTTCTTAAAACATGCCTGGGAGCAAGCAGGGCAAAGGATAAGGTCCCCTTTCCACAAAGATGTACAAATAATAGTAACAGTAATAATAAAATGAGATGGGTTCACTGGGCTCTGTGTGGTTGTGCTGTCTTAAACCTCTGGAGAAATCCTTCCCTGGGAGGGTGCCCAGAGAAGCTGTGGTTGCCCCAACCCTGGGAGTGTCCAAGGCCAGGTTGGACAGGGCTTGGAGCAACCTGGGCTAGTGGAAGGTGTCCCCATGGCAGGGGGCTGGGACAAGATGAGCTTTAAGGGTCTGTCCAGTTGTCTGGCATTGGTGCCCTGTAGGACAACTGCAGCGGGCTCTGCCTGAGGCATCTGCAAAGGTGTTTCACTTTCTAGAACTGACCACAGAGGGAGAGGGCAGGACAGGGTGAGGTAATCTCAGGGTGCAGGAATGAGGCTACAGGTGAGATATGATCTCCCTGGATTGACAGCGATTAGCTGCCTCACCTAGTATACTTGTAATGACACCTTTTTCTGGGCGATTAGTGGCTCCCAGCAGGGCTGTGCCCTGGAGCACCATTCTTACAGGACTGCACGGGGCTCATGCCATGGATAGCGCTGGAAATGCAAGAGGAGCTTTCTGTCTTTGCAAAGAAAACGCCCAAATCTTGGCCAGGGGTTTCCACAACAGACTTCTGAGAAGCTCACAAGAAATTAGAATCATAGAATCATTGAAGCTGGAGGAGATCTCTAAGATCGAGTCCAACCTTTAACGTAGCACCGCTGTGTTTATCACTAAACCACAGCCCCACCTGCCATTATTTAGGTTTAGTTGAGAAGCACTAACTTTTAACTTCTGGAAATTCATAGGAATGTCAGGGTTTAGTCTCTTTCTGTTTGGGTTAAAAGTTTCTGCCACTTCTGCAATTATCTGGGGCAGTGTTTGCATCACGCCCACCCCATTGTCAGTCTCTGATGGAGTTCTGGAAGTTCCAAAACAGATTCTGCTCCCTATGGCACCGGTGCTTGCTTCCCATCTGCTCTTAAAGGATAAACAAGGGATGGAGAGGTGTGTTTCAGAAGCAAACAGAGCAGTAAATTGATTTATGCGTGGAGCATAAACATTGTGAAATCATCTGGCATTGCCTTGATCAATGAATGGATTGGGATACACAGCAAGCCTTGTTGATCATGGCAGGATTGGATTCCTTGCCTGTCTCAGGTCTGTCAGGAAAGTCAAACATCATCAGACAGGTCTGTGGTCATTGCACAGGTCTGAGGTCAGGCTGGGATATCACAGAGTCACAGAATGGTTTGGGTTGGAAGGGACCTTCAAGATGATCTCATCCCACCCCTGCCATGGGCAGGGACACCTCCCACCAGCCCAGGGTGCTCCAAGCCCCGTCCAACCTGGCCTTGGA
>JAWWTY010000158.1:2937098-2949823 GCA_035222235.1 Margarornis squamiger | reverse complement strand
GGAAGGGAAGGGAAGGGAAGGGAAGGGAAGGGAAGGGAAGGGAAGGGAAGGGCCATGGCAGGATGGAGGCCTTCAGGTCCTTGCAGTTTCCCCCAGCTCAGGGCTCTCCGAGCTCATGGGAATTTTCTCCTGGAAAACCAGCCCAGGATGTTAAGCTGGGCAATGCAAGGCAGCCAAAGCCCCCAGGGAAGCTTGTTCTGGTGCTGCCCTATAACCACCACCCCCCTCCTGTGCTGCAGCTTTCACGAGATGGCCATGTATGACCTCCCAGCCATGGTTGATTTTGTGCTGCAGAAGAGTGGGCAGAAACAGCTCTACTACGTTGGCTACTCCCAGGGCTGCACGATTGGTGAGTTCCAAAGGGTTTCACACCCTGTCTCCTGGAAAAAGCTCATCTTGGTGTTTGTCAGAAGAAAGGTCCATCATTGTGGGTTTGACATCCACTGCAGTGCCTCATCCACCACTTCTAACCACAGGGATAAAGGTGTTGTCTCCCTTTGGACATCTCTTGTAGCAACATTAAGCAGGAAAAAGGCAAGAGATCTCAGCATTCCAGCTGGAGATAATGCCAATTAGACAGATCTGGGTCCAAGCAGACCCTCAGATTAAGCACCAGAAGAAAGAAGGACCAAGTCTGAGGCTGTTTTTCTGTTTTCTCAGCATTCATTGCGTTTTCAGCCATGCCCAAACTGGCTCAGAAAATCAAAATGTTCTTTGCCCTGGCTCCTGTGGTGACAGCCAAGCATGCCAGGAGTCCCACCATGAAAATGTCCTTCCTGCTGGACAAGAATCTCAAGATGATTCCGGTAAGGGATGACTCTGCCCCAAAACTCATCAGTCCTAAGAAAGGGGTCATGCCCAGACACAGCAGCAGAAAACAGTTAATTCCTGCTGATTTATTGGCACAGACACGATTCAGGTGCAGGTGCAGCCCTGGATGGTCCCTTAGTTGAGTCCACATCTTCATCTGGAGGATGAAACTGGTCTTTCTGCATGAGCATTTGCAGAATTCCTGGACAACACACCTGGAAAAGAGCAGCTTTGCCCCATTGGGTTTAAGGGCAGCGAAAAACAGATCCAGCCCTTGGGGGAGGTGGGGGCAAAGAGGATAAGCCTGAATTATCCCATCCCACTGGTGGGATGGGACAGTCCAAGGGCTGGGCTGCAGGACGGGGACTGCAGGAACTCCACGTTGCCCTTTGCTCCCGCAGCTGCTGCTCGGCAGGACGGACGCAGCCCTGCGTGTGAGGGGGCTCTGGAGGTTTCTGCCCCAGCTGTGCTCCCACACGCTGCTGCACAAGCCCTGTGCCAACCTCCTCTTTCTGCTGGGTGGCTACAACGAGAAGAACCTCAACATGGTGGGTGTGCCGTGCCGGGTGGGGATGGGGGAGTCACAGGGCCACTGGCTCTGCCACCCTGCTGCCTGCTGACACCCTGCCCAGCCTGCTAGCACCACTCGCCCCCAGAGCTCAGGGCAAGCAGACCCTGCAAAGGCAACGTGGTTCCCTCTGCCAAATCCCTCTCTCCCTTCTTTTCCCAGGGTAGGAAGAGTTCCCAGGCTTTGCTGGGTGAATGGCAGTGGCCAAGGTGGCACCTGCTAACACCTCTGAGTTAGGGCTGCCTGTCACTGTGGCCACCCCTGTGCCCCTGGGCTGCAGCCCTTGCTCCTCCCCACCCACACCAAGTGTGCTGAAGCAACATCTGGGTGACCACAGGTAGTCCCTGAGCTCTTGAGCACAGTCCTGTGAGGAGCAGCTGTGGGAGCTGGAGGGGCTCAGCCTGGAGAAAAGGAGACTCAGGGGGGACCTTCTCTCCCTCTACAACTCCCTGAGAGGAGAGAGGAGCCAGGGGGGTCAGACTCTGCTCCCAGGGAATAAGGGACAGGACAAGAGGACACAGTCCTGAGCTGCACCAGGGGAGGTTTAGGTTGGACATCAGGAAGAATTTCTTCACAGAAAGGGTGATTAGATACTGGAATGGGCTATCCAAGAAGGTGGTGGAGTCACTCAGTGCTCTGATCCAGTTGACAAGGTGCTGTTGGGTCACAGGTTGGACTTGATGGTCTCAGAGGTCTTTTCCAACCTAACTGATTCTGTGATTCTGTCCCTGAGCCCAGATAAGGTACCTCACGGAGCTAGGGGTACCTCATCCTTCATCCCCATCATTCTCCTCCTGGTGCTGTCTCAGAGCAACGAGTTTTTAATGAAAATCATGCTCCTAAACCTGACCCAGCCTTTTTAATGAAAATCATGTTCCTAAACCTGACCCAGCTCTGTAGGCAGCATGGCTCAGCAGTGGCTGCCCTGGGAAACACATCTGTTGGAAAGCAATGATACCTTGGCTATGTTTCCTTGCAGACACGGCTGGATGTGTACACATCCCACTATCCCGACGGGACCTCTGTCAAAAACATCATCCACTGGGCTCAGGTAGGTTCCCTGAAACACAGATGCCCCACCCTTGGGATGGTCCCTTCATGGAGAGTCTGCTGCATGCAGGGCAGAGCTGAGAGCTCAGGGATTTTGGACACCAGCAGCTCCTGAGCAAGTCAAGGCAAGAAATCAGATGTACACAGGAGGTGCTGGATGCAGGATGAGCTGCCCTCATCCCTCTGGGGCCCAGGGGACACTGGGCTGTGCTCCCTGGGCTGTGCCAGGCAGGACAAGGGAAGGGATGGCAAGGTCACAGTTTGGGGCTTCCAGGAATCCCCAAAGCAGAGCGAGCCCGAGGACATCCTGGTGTTGGTGGGTGGAAACCAGGGTGTACAAGGAGAGGCTGGGGGACCTGGAAGGAGGAAAAGGGAGACCCAACAGCATCTCCCCATGGCCAGAGAGATCCTGGACACCCCGAGGCTGCTGGAAACAGGCTCAGGTTGGAGACTCCCCCACCTTTGTGCCTCCTTGCAGAGCCACATTATGGGTAACAGGGAAGGTAAAAAAGGATGATCAGGTTGTGGAAGGAAATGCAGCAGCATCCTGCACACACAGAGCTGGTGATGAGCAGGTTTCCAGCAGGAAGAGCATGGCATTGGGGCAGCCAAGGAGTCACATGCAACACCTTGGTTTGTCAGCCCATAGCTAGGGACAAGCAGGGGGCAGGAGGCCAAAGCATCACCCTGATAACAAAGGTGGAAAATGTGGCTTTGCAGGGATGCCACCTCCTCCTGCAACATCCCACGGGTGAGGACACTGACACCTTTCTTTGCCTTTCTGTCCCCAACCAGCTGGAGTGGGGATGGGCAGGTGGAGGGGAGGGACTTGCTCCAACCCCTTCCAAGCACCTTCTCATGATGTGGGCCCTCAAGGAGGCTGGGAGATGCCAGAGCCACACAGTGGCACTTGCTGGCCTCCCACAGCACTTCTGTCCTCTCCTCCCAGGTGGTGAAATCGGGAGAATTCAAAGCCTTTGACTATGGCAGTGAAAACATGGCCGTGTACCACCAGGTAGGAGGCTGGCTGCTGGAGATGCCAGGGTGCTGCAGGCTTGGGGTGGTTTCTGGGGGTTGCCATTCCTCAGAGCCCTCCTGTGTCCCCTCCAGGATACACCACCCTTCTACCAGGTGGAGGAGATGCCCGTGCCCACGGCAGTGTGGTCGGGAGGGGAGGACTGGGCAGCTGACTGGAGGGATGTCCGCCTGCTGCTGCTCCGCATCGCCCACCTCGTCACCTACATCCACATCCCTGACTGGAACCACTGGGACTTTGTCTGGGGCTTGGATGCCCCTGGGCGCCTCTACAGCAGCATCCTGAAGCTGATGGAGGGGGCCCAGTAGAGCAGTGGCTCCCAGGGAGGTGCTGGTGGCCCAGCCCCTCTCCCTCGACTGGGACAGCCTGAGGATTTGGGGGGACAGTCCCTGCTGTCCCCTCCTTCCTGCTGGCCTGACATGCTTGTGGTGATGGTGCTTCCCACGCATCCCTTGGGCGTTGGGGTTTGTCCTCCTTGCTTGAGAGCTCCTCAAGGACCGGTGGCACTGTGCAGACAGGGCAGCACTGGGGTCAGCCGAGGTGTTGGGACAGGCAGGAGACACCAGCCCTGATGGAAGGGCCACAAGGTGATGGTGGTGATCCTGGGACCCTGCCATGACCCCACTGAGCAGACGGGAGGGGGCTGAGCCTGCTGAGTCTGGCTGTGGGGGCACAGGACGAGAGCAGCCCCCAGCCATGACTCAGGCAGGGATGGAGGGGATGGATGAGACCAAACCTTTCTTGGCAGCAACCGGTGGTGCAACGAGAGGGTCTGGCCCCAGATGGCAGCCCAATAGGGTTCAGGTTGGATATGGGGAGCTCTTCTTTCCCCAGAGAATTCCCCAGGGAAATGGAAAGTCCTCCATCAGGACTCTGCTAGGACAAGCCAGGTACTTCCCCACATTGTTTGGTGCCAGGACAGAGGTGCCAGAGTTCCCAGGAATGGCTGTGTGGCCATCCCTGTGTCATCAGCCCTGGCACTGTGGGAATGCCTTTCCTCCATCCCTGGCAGCTGGTGATCCCAAATGCCCCGGTTGGGCTGGGCTGCAGGGCCACTGTCCTGCCAGGAAGATGCTGCCAGGCTGATGTCCCGAGGCAGTCCCTGCCACACGTTCCCACCCTGCTGCTTGCTGGGAAAAATCCCTCCAAAATAAATGCTCAAAGGGGATTTCAGGAGCCTGCACCGCAGCTCTGACCACCTCCCCCGGCTCTTCCTTGCATGTGAACACTTTCGAGGGAGCTGCCAGGCCAGCAGGAATGGGGGGGGTGACCCCAGAGGCAGCTGGCAGGGGCCGGGTGGCACGGTGGGTGCTCCAGGGGTCTCAGGTGGGACTATCCTGGTACCTCACCTCACCTCACCAGGAATGCTCGCTGGCAACACAAACACCAGGCAGCCTTGGGGACAGAGAGCTTTATTGTGTCCGTGAGGGTTTGGGAAGCACAGGCGAGTGGCAGCAGTGAGGGCAGCTCTGCCCAGTGCTGCCGGGACAGCGCGACAGCCAGCGGCTCCTCCACCTTGTCAGGCTGGCTAGCCACGGCACAAGGTGGCTACGGGAGCGGGATGGGGAGGAAGGTGGGGAGGTGGTGCCAGGGCTGCCCCCACCCCAGGAGGGGTCCCCTCTCCCACCTCCATCGGTGCAGGCAGCTGGTTCATCGCCTTACCGGGACCCATGTACGCACCCATCAATCCCTCCATCCCTGCTTCCATCTCTTTCTCCCTTCATCCATCGATCCATCCATCCGTCCATGCCTTCCTCTCTCCAACCATCCTTCATCTATCCCTCCGTCAATCCCTCCCGCCACCCGCCGCTCCCTCCATTCATCCACACCTCTCTCCTTACACCCCTCCCTCCCTCCTTCCATCCATCAGTGCCTCCCTCCCTCCATCCACGCCTCTCTCCCTCCTTCCATCCCTCCTTCCCTCCCTCCATCCCTCCCTTCATCCTTCCCTTCATCCTTCTCTCAATCCACGCCTCCCTCCCTCCTTCCCTCCCTCCATCCACGCCTCCCTCCCTCCCTCTCTCGCTCCCTCCCTCCCTCGCCGCTCCCTCCCTCCCTCGCAGCCGCTCCCGGGGGCGGTGCGCTGTGTGCCGGGCGGTGCCGTCGGCGGGGGCGGTGCGATCCGCGGGTCCGGAGGCCATGGAGGGCGCTGGGGGGCGGCGGGTGGTGGCGGTGGGCGCGGGGCTGGCGGGGCTGGGGGCGGCGCAGCGGCTCCGCGGGCACGGCTCGCTGCGGCTGCTGGAGGCGGCGGGACGGGCCGGGGGCCGCGTCTGCACCCGCCCCTTCGGTACGGCCCGGGCGCCGGGGGGGGACCCGACGGGCGCCCCGGGAACCGGGGATGGGCGGCTGTACCCGGGGGGCCGCGCCCGGGGTGGGGCGGGATGGGGGAGCTGCACCTGATGCCCACTCCGGAGCGTGGGGGGGACACGTGGAGAGGGGGGGCTGGCCCCGTGGGTGCGCTGGGATCAGGCGGGGGCCGGTCACGGGTGGCACTGCGGGGGCTGGGGCTGGGGAGGGTCTGCCGGCTCCAGCTGTTTTGGGGGGCACATGGGGCCGGGGGTCCTGCCACACGCGTGGCTCGGGGTGACCCCCTCTCCTTCCTTCTTTCCCTCCCTCCCGGCAGCGTCGGGGCTGGCGGAGATGGGGGCCCACTGGATCCACGGCCCCTCGCCAGGGAATCCCGTGTTCTGCCTGGCCTCCCAGTACGGCCTGCTGGGCCCGGAGGCTGCGCTGGAGGAGAACCAGCAGGCTGAGGCGGGGGGCCACCCCGCGCTGCCCTCCGTCACCTACGGCAGCTCGGGGAGGGTGCTGAGCCCCAAGGCGGTGAGCGAAGCCCGCAACCTCTTCTACGCCCTCCTGGCCTCCACCCGCGCTTTCCAGGGCTCCAAGGAGCCACCGGCGCCCAGCGTGGGCGAGTACCTGCGGGCAGAGATCGCCCGGAGGGTGCCCACGATGGCGGGGGGCGTGGAGGATGCCCGACGGCTCCAGCTGGCCGTGCTCGCCGCCTGCCTCAAGCTGGAGTGCTGCATCAGCGGGACCCACAGCATGGACCTGGTGGCCCTGGAGCCCTTCGGGGAGTACGTGTCGCTGCCCGGCCTGGACTGCACCTTCCCAGGGTAAGCGCGGCGCTCCGGAGGGGACGCGGAGCAGCGTTTTCGGGGGCCACCCCGTGCCCAGCGGCGCCTCCTCCCGCAGCGGCTACAGCAGCTTGTCCGAGCGCCTCCTCTCGGCTCTGCCCGAGGGCACCGTCCTGCTCAACAAGGCAGTGAGGACCATCCGGTGGCGAGGCTCCTTCCGAGAGGAAGGGGACGGTGCCAGGGATTTCCCCGTCCGAGTGGAGTGCGAGGATGGGGATGCCTTTCTCGCCGATCACGTCATCGTCACTGTCCCGCTGGGTGAGGAGGACACCCACCGCTTTCCTTGCCCGGCCTGTCCCCTCCTGCCAGCCGGCGGGCTTGGACATGGGCAGGTGGAGGGGAGGAACTGCCCAAATTCCTTCCCAGCCTCCCAGGCGGGAGCTCCAGTGGGAGAGGGGAGGCTGGGAAGGGGCTTGGGGAGGGCAGACCCCGTGTCGGATGCCCGGCTGAGAGCTGCCCGATCTCCTGCTCGATGTCGTGCCTGCAGGTTTCCTCAAGGAACGCCACCAGGAATTCTTCCAGCCTCCCCTCCCCGAGCGGAAAGCAGAGGCCATTCGCCGCCTGGGCTTTGGCACCAACAACAAGATCTTCCTGGAGTTCGAGCAGCCCTTCTGGGAACCCCACCAGCAGCTCCTGGAAGTGGTGTGGGAGGACGAATCGCCCCTGGAGGAGCCCAGTGCTGACCTGGAGGCCAACTGGTTCAAGAAGCTCATCGGATTCGTGGTCCTCCAGCCGCCGGAGCAGTACGTGAGGGGGGTGTTTGGGCACCTCCCACGCCTTCTCTGGGTGGCTTGGTGGCCCATGATGCGGGGCAAGGAGGGCTCCACAGCCCCGGAGGGCAGCAGCTCTCAGCCCCGTGTCCCCTTCCCAGGCACGGGCACGTCCTGTGCGGCTTCATCGCGGGGCGGGAGTCAGAGCACATGGAGACGCTGAGCGACGCCGAGGTGCTCAGCACCATGACCCGCCTGCTCCGCACGCTCACAGGTGCCTCCCCCGCCCTCCCCGCCCGCCCCGCTCCCCGGGCATTGCGGGATCCCACCCCGAATGCGCTCCCGCAGGGAATCCCAGCCTGCCGGCGCCCAGGAGCGTGCTCCGGTCCCGCTGGCACAGCGCTCCCTACACCCGCGGCTCCTACAGCTACGTGGCCGTCGGCGGCTCCGGCGACGACATCGACGTGCTGGCACAGCCCCTGCCCGAGGACCCGCAGGACCCCAGGGTGAGGATCCGGCGGGTGCAGCGGGACCCCCGGGCGTGGGGACAGCCAGGCGTGGCTGGGGACAGGGAGGTGGCCCCGCTCTCACCCTCCACCGAGGGGTCACCAATGCTCAAGGTCACCCCGCTGAGCCCCGCGGGGGTGGGGACAACCCCATTTCCGTGAGATTTGAGGGCACAAGGCTCCTGCCAAGCGCCTCCCCGCGGGCTCAGGGGGGCTGTAGGCGGTGATGCTCAGCCCGCCCCCTGCCCCGCAGCCCCTGCAGCTCCTCTTCGCCGGCGAGGCCACGCACCGCACCTTCTACTCCACCACCCACGGCGCGCTGCTCTCGGGCTGGAGGGAGGCCGAGCGGCTCACCCAGCATCTCCAGGCGCCCGTCCCTCCTCCTCCTCCTCAGCCCTGAGGCCAGCCAAATAAACCCGCCGCGGCTCTTTGCCCTTCGGTCTCAATTTATTGCGAAACCTCCGCGACGGCGGCGGCTTCTTCCTCCTCCTCCTCCTCCTCCCTCCTGCTGCTGCTGCTGCTGCTGTGCGTGGCGGGGTGAAGGCGCTGCGGTGCCGCTTCAGTACCAGTTGGTGCTGGAGATGGTGAAACGCGGGTCGTCCAGCGGGTCCTGCGTGGGGCCGGGCTGCGGTGCGGGCTGGGGAGCCGGAGCTGCGGCATCGCGCTGAGGAGCGGAACCGACGGCACCGGGGCTGCCGGCGCCAGCGGCGGGCACGGCATCCCCGGGAGGCTCCGCCGAGCCCCCCGGACCCCCTTGAGGTGGCGGCAGCGGCTCCGTCATGGCTGTGAGTGCCGCCCCTTCCCGGCCGGCCCGGAGGTGACGCGCCGAGGAGGTGCCGCGGCCATGCGGGTGCGGGCAGGGGCGCTGCGGGCTGCGGTGCGGGGCGCGCTCCGGGAGCGCTTCGACTTCGGCGGCCGCGATGTGGGCTCCTGGTTCCCGCGGCACATGGCGAAAGGTGAGGGTGGGCAGGGGAGGGGGCGCTGCGCGGTGGGCTGAGCCCCCCGGCCCCGTTCACCCCGCGCTGTGTCCGCAGGGATGCGGCAGATGCAGAGCGCGCTGCGCCGCGCCGACTGCCTGCTGGAGGTGCACGACGCTCGGATATCCTCCACGCCTGCTAAAAATCACCTAAACGTGACCAAAGAAACTTGCCCCGACACCGGTTTGACGCGACACTTCTTTATTGCGGCGCTGGGAAGGCGCTCCTTCCAAACCGTGCTCCCCCCGGCAACAGAATTCATAGTTTATAGAGATTGTTATTACATAAGGTTCTAGTCTTCTATTCATTCCTGTCGTGCCTAGCTAAGTTCTGTTCTTCTGTTTAGTTATATAGTAGCCATGGTCCAATTGCCCCACCCTCAAATCCAACCTATAAATTGATTGGTTCCTTTGGGTATATAGTCTTATTCTACCAGAATCATTGGTTTGTATTAATTGGCCATACTAATTGGGATTAGCAGCGTCCAGGCCATGCTTCTCTACCCTAATATTTTATATCGTCAAATCGTGATTATTTTATCCATCTTATTAGCAACACCCGCGCCCTCCTCCCTCCAGACCTCCCCCTCCCCAGCCCCGATTCCCCCCCTGCCGGTAGCGGTGTGCTGTCACTGTCCTTAGCGCTGCCACATCCCGCTGTCGGGCCGCAACCCCGCGCTGAAGGAGGCGCTGGGAATCCGCCCGCATGTGCTGGTGCTCAACAAGATGGACCTGGCTGATCCCCGCCGGCAGCCGGTGAGCGCCGGGGTGGGTTGGGCTGGGCTGGGCTGGGCTGGGGGTGGCCGTGGTGGCACAGGGAGGTGACAGCAGCGCCTCTCCCCGTGCCCTGCAGGCGGTGTTGGAGCTGCTGAAGCAGCAGGGCTGCCCGCAGGTGGTGTTCACGGACTGCCAGCGCGATGTCGGGGTCAAGAAGGTAATGGGGCTGCAGCCCAGCCCTGCTCCCTGCTGAGCTGCCAGCCCTCCGTGCCCCAGATGGCTCTGGTGTCATCTTCTGTCCCAAGTGCTCTGCTCAGCCCCTGTTTTGCACATCCCCCTGGCAGAGTGTGTCCCGAGCAAGTGGCTGCTGCAGGGTGACAGCCCCTGTCCCTGTTTCCCTACAGATTGTGCCCCTGGTTGCCAGGCTGGTGGCTGAGAGCCCACGCTACCACAGGGCCGAGGTGAGACACGTGTGCAGGGGGTCACAGAGTCATGGAACAGCCAGAGCTGGAAGGGACCCACCAGGATCATTGAGTCCAACCCCTGGCCCTGCCCAGGACACCTCAACAATCCCCCCCTGTCCCTGCCCTGTTGTCCAAACCCTCCTGGAGCTCTGGCAGCCTTGGGGCCGTGCCCACTGCCCTGGGGAGTGTGGTCAGTGCCCACCACCCTCTGGGGGAAGAACCTTTTCCTGAGATCCAGCCTAACCCTACCCTGACACAGCTCCAGCTGTTCCTTTGAGTCCTGTCACTGGTGATCAGAGAGAAGCTGCAGACCCCAATGAGCTCTGACCTCAGTCTCCTCCAGCTGAACAGACCAAATGCCCTCAGCCCCTCCTCATGTGGCCCCTCCAGGCCCTTCCCCATCCCCATGTTCCTCCACTGGGCACTCTCTTTCAAACCTTTTTTATATTGTGGCTCCCAAAACTGCCCCCAGTGCTCAAGATGAGGCCACCCCAGCACAGAGCAGAGGGAGGGTCACCTCCTTCTCCAGCTGAGGGACGAGGCAGCTCCCACATGGGCCAGAAGTGGCAGCAAACCCCGGGAGGGGTGGGCTGTGGCTGCTGCCCCTTGCTCCTGGGCTGGGTGGCTGATAACCAGTGCTCCTTGCCCACTTCTCCCTGGCTTCCAGAGCTCCGAGTACAACATCCTGGTGATCGGTGTGCCCAACATGGGCAAGTCCTCGCTCATCAACTCCCTGCGGAGGCTGCACCTCAAGAAGGGTATTTCTCCATGGTGCCAGGGCTCAGGGGGGTGGTGGGGTACAGTGTCCCTTGCTTCCATGACCGTGTCTCCTTTCCCCCAGGCAAAGCCACCACGGTGGGGGGTGAGCCGGGCATCACCAAGTCGGTGCTGACCAGGATCCAGGTACTGTCCCTGTGGCACAGCTGGCTGGGGGGGTTCTGCCTCCTGCTTCCTGGAGAGACCCTGGGGCCCACAGAGCTGATCCCAGAGGGTTGCTCAGGTCCCCTTTCCAGCAGAACCTTAACACAAGCTCAGTGCCTGGCTCGTTAGCCGCATGGGAGTCCATGGTGCTAATTACCAGCCCTGCCTCCCCCACCCCAGGTCTGCGAGAAGCCCCTGATGTACCTGGTGGACACCCCTGGCGTGCTGCCCCCAAAGCTGGGGGACGTGGAGACGGGCATGAAGCTGGCACTGTGTGGTGAGGTGGAAGCCGTGGCTGGGGGCAGTCCCCAGACGTGGCCTGGGGGCCTGGTGCCTGAGGCTGGGGTTGGAGCCTGCTGCTCAGGGCCCCATGGTGCCAGGGGGACGGCAGGAGGGTTGGCCAGGGCTCAGCAGGGCTGGGGGGAGCTGGGGCTTGACCCTCTTTTCCAGGAGCCATCCACGACCACATGGTGGGGGAGGACATCATGGCTGACTACCTGCTGTACACCCTGAACAAGCAGCAGCAGTTCAGGTGACTCGGGGAGGGGTCCTGGGCGGGCCATCCCCAGGGAATGCTGTGGGGAGAGGTGCCACCAGGTGAGAGCCATCCCTCCCACAGGTACGTGCAGCGCTACGGGCTGAGCGAGCCCTGTGACAAGATCGAGCCCGTGCTGAAGAGCGTGGCCCTTGCCCAGGGCCGCACGCAGAAGGTGACGGTGCTGACGGGCACAGGTGAGCACTCCAGGGGAGCTGGAGCTCAGGGGCTGCGAGTCTGGGGACCCCCGGGCAGCTCCAGGCTCTGCTGACCCCCCTTCTGCACCCCCTGCCATCTCCAGGCAATGTCAACCTGACGATGCTCAACTACACGGCCGCTGCCTACGAGTTCCTGCGGGACTTCCGAGCGGGATACTTGGGCAGGGTGACACTGGACTGAGACCTGTCCCATGGGGGAGAGGGCAGGGGACACCCCAGTGCCCCACGGGGCTGGGGGACACCTCAGCAGGGAGCTGTGGGGTGGGACTGAAGTGGCTCTGGCAGGGTAGCTCCTGGTTCCAGGCAAGGGGCTGGAGGGATGGGATGCCCGTGGTGGGGGGGTGAGGTTGCCCTGTGGTGTCACTCCACGGGTAGCTGCGCCCACCCCAGAGGGGCTAGGGCAAGGCTGGTGGGATAAAACCCCCGGGGAGCCGTTTCCTTGCTGCGGGGTTGGCCTGCTCAAGGCCCTCCATCCCGAAATAAAGCCTGCGTGGGCAGGGCGCCGGGCCGTGGCCATCCCGAGGTCCCGCCCAGAGCCCCTCATCCCGCATCCAGCCACACCTGCTTTTGTCCAGCTTTATTGTCGCCTCCTCGTCCTCGCGAGGCCACGGACAGAGGCGCGGTGCGAAGGGGTGCCCGAGCCGGCGGGGTTTGGCACGGCGTGGGGGGAGGTTGCCGAGGGACTTCCGCGGGGGTCCAGCCCCGCAGGCGGTGGGTGTGCTCAGCCCCGGCACCCGCAGCTCTCCCGGGGGACGGGCTGGCCGGTCCTGGCGGTGTCCTGGGCGCTCCGGGCGCGGTGCGGTCCCCGCAGCATCCCATCAGCGGCGGAGGAGGAGTGCGGCCAGCGGGCAGAGCCAGGGCAGCGCCCGGCCCGACGGGGCCCCCGCTGCGGGCGCGGCGGAGGTCCAGGCGCTGGCGGCCGCCGTCCAGTTGCCGTCGCGGTACTCGGCGCCGTCCCCCGCCCGCAGCTCCCCGGAGAGCCGTGCCCGGCGCAGGGCCGCCCCCGCCGCCACTCCGGCCGCCGCCCCCGCCGCCGCCGCGCCGGCCACTCGTAGAGCCGCCCCGGCAGAGCCGTAC
>JAWWTY010000158.1:2925214-2936998 GCA_035222235.1 Margarornis squamiger | reverse complement strand
GGCTCGGGCCGCCCCCCGCGCCGCTCCGCGGGCCGCCCCCCGGGCACCGCCGCGCCCGCCCTTGCCGGCCGCCGTGTCGCAGAAGGCGGCGGCCAGCAGCACCAGCGCCCAGCACGCCGCCGCGCTCCGCCGCATCCCGCACCACCTGCCGCAGGGACGGGCGGGCGGGCGGCCCCGCCCGCGAGTGTCACCGCACACGCGGCAAGCGCACGGGGTTGCATAAACGCGCTCTCAACCCCCCGCCCCTCGCCGCCCGTCTCCCCCGCCCGTGAGGATGGTGCTCCTGCACATGCTCCTGCACACGCAGCCACGCGCGCTCCCGCACGCCCCGGGGGGATGATGCTCCTGAACACGCAGCCACGCGCGTTCCCGCACGCCCCGGAGGGGATGATGCTCCTGCACATGCAGCCACGCGCGCTCCCGCACGCCCTTGGGGGGGATGCGCCCCCCCCCGACTCTTGGGGATGATGCTCCCGCACAAGTGCGCACGTTCCCGCACACCCGTGGGGATGTTACTCCCGCACATTCCCGCAAACCCCTGTGGATGATGCTCCTGTACATTCCCGCACACCCCTGGGGATGATGCTCCCGCACACCAGTGTAGATGATGCTCCCTCACACCCGTGGGGATGACGCTCCCGCACACCCCTGTGGATGCTGCTCCTGTACATTCCCGCACACCCCTGTGGATGCTGCTCCTGTACATTCCCGCACACCCCTGTGGATGATTCTCCCGCACACGCGCGTCCCTGGGGCTTCGCGCGCAAAGGGGGCCGCGGGGCACACTCACACCCACGCCTGCCGTGGGGACTCACCGGCTCGGGGCACCGCCGGCTCGCTCCTCTCCGCTCCTCTCCGCTCCTCCCGGCCGCGCTCCCGCCGCCGCCGCGCCCCCGCCGCGCGCCCCCCCCCGCACACCCCCCGCCCCACGCGCGGGGGGCGGCGGGGGAATCCCCCGCTGCCCTGCCCTGCTCTCCTCCGCGCCGCCCTGCCCTCCCCGCGGGGCTCCAAGCCCCGCTAATCCCCCCGCCCCGCGCCCCACGCGTGCCCAGTGCCCACCCCGCACCCCCGCCCTCCACGGCCGCCCGCTGGCCACGCCCCTCCGCACCGCCCCCACCAATGGGAACGCCACATTGCGGGGCGACGGCCGCCTCGGCCAATGGACGGCGGGGGGGCGTGGCCAAGGAGGGGCCGTGACCAGTTTGCCGCGCCTCCACCCCGCCACCGCCGCCCGCTGGCCCCACCCCTCCGCACTGCTCCCACCAATGGGAACGCCGCATTGCGGGGCGGTGGCCGCCTCGGCCAATGGGCGGAGGCGGGAGGGGCGTGGCCGCACGGGGGGCGTGGCCAGTTTGCCGCGCTCCGCCATGGCCGCCGCGCTGCGGGCGCTGCG
Source organism: Margarornis squamiger (assembly GCA_035222235.1). Lineage (NCBI taxonomy): Eukaryota > Metazoa > Chordata > Aves > Passeriformes > Furnariidae > Margarornis > Margarornis squamiger. Next base: position 2,935,605 of record JAWWTY010000158.1, on the reverse strand, counting down.
GGCGCTGGCCCGGCCCGGCGTGGCCGCGCTGCCCCGGGCGCTTCGCCCGCCGCCCCTCCGCACCGCTGGCACCGCCGGTGAGCACCGCCACACCGGGAGGGCACCGCGGGGACGGGGGAGGCCGGGGGAGTTGGCGCGGCCCCGCGCTCCGGGGTCCTTACACCGCGCACTGCCCCAGCACCGGGCATGGGGCCAGCGGGCTGCGCGCCAGGAGGGCGGCTGTGCTCCTTGTCCGGGGCCAGCACGGCGCACGGGGAGCCGGGCTCCGGTACCGGCGGGGGCAGCGGGGCACCGGGACATGCCCCGTGACCGCTGGCGTGGCGGTCGCTTTAAAATACCGCGGGCCATGCCCGGGTGGAGGCCGGGGGGCTCGGCCGGGGTCCCGCAGCCCGTGGGCTCACTGGGCGGCCGGCAGGGGCCACGTTCCAGTACCTGGTGGTGCAGAAGACCGGGGCGCAGAAGAACGTGGGGCTGATCCAGCTGAACCGGCCGCAGGCGCTCAACGCGCTCTGCGAGGGGCTGATGGCCGAGCTGCGGCGGGCGCTGGAGGACATGGAGAGCGACCCGGCCGTCGGAGCCATCGTCCTCACCGGCAGCCAGAAAGCCTTCGCAGGTACGGCGGGGCCTCTCCGCACCCCAAAAGTGTTCGGGGGCCGGGGGGATTGGTGTCCCAGCCCGCCCCACCCCGCTTCTCTTTGCAGCTGGCGCGGACATCAAGGAGATGCAGAATAAAAGCTTCCAGGAGTGCTACAGCGGCGGCTTCCTGGGCGGGTGGGACAAGGTCTCCGTGGTCCGCAAACCCATCATTGCCGCCGTCAATGGCTATGCCGTGAGTGCCCCTCACCTCACACCCCCTGGCACCCTGTGCCACCCCATGGCCCCACCTTGCCACCCCCTAACCCCCCCCGTGCCACCCCCTGGCCCCCCCGTGCCACTCCTTGACCCCTCCATGCCATTCCTCACCCCCTGTGCCACCCCTGACGCCCGCTGTGCCACCCCCTGACCCTCCCGTGCCACCTCTGGCCCCCCCGTGCCACCCCTGACCGCCCTGTGCCACCCCCTGACCCCCCTGTGCCACCCCCTGGCCCCACCTTGCCACCCCCTGACCCCTCTGTGCCACCCCCTGACCCCTCTGTGCCACTCCCTGACTCCCCCCGTGCCACCCCTGACCTCCCTTGTGCCACCCCTGACCCCCCTGTGCCACCCCCTGACCCACCCTGTGCCATCCCCTGGTTCCCTCGTGCCACCCCCTGACCCCCCTGTGCCTCCCCTGTCCCAGCTGGGCGGTGGGTGTGAGCTGGCCATGATGTGTGACATCATCTACGCCGGGGAGAAGGCGCAGTTTGGGCAGCCCGAAATCCTGCTGGGAACCATCCCAGGTGAGCAGGGCAGGGCAGGGCAGGGGGTTCCGTCCCGGCTAGAGTGGGGACAGCCAGGTGTCCCTCCCTGGACTTTGCCCTTCCCGAAATGTGTCCAGGCGCCGGCGGGACGCAGAGGCTCACACGGGCAGTGGGGAAGTCGCTGGCCATGGAGATGGTCCTCACCGGGGACAGGATTTCAGCAGCCGAGGCCAAGGAGGCAGGTAGGGGCATGGGCCAGCCCTGGCACTGCAGGGGGCTGGTGGGGAGCCATCCTCCCACCTCCCACCGCCCACCCTAGGTCTGGTCAGCAAGGTGTTCCCCGTGGAGAAGCTGCTGGACGCAGCCATTGCGTGCGCTGAGAAGATCGCCAGCAACTCCAAGCTGGTGACTGCCATGGCCAAGGAGTCAGTCAACGCTGGTAGGGGCTGGGGGACCAGTTGGGAACGTCCTGGGGGGGCCCGTGGGGCAAGGCAGAGGGGTCTCCTCAACGTCTCCCTTGCTCTCAGCCTTCGAGACGACGCTGACGGAAGGGAACAAGACAGAGAAGCGTCTCTTTTACGCCACCTTTGCCACTGTGAGTAGGGGAATCGGCCCCGTTGCCGGGGGGGGAGGTGTTGGCCCCATTGCAGGGGCGCAGCAGGGCTGCCACGGCCCCCCAAACCTCACCTCTGTGCTCCTGCCAGGATGACCGCAAGGAGGGGATGACGGCCTTCGTGGAGAAGCGCAAGGCAAAATTCACTGACAGCTGAGGCCGGGGATGAGCAGGTCCCTGGGGATGAGCAGCCAGGGATGAGCAGGTCCCTGGGGTGGTGCAGGTCCCCACGGCTGCCTGCTGCCCATCTGCCCCCTGCCTTACCCCATGGAGGGGACCGGGACCCATCGGCGAGCGATGCTTGGGGTGGGTGGCAACCAGCAGTGGGGACCACCTCTGCCTTTGCTATTAAAACATTTTCTAGGTGCTGCCGGGACATGGGGCGTCCTTGCTCTGAGGTCCTGCCTCAGCTGGGAAATGTTGGGCTTCACTGAGACCCCCTCACTCTGTCACGCTGCTCTCTGGCACTGGGCTGGGCCAGAGCAGACTCATGGAGCCATAGGGCCGCGTGTCCCTCGGGGAGGGGACAGCCTGTGGTGCTGAGTCCCCTGTCCTAGGGAATCATCCTCACCCTGCTCAGGATCTTGGAGTGATCCCAAGGAAGGGGATCCCTCAGGTTTGGGGTCCCTGCACTTACCAACAGGTTTTTGGCAGAAATGAGGAGCCCACCAGGACATGGAGCAGCAAGTGGGTTTATTGGGGGATGCTCAAGGTAGGGAGGGATGAGTCCCCCCAGGAATCCCCAGGATGGGGGGTCCTACCCCTCATTTCACAGCCTGGGCACATCTCCATTCAGCTGTGGTAGAGATAGTCACGGTCCTCCTCTGGGCCATTCTGCACCTCCACAGACAGCATCCAGGGTGGGTTGCGGGCATCAGCCTCCCTGGCATCATCCTGGGGGTGGTAGAGGTGGTCACGATCCTCCTCTGGCTCTCTCTGGACTTTCAGGGGCTGCCAGGCCTTTCTGGACATGACCTTTCTACCTGGTTTCACTTCTTCAGAGAGCTCATGCTCCTCCAGCACTTCTACGTCCAGCATGCTGGAAGAGAGCAGCAAAATCAGCGAGGAAAGGTTGCTAAATACCACCCTGCCCCAGGGGAATTCCACCCCATCAGAGGGCAGGGACCCTGGCAAGATCCTCCCAACCCCAGGAAGCAGAATTTAGGATCTTGGGGAGCAAACAGGCTAATTTAGCCAAAGGCACAGGAAAACCAGCCGAGGCTCGATGCTTGGGGAGTTTGGGCAACATGGCAGGGGGCAGAGATGGAGCTGGGAGCCTCTTAATTTTGGGGGGCACAAAGCAACAAGGGGGATTTATTCCCCTCGAAACACTTTCCATTTTGGGGTGTTGTTTTTTACGAGCCAGATGTGCCTGAAGGTGCAGAGAGCGCGGCCACCTCTTACATTTCCTGGTCCAAATCCTGGTCCGTGGGCAAGCCCTTGTGCCTGGCAGTGCTCAGAGCCTGCAGGGAGAGAGGGGGCACCAGGGTGGGTGGCACCACTCAGGGGTGGGTGTGCTCAGCAGAGGGGCCAGCGGGAGGGTGAGGCAGAAGGGGGGCTCACCTGGGTGCTGCTGGGTGCCAGCAGGAGGAGGACAGTGCCCAGTAGGACGGCGATGCTGCAGAGTTCCATGACCCTCGGGCTGGAGCAGAGGAGACACAGTGGCAGGAGCCGTGTGGCCAGTGCTGGCCCACCCCCTGCCCCCTGTTCTTGTGCCCCCCACGCCCCACAACACCCACCCTGCCCACCCCCTGTGCCCGCCGGGGCTGGCAGGGACCTACCCCTGCATGGCTGCCTCTCGCCACACCTGCCTGTGCACTTTGCCCGCCCCGTGGCCGCCCATCCCACACGGCCTTCGTGGCCCTGGGTGGTGCCAGTTCCTGCTGCTCAGGGTGGCAGGGTGTCCCCCTGCTGACTCAGGATCTCTGGAGGGGAGGGATGTGCTCCTGAGCCCGCTCCCCAAAAGCTCCAGCAGCTTCTGCAAAGGTGGGGACTCCCAGTGTCCCAAAAAGGTGGTGGCCTCTGGCCTGGAGCTGCTCCCTCTTGCTCTGGGGGGTGATGTAGAGACCTCCTCTTTCTCTGCTGGCTCCTGTCATCCCTGGCTCAGCTTCCCCTTCCTTCTCCTCCATGTCTGGCATCATGGGATCCACCTCCACCACACCAGTGCCTTCACCTCTGCTGCAGTAGGAGTGAAATGAGTGGTTTGGGGGCTTTCATCCCCAAAATGTTTCCCAGTGCATATTCTTCCCTCCAGGAGCTGGAAGTGTGTGTGAGTCCAAAGCTTCTCCCCAGCTGTGATGGGTTACACCCCCTTTCCCTGCATGGATCACGTCAGTGTGTGTGTGTGTTTAAAAAAATAAAAGGGAAATTCAAGTTTTGGCTTGAAAGAAGGGTTTTTGAAAACCACTGGCCAGCTGGGAAAGACTTCATTGCCCCAGGACTCTGGGAAAAGCTGGTGGCCCAGAAAAAAGCCAGCCACGAGCCCTGAGGCTGGAAATTTAAGTTTAGTTTGTTTTCCAATAGCAAGGGCAGGCACTTGGGGAGCTGGACTCTGGGAAAAAAGAATTCCCAGGTCAAAACCTGTGGACCTGAACCTGTAAGGGAGAGGAGGTTGGGCTGCTCCTGCCTGACCTTTGTACCATCACGTGCCAAAGCCCGCAGGGATCTCCAGCAACATGGGGCCTGCTTCCCATTCCCAGATATGCCAGGGTGGGGAAAAAAGCCCCATTTAGGGCTCCCAGTGTTGGAAAGTGATTTTTGGTCCCTGCTGAAATGTCCCTGGGCAGATGTGGGATCCTGCCTGGGGGCTTTGCCTGCTGGAGACAGCACTCCTGGAGCAGGGATTAAGGCCGGACAAGCTGGCTGAGTTTTAAAGAGAGCGAAGCTTTTTAAAACTCCCTGGGAAATCTCCTCCATCTCCATAAACATCATTCCCTGCTCCCATCTGCAAGGATTTTTCAAAGCCCCTTTTATCCTCTATTCCTCACAGAGAGGGGGAAGGGAAAAAATGCAATTATAGACCCTAAGCTTCTTGGATAAACATCGTTCCAGCAACCTCTTTTTTCCCCTTTATGGACATTTTTTGAGTGTCAGGGTTCACCAGGACCCCAAGATCAGTGGCAGCACCCTGAGCCTGGCTCTGTGTTTCCAATTTTTCCCAGGAAAGGATGAGATTATGAGGGAAAGGAAAGGTATGAGGGGAAAAAACCCTCCATCTCAACCTGATTTTGCGGGTATCTGGAGCAAAGCGGGGGAGGTTCATTCCGTGCATCCGACTCTGCTTTCAAAATACCATTTAAAGTCTCTATGCAGCAATTTTATAAAAATTCCTTTTATTAGTCCACCTGGTTGGAAGTCACTTTCTTTTAACTCCCTGTGGAAATGCTTCTGCTGGCCCAGACAAACCATTCATGTGAGCTCCACAACAAAAGCCGGGGTGCAGAGGAGACTTCAGCGAGATGGAGAAGGTCAGAGTTAAGGCCGAACACTCTTTTTTTGCCCTGTTTTCTTTTTTCACAGCTTCCATGCACCCAGCAGACTTTGTCTGGGAATTTCTTGAATCTATTTTTTTCCTCCAAAAGGCAAAGAAAAGAAAAACACCCAATCCTGTGCAGTCTCAGCTGCAGGGCAGTTTCCTTAACACCTCGCCACACATTTTGGGTTCCCCTTTCTAAAATCTTGAAGGTTCTTAACTCAGTCATGTTGTTCCAATTCCGCTGGATGTCACGAACCCATGTTCAAATGCTGGCAGAGCCTTTTAATGGCTTTGGGTGGTTTGTTCCCAGTGTGGAGTGGGAACTGGAAACATCCCTGCTCGGCCACGGCGTGGACGGCACCGGCCCCCCATCTGCTCATCTTGCACAAATCTGCTGCACTGACCTTCAGACTTTCTTCCTTGGTCCTTTAAAGCCTCGGGTGGCACCTTGTCCAAAGCAAATCGTGGATGGGATCCTGGAAAGGGAGACAGGCTTTAATCCACATTAACAGCGCAGCCCTCGCAGGATCCCCGGGATGCTTTATGCTCTGTGTGGAATTTTAAGCTCCCAGAGTGGGAAGAGCAAGGCATGGGAGGAGCAGGGTATCTGAATCACCAAAGTTATTAAACAAACAGGTGAAATACTGGTCGGCTTTCCTGTGTATTCTGCACATTCCCATCCTGGAGTTCTCCCCTCTTTTTACAACCACATGTAAGTGTTACCAAATGTACTAACTGGGCAGTTGCAGGGGCTGACTGTGAGGAATTGGAGAGGAGAAGCAGCAATACCCTGGGAGGAGATCCTGGGTGAACAGACTAACAAGACCTTGCCAACACTCCAATGACATGTTCTGCCCTTCTACACTTCCCTCTTTTCAAAATGCCATTGGAAACACACATGGAATTCCTGCCTGTTTCACCTTCAGCACTGCAAAGGGCTGGTAAGATGGGATGGTGCCAGCCCCAGACTCTTGCCCGTGAAAGCCCAAGTACAGACCTGGATTTGTAGAGCCGTCTCTCTGGCAGTGAGAGGCTGGGGCTGGCTGCAGGCTGAGGGATCTCCATGTCCTCACCAGGCCCTGTTTCCATGGGGTCCACCTGGAATTGCTCCGCAGCCTCCACGCTCACTTCCATGGGCACGCCGGGGCCCTGCTCTGCGGGACAGCTCGTGTGCTTGGGGCCACTGTAGGGACACAGTGCCACACCCTGGCTCAGTGGCTGCCATGTGAGCCCAAGCAAGTCCAGCTGGGATGTTAGGGCACAGAGGCACAGGGATTTGGCTCCAAAAGGCTGCATGAGAGGCTTGCATGAGTTTGTGTTTAAGCATTCATTACTTCATGAATATACAGCACACAGCTCTGTCCTGAGTTCTTCTCTTCGGTGCATAAAGGCCAACTCATTCCATGGGCTCATTTCCCTGAGGACTGTCCTTTAGCTGGCCTGCTGATGCCACAGGTGACCTTTTCATGCCTGGTTAGGATGAAGTCCCTCAGGGGTTGGCAGTTTCTTTTTTGTCCCAAAGCCAAGCCACTTTGCTCACCCTCCCTCAGCCTGCTGCACCCTCCAGTGCTGGGAGCAGGACACATTTCATATAGAACCACAGAATCTCTCTGGACTGAAAAAGAGCCTTAAAGCTCCTCTTGTTTCACCTTCCACTGCACCAGGTTGCTCCAGGCCCTGTCCAGCCTGGCCTTGGACACTTCCAGGGATGGGGCAACCTCTGTCAGGGCCTGCCCACCCTCACAAAGGAGAATTTCTCCCCAATATCCCATCTAACTCTAGTCTGACAGTTTGAAGCCATTCCCCCTCTCCTGCCACTCCAGACCCTCATAAATAGTCTCTCTCCATCTTTCTTGTGGGCTCCCTTCAGGCACTGGAAGGCCACAATTAGGTCCCCCCAACAAACAGTCCCCATCCTCTCAGCCTGTCCTCACAGGAGAGGAGGAAATTTCTGCAGTTACCTTTTCACTTTCTTGGGTTTGTCAAACCGAAAGTCAGCAGGGTACAGGTGCACAGTCACCAAGTGATCCTTCCTATCCTTGCTGCTCCTGAACTTCTCCGGGCAGCCTTCCACCAGACACTTGTACTGAAAGGCAGGGAGGGGGGAAAAAAAGACATAACTGGAAAAGGCAAGTGGACACCACCAGCCACGAGGGAGGCGAGGGCTGGGCACGACAACTCACCATGTTTTGCTTCTCAGCCATGAGCTGGAAGAGCGAGTCGTGCCACTCGGAGATGTGGATGTCCAGGAGGGCTCCCGAGGGAAAGGAGCGCTTGCAGAAGGAGCAGACATTCCTGTGCAGGGAGTTGTAGTGGTGCTCGTAGCCCTCCAGCGTGTCAAACACCTGGCAGCACCCCGAGATGTGGCAGCTGAACTCGGACACCCTGCGGGCAAAGCGGCACAGCCACGCCTTGAGCTAAGTTCGAGCCTTCATGTCAGCTGCAAACGTCCCTCTGGATGATTTTATCACAGAATGCCACGGTGGTTTGGGTTGGAAGGCACCCCTGCCCCACTAGACCACTTGTGGCCCTTTCTGTGAGCAATATTTTCATTAAATACCAGGTGCTGGCCAAGGGAAAGTTACTTGCCATTGGAAATGCGCTTGCCACTATGGCTTCAGCATCATCTATATTATCACCCTGCTAAGTGATGCTTTGATAAACAAGGCAGTAACGTGATAAACAAGCCAATAATGTGATAAACAAGCCAGTAACGTGATAAAAGAGCTGTTTGACCCTAAAGTTGTGGATGACAATGTTGTGCCAGTGCTTCTTTAACAGGTATCCATAGGAAAAGCTCACGCAGCACTCGAAGCGCTTGCTCGGTTTTGTACAGGGGAGCAAGGCAAAGATTCTGTCCCAGGCTCAGCCTTCCTAATCGGAGCTGCCCCAGCTGCAGTTCCCAGAGAGGCTGTGGATGTCCAAGATCAGTCCAAGGCCAGGCTGGACGGGGCGTGGAGCAACCCGGGATAGTGGAAGGTGCCCCTGCCCATGAGCTTTAAGGTCCCTTCCAACCCAAACCATGCCTCGGCTCCAGGGCTCGCCCGCCTCACTTACTTGGGTCTCTCGGCCACCTCCTCGAGGCTGGTGAGTACGCCCTGCAGGAAGAGATGCCTGTGCACATCCCCATCCTAGAGAAGAGCAGAGAGCGGCTGAGGGAGGGCAGGCGTGTGGGCAGGGCCGCGGGCACAGCGCGGGGCCGCGCCTCACCTCACCTCCAACAGCGGATGCTGCGGGCCGAGGCGGAGGCGGCGCGGGGCGAAGGTGAAGGGCGGCGAAGGGTGCCGGGGAGGGCCCCGGGACGGATCCGGGGGGCGGGTGCCGGGGGATCCCTCCCGGAGCCGGAGGCGCAGCCCCGGCGGGAGCGGCAGCGGCAACATGGCGTCCTGAGGGGAGCGGGGGGCAATGCGCATGCGCGGGGGGGCCCGCGCGCACACCCCCGTGACAGGCGACGGGCGGTGCGCATGCGCGGGAGGCGCTTCCGGGCGCCGGAGGAGGCACTTCCGGGCGGGCAGGTAGGGATGAGGGTGGGATGGGATGGGATAGCGGTGGGATAGGATAGGATAGGATGGGATAAGGGTGGGGTCGGATAGGGATAAATGGGATAGGATAGGATAGGGATAAATGGGATCGGGTGGCATGGGATAGGATGAATGGGATGGGATAGGATAAATGAGATGGGATAGGGGTGGGATAGGAATGGAATGGGATGGGATAGGGATGGAATGGCGATAGAGATGGAGTAGAGTGGATAGGGATGGGATGGAATGGAATAGGGTGGATAGGGATGGGATGGAATAGAGTGGATAGGGATGGGATGGGATAGAGATGGAATGGGATAGAGATGGAATGGGGTGTAGTGGGATAGGGATGGAATGGAATAGGACAGGGATGGGGTGAGGTGGGTTACGGATGGAATGGGATGGGGATGGAATGGAATGGAGTGGGATAGGAATAGGGGTGGGGTGGGGTGGGATGGGATGGAGTGGGATAGGGATAGGGGTGGGATGGGGATAGGGATGAGGATGGGGATGGGATGGGGTGGAATGGGATGGGGATAGGGATGGGATTGGATGGGATAGGGGTGGATAGGGATGGGATGGGATTGGGATGGGGTAGGGTGGAGAGGAGAGTGGAGTGGGTTGGGATGGAATGGAATGGGATAAAATGGAGAGGGATAGGATAAGATAAGATAGGATAGGGTAGGACGGAATAGGACAGGACAGGATAGGATAGGACAGGACAGGACAGGATATGAAGCAGGATGCAATGGGATATGGACCTGCACCCCCAATCCCAAGCACCTCAGCAGCCCCCAAGGGCTCCGGAGAGCCAGTTTTGGGTGGGAGGTTGGACCAAGGCAGGCAGAGACCCCTTCCAGCCTAAACAATTCCATGATCTCCAGGCAAAAATGTGTCCATGTGCTTAATCCATGGATCTGCAGAGTGTTGCCTCAAACCCCTTATTTGTTGTCCTGGGGCCTCACTGGGACTCGTGTGTGTCAGCATTACAGTTATTATTTAAGTAACTCTGCAGAATTCCATGCTTGGCTCTTAATAAATTGGGCAGTGCAATAGAAAGACCCTGAATTGGGGAAAAAACTGCTTCTGAGTGACTTCAGAAGTTTTTCACCTCTTTAAGGTAGGGTTTGTGCCAGTGTAGCTCAAGCAGGCACCACAAGGTTTTCTTTGCTTTGTCCAGGTGTGTTCCTTTATCCCAGCTGAGCATTTCCACACTGGGAAGTGTCATGGTTTCCTGTGCTCCCACAATGAGATAACAGCTCCCTGCAGGAGCAGGGAAGTGATTGTGCCCCTGGAGCAGCACTGGTGAGGCCACACCTCGAGGACTGTGTCCAGCTCTGGGCCCCTCAGCTCAGGAAGGACATTGAGGGGCTGGAGCGTGGGCAGGGCAGGGAAGGGAGCTGGGGAAGGGGCTGGAGCAGCAGGAGCGGCTGAGGGAGCTG
>JAWWTY010000158.1:2907922-2924687 GCA_035222235.1 Margarornis squamiger | reverse complement strand
AATTGGTGCCTGGAAAGGGTGGTCAGGCCTTGGCAGGGGCTGCCCAGGGAGGGCTGGAGTGCCCAGCCCTGGAGGTGTTTCAGAAAAGTCTGTGTGGCACTCAGTGGTGGTGTTGGGTCACAGGTTGGACCCTGATCTCAGAGGCTGATCCCATGATTCCCCTGTCCCCTCTGCCCCCCCCCCAGGGCTGGTGGGCCAGGCTGGGAGCATGAATGAGTTCAGGATCCACCACGATGTGAATGAGCTGCTGAGCCTGCTGCGGGTGCACGGTGGGGACGGCGCCGAGGTCTACATCGACCTGCTGCAGAAGAACCGCACGCCCTACGTCACCACCACCGTGTCTGCCCACAGCGCCAAGGTGAGCACCCCCTCCCACCTTCCTCCATCCCATCCTGGGGGAAAAAACCTGGGGTGATCTCCTCTGGGATCTCAGCTGTGGGTGGGAAGCGGGAGGACCGTCAGGAGGACGTAAAATGCTCGGTGGGAGAGCGTGGGATCGTTAGGAGTGGGCTGGGAGGAGGTTCAAATTTGGTGCCAGCAATGGATGTTTCAAGTTTGAGTTCGAAGGGGTTGTGCTCTGCAGGGGTAAAACATCCCTGGAAGTGTCGTGGTTGGATGGGGCTTGGAGGAATGTGGGCTTGTGGGAGGTGTTGCTGATGGGAGCTAGCTAAGCTTTAAACCATTCTGGGATCCCATGGTTGAGTGAAAATTGTATAAAATGCACTTTTGTGAATAACACCTGACTTTTTTTTTTCACCCAAATATCAGGGCACTCATGAGCAGGCATACTTTTATGGCCATAATACTACTTTTTATTGTTTTTTTTTAAAAAAATGGAATTGTTTTGAAAACCAGTCAAGCTCTAAGTGCTGTCTGATAGTTCACACCTTTGTAGCCTGAGCTGCATGTTTGCTCAGATTCAATTTAATTGCAATTGTAATTAATAGTAATGTGGTTTTCTACAGGTGAAAATAGCAGAGTTTACTCGAACTCCTGAAGATTTTTTAAAGAAGTATGATGAGCTGAAGTCTAAAAACACAAGACATCTGGATTCTTTAGTTTACCTGCTCTCAAAACTCACTGAGGACAAAGAGGTTGGTGTCTCCTTTTGAAATGGGTGTTGCACAGTGGCACCAAGGCAGTGATTTTAAGCACAGCTGATGGTGAAATCTGTAGAAATCAACAACTAACCACTTCTAGCATTTACAGAATTAGTAAAGCACTGCTGAGAATGATACTCCTCTTGATATAATCCATGGAAAACTGGGACAGAGAGATCTGTGCTTGGATTCAGCACAACCAGCTTATGGTCATACATTTTTTTGCTTCAGTGTGTGCTGACCAGCACTCACCAAATCTTTTCTTTTTTTGTGTGTGTGTATACAGACACTCCACTATCTGCAACAAAATGCTAAAGAAAGGGCAGAACTCGCAGCAAATGCAGCAACCAGCAGTGCCACAAATTTTTCCATGCCCTCATCTACTTCCAAGATCTCCCTGCAGGAGCTCGAGGAGCTCAGAAAGCAGCTGGGCAGTGTCACAGCCAACTCCAGTGCACAGCAGGTACAAAGCTCTTCCCCAGCTTTGGGCACTGAATCTTCCTCTTTATTAGTCACTTCATGTTAAATCTTGGTGCTGTTCTTAATAACAAGGGGCCTTTTTCTGTTTCAGTCAGTTAAGGATAAATTCTTCAAGGTTATTCTAAGGTTACAGTCACAGTTAAACTCATCCCTGGGAGGGTGGGCAGGCCCTGGCACAGGTTGGGCAGAGAAGCTGTGGCTGCCCCTGGATCCCTGGGAGTGTCCAAGGCCAGGTTGGAGCACCCTGGGCTAGTGGAAGGTGTCCCTACCTGTGGCAGGGGGTGGCAGTGGATGAGCTTTCAAGTCCCTTCCAACCCAAACTAGTCTGTGATTCTAAGGTAAGCCAAGTTTAGGCCTCGACAGTTCTGCCTGGTTGGGGTTAATGGCATTTCATTTTCCCCTCTCAGCTTTAAGCTGTGCTGACATTTCGTGTTGTGCCTGTGGCAGTGTTTGCTCAGGAGCTCAGCAGCCTCGTGGTGTGTCCCCATCCTTCCTGGCAGCTCTGGAAGTGTTCTCTGGGATAAGTGGGTCAGAACCAGAGGGATTGAAATGGCAATGCAAGCCAGTTGAAAAGATTTGTGCCTCCCTGCTGCTCCATCTGTACTTTCTTCAGACTCTAAGAGCTGAAATTCTGCTAAAATTGTCCTTTGTAGCCAAAGCTGTGTCAACTTTTTTGACCTCTGCCAGTTAACAAAGTCACCCTAGAGCTGGTTGAACTGCCCCTTGTCATGGGAGAGAATCACAGGATCACTAAGGTTGGGAAAGACCTCCAAGGTCATCAAGTCCAACCTTGGGTTGAATACCACCATGCCCACTAAAGCATGTCCCCAAGGGTCACAGCTGTTCGTTTTTGGAACACTTCCAGAGGTGATGGCACCACCATTTCCCTGGGGAGCCTGTTCCAATGTTTAACCACTCTTTCATTGAAGAAATTTTCCTAACATCCACCCTAAACCTCCCATGGCACAGCTTGAGGCCATTTCCCCTTGTCCTTTCTCTAGCAGCCTGGGAGAAGAAGTCCCACCCAACCCAAACTTCCTATTTTTCCATGTGAAAGTCCTGTTTCTGTTAGGAGAGCAGAGGAAATTGAGGTCCACACAGGGTGCAAGTAGGAAAGTGAACTGAGCCTTTGCATGTCCCATTTCACACACCTATCTGTGGAGTTTCAGAAATGGCCTTCATAAGTCCCGTGCTTGTGCTCTTGGGGCTCCAAATGTTCATGTAGGTTGTGCATCTCACAAGCCTCTCCAGCTGAGAATTGATCCTGCACTCCATTTGTTTTAGTGTCAGAGCTGGGGGTGGAAAGTCTTTCAGTCTTTAAGAGCTCACTTCCTTCACTGACTCCTACTCAGAGTGAGAAACTCCATCATTTTCTCTGGGGGTGGATTGTCTGGATTGCACTTGGCACCCAGTTCAGAGGTGTTCAGTGCCCCTGGAACGGGATGTTGCTGCTTTACTGTTTCTGGAAGGAGTTTGCTGCTCTCCTGTAAGCACTGCCTGGTGGATGTGCATGCCCCCATCCTGCTGCCCTGTGTGTGCCCTCCCACCCAGGCTGTTAAAATGGGTTAAAAAAGTCACCTCTGCAGCACTGAGACCAGTAGACTAAATGGTACTGGCAGACTAAACCCCACACCATGCTACTGAAACAGCAGCTCTTCTACTTTCTGTTCCCAAGCCCACCAGTTTACAGCCAGTTTCTGCCTTCTGAAAGTCTCCTGTTTGTTTCCCTTCTTTCTCTCTCCCTGTCTTTTTCCAACAGCCTCTTGAGCTTACACGAAAAATCCTCCGAGACAAGCAGAACAAGAAGAATTCTGGCCAGCCCATTCCAGTGTTTCCATCCTGGGTCTATGAGAGACCTGCACTTCTTGGGGATTTCTTGATTGGCACCAGTTTAAGCACTGACACAACAGTACCAATAGGTATGTGATGCACAGAGGAAGTTGCATTAATTTATGGTGTTTTGTGCTCATTCAGGAGCTGTTCAGATGTTCACCCTCAGGATGAAAGCAAAACCTGGCTCCTTGCACTCTTGCAGGTGAAGAGCAGGGTTCAAAAAAAGCCCCCAAAAATTAATCCACACTTACTTTGTTCACAGTGTTTGCCCTGTGCTGAATTCCAGCCCCACTGGTGATCCTTGGGTTCTAATGCTCTTTGTCTCTTGAGTCACAGCCCCCATAAAATCCAGCTGTAGGAGTATCACATCTGTATTCTCAGCTGAAAAATCTCTAGCTGTGCCCGACAAGGGAGTGTTCATCAATCCACAGAACTGCACTAAGACTTTAAAAACCTCCCTGATTGTTGCCTTGTTTTATGAGATAAGCTTTGCTTTATTTGGAGCCTCTCTGATCTTCTGATGCACCTGATTATATATATATATGTATATTTATTTATTAAAGGACTGGATTCCTTTATGCTTCTTGCAGCTGGTTTGCAGTTGACTGCAACATTCAGACACTCCCCACTTTGGAGCTCCCCTGCAGCTTTTGCTAGGCTGGCATTTCTTTGTGTCTGGATTTGAGCTGGTTGCTTGCTGAGATTGGAACTCCTTGGGTCCAGTATAACTGAGCCCTGTAGGGTGGCAAGAGCTGTGGGTGATGTTCTCTTGGCCACAGATGTTGGATGTGTAGCCCTGTCTGTGTGGTTTGCTTTGGGTGTAAATGAGCCAAGGATTCTGTTTTCCAGGATAGCAAGGTGGATGGTTTTGGAGTCAACCCTAACTCTGTTTTGGCTTTGTGTGGTCTTCCTTTGCTCTCTTTGGTGATGTGTCTCCCTTCCAAGCTTCAGGTATGAATCTGAAACAAGGGGATGATCAGTTTGGCACGTTCTGACTGTGTCCCTTTTTTTGTGTGCCCTTTGGAAACAGGTACTTTGCCATTAGCCTCCCAGGAGTCCATGATTGTGGAGGACTTGCTGTATGTTCTGATTGGTGTGGATGGGAGGTACATCACAGCCCAGCCTCTGGTGGGCAGGCAGAACAGAGCCTTCTCAGTCGACCCAAACCTGGACTTGTCCATCAAGGAGCTGGTGACCAGGATTCTTCCTGTGGCAGCGAGTTACTCTGCTGTCACCAGGTACCAAGCTGGGTTTTGTCAGAGGGGGAGGCTCTCCTTTGAGAACAGAGAATCTGTCATTGTGCAAATGTTAACTTCCAAGCTTAATTTAAACCGATGGGGAGATGAGTGACCATGTCTTTGAGTTGGTTTTAGCTCCATTTCCTTTTGCTGGGTTTTTCCTTTGTGCTGCCAGTTCACTTTTTCGTTCACACACCTTAATTTTCCCCACACTTGATCTTGTAAATTCAGGCAAAGTGCAGTTTGGATATGTTCAACTATTCTGGCTTGTCTCTTCCCGTGAATTTCTCCATGTTCCCTGCTTTTTGCTCTCCTCTGGGCATCCAGGGCTAGACAACCTTGGTGTGCTTCTGAGCAGGAGAAGCTACTGCTGCCTAGTTCCTTGTGAAAATGGTGAAAAGTCTTGGCATAAGGTGCACCTCACCAACAGCAGATGTTGGTTATGTGGTTTCTACATTTGCTTGAGTCCCTAAAAGATCAGCAAAGAAGCATTTTTAGGATGTGACTCACCCAACCTCTTCCACACATCTCCCTCCAGATGATATGAGTTATGTTCAGAGGCATCTGTGTCCTTCCACTGACATGTCTGGAGCCATCTCAATCTGGTCAGATGAATTCCTGCTGTGGCATTTGGTGTCAGAATCCAGCACCAGTGCTTTCCCCACACATCTGAGTGCACATTCCTGCCTCTTGAGATCTTTTCCTGGCCTCTGATGTGTTGCTTGTGCAAAGACAGTCACCTGGAAGATCCTGCCTCTCCCTTTCTACACAGTGGTTTTGGAAATGATTCTAGTTCCCCTGCAGCTGGAGTGGAAACATCTTCCCACAGCTTTCCCTACTAGGAGGTGTAATAGTGTATTTCCCATTCCTGCTGGGAATGAGAAATAGGGAGAGGGACTCAAGCTGAAGACCAGTTTGTTTTCCAGCATGTGATCTACTTGTGTGCTTGTAAAGTGTCCTGAAGGTGAAATCCCTGAAAAATGGTAGAGGTTGCCTTGCCTGAGAGAGTTTCCATTTTGCTTTTAACAGGTTTATAGAGGAGAAGTCTTCCTTTGAGTATGGACAGGTGAATCATGCCCTGGCTGCTGCCATGAGGACTCTAATCAAGGAATACATGATCCTAATTACCCAGCTGGAGCATCTCCAAAGACAGGGACTTCTGTCACTGCAGAAACTGTGGTTTTATATCCAGCCCACAATGAGGACCCTGGAGATTCTGGCTTCACTTGGTAAGTTCCCAAAACACAGTCATTCCATCTTGACAGCCTTTGAGAACTGTACAGAGTAGCAACACGGGCAGGGCATGTCTCATTTTAATTTTCTTGTTTGATTAAAGCAGAAAGCCAGGGGGAATTGTACTTGTCAGGGCACTGCTGTGTTTTTGGGGGGCTCCAGGGCTGAATCTGTCAAGAGGCGTGTCCATGCCTTTTACCTTCACAGCCCCTGCCCTTCCCATCCAGCACAGTCTCTACACAGCTTCTTCCCAAACTCCTCTCCAGCTGTGTGTGGATGGAAAACCACACACTGATCCCACCAGAGGTAATCCCTGGAAGTTCCTAGTCCAACCCCTTGCTTACAGCTACAGCAGGTTCCTCAGGGCAGTCCCTCACCACTCTGGGCCCTTCCTCATGACTTCACCACCCTTTTTGTGAGCATTTCCTTCTGTATCTTTGACTGGAATTGCCCTTCTGGTAACCTGTGCAGTCGTGGCCTGTGCCATTGCATGGTGTTGTTGGGCACAAGTGTGAGGATATTTGTACAAGACTCAGCCCAGAGAATTTACCTGGATCTAAATATCTGTTCAGATGTCACTATTAACCCACCTAAAATGCTGGTGTTTGAGCCACATGCATGGCAGTGCTGCAGTCAGGGACAGGAGGGCTTTTAAGATCAGAGGGTTTCCAGGTCACTGGGGTGTGTGTTTCTTCCATTCCCACCTGGAAAGTGCATCTCTAAACCACCACACATCTTGTGTCTTCCTGACTTCACTTCTCCTGCCTTGGGTGGTTTTTTACTCTGGGGACCATCTGGGGGTTTGCACCAGGACTTTTCAGGATGTGTCTTATATCTCCACTTTTAAATTCCAGCGACTTCTGTGGATAAGGGTGAGTGCATGGGAGGTTCAACCCTGAGCTTGCTCCATGACAAGACTTTCAATTACACTGGGGACAGCCAGGCCCAGGAGCTGTGCCTGTATTTAACCAAGGCAGCCAGTGTGCCTTATTTTGAAATCCTGGAGAAGTGGATATATCGAGGCATCATTAATGATCCCTACAGGTAAAGAACAAAGGAATGAGAATGAAATGCAAAAGTTAAGAAATCCTGATGTGCTCTGTCAAGTCTGCATGGCCTGGGGCTTGGAACAACCCTCTCTGAAGGGTTGTTTTTTTAGCTTTTGTGGAATCATTTGAAGCATTTTGCTGCATTTAATAGTTTATGCTGCATTTCAGAATCCAGAGAGGGGGACAAAGCTCTAGTTAAAATAGCTGAAATTAGTGCCTGAAGTTAATACCTAAATTAATTAAGGCAGCCAAAGCCCAGCTTCCTCACCTCTGCACTGACTACCAGATGATGTTTAGATTTGGTTTGTGAACCCTATAAAATCCTGATTCTGTTGTAATTGACTGCAGATTAGCAGAGACACTGCCTAATGCTTCTCCTCTTGCTTCAAATGCAGACTCATTCCAGCTCTTGACTGCAATGTGCTCTCATGAGACCTTATTTCTGATAGACCATGTTACCAGTTTAGAGGTGAAAAAAACTAATGCTCATTGTACCTTTTCCTGCTTCTAAACATCTGCTCTCCCTGTTCAGTGAGTTCATGGTGGAGGAGCATGAGCTGCAGAAGGAGAAGATTCAGGAGGACTATAATGACAAGTATTGGGATCAGAGATACACTGTTGTTCAGCAACAGATTCC
The DNA here is from genome assembly GCA_035222235.1 of Margarornis squamiger. Classification (NCBI taxonomy): domain Eukaryota; kingdom Metazoa; phylum Chordata; class Aves; order Passeriformes; family Furnariidae; genus Margarornis; species Margarornis squamiger. The sequence continues at coordinate 2,917,117 of JAWWTY010000158.1, read as the reverse complement.
CTCCTTCCTGCAGAAGATGGCTGACAAAATCCTGAGCACGGGTAGGTACAGGTACCCTTCTGGTGGGAGAGGAGTGTTGAGACAGGCACTGCCCTCATTTGTGTGAAGACAACCCAGATGTCATCATGCCTTGCCAGTTTGTGGGGCTGTCCAGCTGAATTTGGAGGAATAGAAGAGTCAGGTTTGAAAAGAACCGCAAATCCAGTAAATAAAACAACATGGGAAGGAGTCCAGCAGCCAGAGGATGGGAAGGAGTCCAGCAGCCAGAGGATGGGAAGGAGTCCAGCAGCCAGAGGAGCTCTCTGTCTTGCTGCTGGGTTGTGGGGAGGGTTTTCTAGCTAGGACAGCTGAGCTTTGACCATATGAGTGCTGATTTGGGGCTTTTAATCGTGGCCACCACCAGGCCAGAAGCACAAACCCCTCCCAAAGCAACTGCTGAGGAGCAGCACCACCTCTGCAAAGTTCCAGGCCATCTGCAGAGATGTTTTGTCCCCTCTTAGGAAACAAAACCATCCCTCAGACTCCTTAGATGTGATAGGAGGTGGCTAATTGAAAATTCTAGATCATCTTTGGAGAGGTGTGTGAACCCTGCCCGGCAGCACTCGGTGTAAACGTTTCACAGCGTGTCTTCAAGGTGGTGCTGTGGAAGTTTCCCTGCTGGGGCTGAATGTGGGTCATCTTTCTTTTCTTTTTAGGGAAATATTTAAATGTTGTGAGGGAGTGTGGGCGAGATGTTACCTGCCCTGTGGCCAAGGAGGTCATCTATACCTTGAAAGAGCGGGCGTATGTGGAACAAATAGAAAAAGCATATAACTATGCCAGCAAAGTTCTCCTGGACTTCCTGATGGAGGAGAAGGAGCTGGTGGCTCACCTAAGGTTTGATTTATTTTACTAAATGCATGATAAATAGATTGCTTCTGATAGGGCATGTAATTTTTTTTGTAGCTAACTCTCTTCTCTTGGGATATTATCAGTGTTTTCTCTCTATAAAAGTTTGACCTTAAAATAAGGTTTGGTTTTTTTCCCCTGAAGAGAGAAGAAAAAGACAAGTCTAAAATCATGAGTGGGGAGGATGTCTGGGGGTTCTCTGATCCAAATTCTTTGGAAGGCTGTTGTCAAAACTAGGTCAGGGTCTTTGCCTGGTCCTGTCAGATCAGGAGCCTGCATGCACATTGTGTTAAGGCTGTGAGGCTCCTGTTTTTACTCCAAAGCCTGCAGTTATCCTGTGTGATCTCTGGCCACGCTCTGGGGTGATCCTCACACTCAGCTCAGAGCTCTCTCCAAGTTCCAGGCCCAGTGCAGTTAACTCTCCCTGGTGCCCAGTGAAAATCCAAAGTTTATGCATCCTGTTACAGCCAAAAGTCTGCTGGACTTAAAGCAAATCTGCACAGATCCTTGTTCATTGAGAGGAGTCCAAGATTGTGCTCTGAACTGGGAGCTGCCCCTCAGCTGGATGTGCACACCAGGGAGATTTGGGATGGGTTCAGGACAGCAGGAGCCTGTGCCCAGCAATGTTGTGCATACAGAGTTGTTTGTTTTTTTCCTGAGGTGCATTGCTTCAAGACAAAAAAAGAACAGCAGCAGCCCTGCTCTGACTGCACACAAGCATCCTGACTGAGGGGGTAGGGAGGAGGAGACATCCATAAAAGACTAGTCTCCAAATTGGTTATTTATGGCTCTGTGTGTGTTCTCTAGGAAAAGGAACATTTTGTGATCCAACCCAGTGGGCTGGTTGAATCAATTGCCTTTGTTCCTTTAGCTTTCACATGGATTAACCTGGGCTTTAAAGGAAATAATCAATTGTCCCTTCGTTTTCTTGAGCAGGTCGATAAAACACTATTTCCTGATGGACCAAGGGGACTTTTTTGTTCACTTCATGGACCTCACAGAAGAGGAGCTCAAGAAGCCTGTAGACGACATCATAATTACAAGGCTGGAGGCCCTGCTGGAATTAGCCCTGAGGATGAGCACGGCCAACACAGACCCTTTCAAGGATGATTTGAAGGTAAGAGCTGATGGAAACAGGAGATAAATTTGAGCAGAAGGCCTGCCATGATTTGGGGAGGTCTGTGTGGCTGTGAGAACCTGCTGGTGGCTGGAGTGACTGTGATCACGGGCACTCTGTTGCTACACAGTAGTTGTGAGCATCCTGTGGGCTCATCTTTATTGCTGCCCTTCCTTTATAGATTGACTTGATGCCCCACGACCTCATCACGCAGCTCTTGAGAGTGCTGGCCATAGAAACCAAGCAGGAGAAGGCCATCATCAGTGCAGATCCCACAGAGCTCACCCTCAGTGGCCTGGAAGCGTTTTCCTTTGACTACATCGTGAAGTGGCCTCTGTCCCTTATCATAAACAGGTAAGGTCTCAGTCCACTGAAGGAAAAAAGGCCTTTTTTGGGGTTGAAGGACCTTTGCACGTGGCAGAGTACTGGAAATCCTGTCTCTCTGAAGTGGTGGGGTGAGTTGCTGACAAGTAAGGAATGCTTTGGGATTGCTGGGAAGGTGTAGATCATAGAATCTCAGAATGGTTTGGGTTGGAAGGGGCCTTAAAGGCCATCTCGTTCCACCCCCTGCCATGGGCAGGGACACCTTCCACCAGCCCAGGTTGCTCCAAGCCCTGTCCAACCTGGCCTTGGACACTCCCAGGGATCCAGGGGCAGCCACAGCTTCTCTGCCCACCCTGTGCCAGGGCCTGCCCACCCTCACAGGGAAGGATTCCTTCCTAATGTCTAAACCTCCTCTCTTTCAATTTGAAGCCATTCCCTCTTGTCCTGTCACTCCAGGCCCTTGTGGATAGTCTCTCTCCATGTTTGCTGCAGGTTCCCTTCAGACACTGCAAGGCCACAGTTGGGTCACCCCAAATCTTCTCTTCCCCCAGTTGTTTTAGGGCTGTTTTCCCAGCCTGGTCCTTGCTTTTACTTGTGACTGGTCCCCCAGATTTCATGTGCCTTTGGCTTTCTGAGCTATCTTCCCTGAGAACCTGAACTCTCACAAGAAGCTTTCCATGCAAGAATCAAACAGTCCTCAAACCTGGAGAGCAGCAAAAGAAACCACTGTCTGGTTATCCCTGGTTGCAAACTAGAAGGGTACAGGCTGTTGGTCGAGTTACTACAGCAAAATATGTTGCATTTAATTGAGTTGTGAGGGAATGGTTCCTTTTTCCACAGGGATAAATGGTTTGCCTGGAGACACAGTGGCAGACCCAGCCCTGTGGGACAAGCACGAGCAGGGTGGGAGATGTCAAAAACTGCTAAATGCCAACCATTAATTCATCCCTCAATTTCCCCTCTAAAAATTCAGTGGAATCGCTTCTCTAAAGCTTTTGGAATGCTGTCTCTTCCTTTCCAATGGAGTGTGTTAGCTGTGATGGGAGCTCTGGGAGTGAAAATAGGATTTGGTGAGGTTTCCTGAACTGTATCGACTGGAGCTCTGCAGACACCTACGCTCAAGTGTCTGAGCACAGACCTGAATCCAGTCCCCAGAGCTATAAATAAGCAGCCCCATCTGCTTGTGACAGTGCTGTGCTGCTGGGGTAATGCTGCCTGTAGCTTGGTTACAGCTTATCCTCCCTTTTTTTTTTCTTTTTTGGAAGATCCTGGTGAATTCTTGGGTGATCACAGCAGCCTTAGCATGGTGGGTACAAGACCACGAGGCTTTCAAGCCCCTCTGTGAGTGACCTCTGTGTGTGGAGCTCCAGGGAGCTGGAGGATGTACCCACTGGCAGGAAATACGGAGGAGGGACTCCTTGGAGAGAAATTCTTTGGGCTGCTTACAAATGTATTGGGTTTTTTTTTTTCCCCTTTGGTTCAGATTGTTTCGGTGCGGATTTGTGTGCATCTGAAGGTGTGAGGAACATATTGTGTAAAGTCTCTTTACCTTTGAGCAGCCTCAGCCTTCACAGCTTAGTCTGTCAATCAGAACTGCATGGGTTTCTCCTTTCTTTCCAGGAAAGCACTGACAAGGTACCAGATGCTTTTCAGACACATGTTCTATTGCAAACATGTGGAAAGGCAGTTGTGCAACGTGTGGATCAGCAATAAGACAGCCAAGCAGTTCTCCCTGCATTCAGCTAAGTGGTATGGTCTTTTTTTTTCCCCTCAGCTGGATCAATTTTGGGTTTCCTTCTTCCTATTTAGGTGCATCATGGCATGGCTCAGATAATATCAGCATCCTTGAAGTGTTTAACAGGCTCGGAGAGGTCAAATATAACATTGTAGGTTTCACTCAATAGTTACACTAGTAAAATTACTTCAATGTTTAATATTAGAATTTTGGTTGAATAGTCCAGAGAAGTCATTCTCCAGTCTACAACAGGTCCAAAACTCTAACTCTGCTAATTGAGGGGAAAGCTGTTGGCATATGTGGGAACTAATCAGAGGTGGTTTGCATTGACTTTATAATCCCTCTCCCACTGCAGCAGGGAATTTGCTAGGACAGAAATATTTAGCTCTGCTTGGCTGTGCAAGCCTGGTGATAGTTCTTGGTGGCATTTGCTAGCTCTGAGCTGTGTGGGTGTGATTTCTCCCCTAGGTTTGCTGGTGCCTTCACACTGCGGCAGCGGATGCTGAATTTTGTGCAGAATATCCAGTATTACATGATGTTTGAAGTGATGGAGCCAACATGGCACATTCTGGAGAAGAACCTGAAGCTGGTGAGTGTGGCTGCTTGAGGGAAGTTGAAATGGAGGTCTTAACAAATTTAATATAGGGCAAAAAGTACCCAATTCCAGTCACTGCAGGTGTCTGTTGATTCTGTTGGAGTGCTGCTGTTGTGCATCACCCTTCTGCTTTCTCACTCACATATCCCTCTCCTGTGCTGCATCCCCCTGCCCCTGCCCAGCTCACACTCTGCACCCTGGTGTGTAAAGGCTGCTCTGCTGAACATTCCCATACACAGAACAAGGAGAACTATGGAAAGGAAGAAGGATGCAGAGTGCAAAGATCATAACCCGCCCCGGGCATCTCCAGCTGATTCCTTGGCTGACTTACAGTGCTCTTAAAAATGGACTCTGTGCTTTCTCTTCCATGAAACTGCCAAGAACTGGGAGGTTAGGACTGCCCAGTATTAAACAGGGCCTTCCTTACTCAGGTGGCCATTCCACATGTCTGTTCCCACTGCAGCTGGGCAAGGCCAGAGCACTTTTCCACTGCACTGGTATCTGGGAGAGGCTGAGCTCCCTTCCCACTGGATTTTGTTGATGGGGGATCTGGGCAAGGCATCGTTTTGCTTCCTTTCATGGAGATGTGAATGTTCTGAGCTGTGGGGTTTTCCAGGTGTCTTACACAATATTTCTGCTTCACTAATCCAAGTCAGTGACTTTCCAGAAGTTAATCTTCCCTGTTCTCAGGCTGTCTAGAGCAAGCCTTTCCCTCTTGGTGTTAAGGTGCCCCAGTTGCTGTGAGGAAACAGGAGGCAGATGTTCCCTCTGGTCATCCTGTGATCAGACACTCCTGGGATGTACATCTTTGTCCTCTTACACCCTGAAAAACATTTATCTGAGGTCCCAAACAGCCCAACACCCCTGCAATCTGCATTAAGCCACAGCAGCTCTCTGGTGACCCTTGTGGGTCATCTACTGACCTTTTTTGGTTGTCACTGTGCACTGGGGAGTGGCTTTGGGGTCAGCTGACCAACGTGTTTTGATGCCCTGTCATCCCTTTTTCCTGGAGAATTCACAGGAGACAGCAGGTCTGGAATTGTGAGCATCTCTGCATGTTCTGGGAGAGAATAACTGAACGAGAGGAGGTCATATGTCAGGCTCCTGGATGGCCCAAGAATTGTACTTCCTCCTTAATTTTGTTGTAAATTTAGGTTTGCAGAATATAATGGTTCACTTTACTTGCATAAGGTTCTCCTGTCCCTGTTTCTTGCTCCAAGTACCAGTGCAATAATGACTCAGAGATGCCTGTGATGTGACACAAGTCATCCCTTGAAACTGAGATGTTTTTTAGGCAAGTTAGCAAAGTCTTTGAGATATGATCCAAGTGTCTGTTTGTCTCCCATCCTCACCAGTGTCCCTTGAGGCTTTTAAGTCTCTGGGAGAAAAATGATTCTTTAGCTTCTGAAACCTACAGTTTTCCTTCCACTTACACTTTAGGAGAGAAAAGGATGATCCTCACTGGTCTCAGGTAGTGCCTTATGATGTCTTTTATTTGTTACACTTCTCTCTTGTGCATTTTCACTTGAAGGGAAGGTGTTTTCTTCCTAAAAATATAAGTGGGATCTTCATCTCCACAACATCATTGTCTTCATCATCCTCCTCATTCCATCAGAAAGGTGCATTTGTCCCTGTTCTAGTAGTTTGAAAGGTTATGGGAGGGTTTCTTTGCACTGACCCTGATGGACCATTGTGGATACCTTGGCAGTTTTAGTCCTGTGGTTCTCTCCAAAGCTTGACTTGTGTTCTGAGCTCCAGCACGTCCCATCATTGTACAGGGTGAGAGGAGGGGTTTAATCTATCATTTAAAACTCCAGATTGAAGCAGCAGAGCTGGACAAAAATCTTACAGAATCCTTGCAGCACTGCATGTCCCAGCTCCTTATTGGCTCCTGAAGCACATTTCTGAATAACCTATGTGTTTTAAGCCTTACATGTTTATTGACATTTAAGGCTCTTTGATTTGTTTTTCTCTTTTCCACTTGTTTTCGCAGGCTTGGCTGAGATTGTGAAGGTGGGAGTGGGCATGACAAGCAGATTTAAAAGCAAAGGAAGTGCCTGTTCATAAAGCAGAACTCCATCCTTTCCCAGTGGAGGGTTTGGGGGATTAAAGGAAACATAATTTGGCTGAGGAGGTGATGTGAGAAATCAAAGGTTAAAAGCCTTTTGAAGGGCTGTTGAAGGCTGTAATGCAGAGTCAGGCTCCATCTCAGGGGGTTTGTGGAAGGTGGTGAGGAGTTTCTCCCCAGCATGTGAGAGCAGGGTGCTGGGTTAGAGCTTTGGATCCTAATTTTTGATCTGCTTTGTCACTCCTGTCCCGTCCTGTCCTGTCCCAGGCGTCCAACATCGACGATGTCCTGAGCCACCACACGAGCTTCCTGGACAACTGCCTCAAGGACTGCATGCTGACCAACCCAGAGCTGCTCAAGATCTTCTCCAAGCTGATGTCTGTCTGTGTCATGTTCACAAACTGCATGCAGGTGTGTACTGCACTGCCAGCTGCCCTGGGTGCCAGCCAGCTGGGACAGTCCCTTTTGTCACCCCTCTTGTCCTCAGTCCCCCCTGCCAGCAGGCTTCAGAGCTTGTTGGCTCACACCCTTTCCCCAGTGGTTTCTGTGGCTTCTTGCTCCACAAAATTCTCTGTGCTCTCCTTTTTTATCACGTTGACATCAGGTTCATGTGAATGGAATTCCCTCTCTTCAGCCAGTCCTGCAGCAGAATTTGGGGGATCAGTGGTAGGGCTCTGTAGAGACACCTTTTTCAGGGTCAGCTGGGTGGACTCATGGAGACTGGGCACATTCTGGCCACACCAGGGAGCCCATAGAGTTAAAAAATATCCACCTTCCTTTGGGTTTAGGAAGACTTGTGTATCAACATAGTTTAACCTCAGAGCTGCCTTCCCTGGGAGTTCATGGTCTCAGCAGAACTGAGCCCTGTGCTTTGCCATGAGTGGAAAATGGGCTCTGACCACCTCCCCAACCCTGTGCCCTTCCTTCCCAGAGGTTCACCCAGAGCATGAAGCTGGACAGTGAGCTGGAGAGGCTCACCCTGGAGCACGGCACCATGCTGGGCCCCCCAACGGAGGAGGAGCGTGCCGAGGAGGCTGCCAAGAAGAAGCTGACCAACAAGGTGGGACACGGGATGGATGGCTGGGCCCTGCCCTCTGCCTGCCTGGCACTCTGCTCAGGGTAGTGCCCCACCTCTTGCAGACAGACCTTCCTAGTTCCTCAAGCACCCCAAAAGTAGTTCTTGTGGAATTGTGGGTGGCCGTGGAGCGCAAATGGTGTTCTGGAGTCTGCTTGGAAGACCCTGCCCACCAGAGCAGTCCCTGCTCTGTTTTTTAAGTTCTTAGTTGTGTTTTCAGCCATGCAGTGGGTACCCACAGAGAGGCTTCCTGCAGCTCCAGAACTCTCTTATTTCCAGAGCTGTGGTGGGGTGGGAGGGGGGCTCTTTGCAGCTCCTTGCTTTCACACCTGGGGTGTTTGTCTTGTCCCTATTTCTCTCTCTGCATGCACAGAGGATTTGCTTGGTGTGCTCTATGGTTGGCAGAGCCTCCTGTCCCTCTGGAAGCCCCTCTGGCTCACAGCTGGGAGGATTCATTCACTCAGAGTGCTCCAGAGGTTACAGCCTGTCCCACACATTTTCTGCCTGCTGGCTTTTCCTCCTGCTTGAAAATGAACAGTGGCAGCACATATATTTGTGGATAACTCCACTGGGATCTGCTCCAGGGTTCTGCCAGGCTGGGCACAGCAAGGGTTTCAGCTGCCAAGGGCTTTGCAACACTTTGGGAAGTTTCATGGCAGTATTTTTGAGCAGGTTAGGAAATGGAGGGAATAATTGCAGCTCCTTTGTCTCTGCAGCTTTTAGCAGAGCATGCTGACAACCTGCACCTCACCTCTGGCTTTGAAGCCACGATCAACAAGTTTGATAGCAATTTCTCCACACATCTACTGGACCTGCTGGACAAACTGAGCGTTTACAGCACCAATGACTGCGAGCACAGCATGCTCAACATCATCTACAGGTGAGCCTCTCCTTTTCTGGCCATAACTTCCCCTCCTGGGGGTCCCAAATTCAGCTCAGGCATTGCTGATTGTAAGTGTGCATCAATGAAAACGCTGGCATTGTGAGAAATATGTATATTTAGGAGCTCTGAGCAACATGGTCTGGTGGAAGGGGGTTAGAAGCAGATGAGCTTTAAGGTCTCTTCCAACCCAGCCCATTCTATCATTATACACTGCTTTGCATTTCAGCCTAAGGCTTTTAAAAAAACACATTCCTTTGAATTATATGAAATTTGTCTATTAATATTTTAAACTCAGTTTTCCTGGAGCTTGTCTGACTGTGGAGACAGTGAATAAACTGACTCCTGGACACAGCATGAGTATTCCAAGATGAGAAAACTGTGCAAGGGTTTGATCATAAAGTGGCTATTTTAAGTTCACATACTGCATGTATTTAAATAAGCAGCTTCCTGGAAATCAAAATTCCTCCAGAAATACCTGAAAGTCAGGTACACAAGATATAGGAGAGAGAG
>JAWWTY010000158.1:2873633-2901231 GCA_035222235.1 Margarornis squamiger | reverse complement strand
ATGCAGGCACCGGGATGGTGGTACCGGGATGGTGGTACCGGGATGCAGGCACCGGGATGGTGGTACCGGGATGGTGGTACCGGGATGCAGGCACCGGGATGGTGGTACCGGGATGGTGGCACCGGGATGGTGGCACCGGGCTGGTGGTACCGGGATGCAGGCACCGGGCGATGGGGATGCTTTCCCCCGCGAGAACACGGGCGGCTCTCGGCGGGGAGAGGTCCCGGCAGGGCACCGCTCTCCTCACGGCCCCGAGGGGAGGGACGACGGGCAAGGGGCGCCCGGGGCCAGGCTCGCCCGCACGGGGATGCTCCCGGTGCCCCCGGCCCTGGGGGAGCCGAGGGGAGCGGGGGGTCGCCCGTGACTCAGCCGGTGAGGGGGCGTCCGGCTCCCACCCGTGGGCGAGCGCCGCGGGCACCCCCAGACCGAGCACCGGGGGATTTGGGCTCTCGGGGTCTGCGAAGGGTTTAGGGCAGAAACGCTCCGTCCCGGCGTGCAAGGAGAGGCTGGGAGGGGGCTGAGCCACCCAGGCACCAGCCGCTCTCCCAAACAGCCCCCACAGCCGCCAGACGCCGAGTCACACGCGGTGCCATCACCATGGGGAGCTGCAAAACCTCCCTCTGTATTGGCGCACCGGGGGCTCGGGGGGGGTTCCCAGCCCCAAAGGGACCTGCCCTCCCACAGGGGATGCTGAGCTGTCTGTGGGCGCCGGGCCGGGGGCGAGGGGGGGTTGGAGCATCCCTGGAGCCCGTCAGGGACTTGTGCTCCCAGAAGGTGTTTCGGGACTTGCTGTTTGGGCTCTTCCCTGCGCCTTCATTTTGGCTGCTTTCGTTGCCCCCTGGCTTGAGACCCAAGGAAACAGCGTGAAGCTGAGTCAGGGCAGGGTTAGAGAGGATCTCAGGGAAAGGTCCTTCCCCCAGAGGGTGGTGGGCACTGAGCAGGCTCCCCAGGGCAGTGGGCACGGCCCCAAGGCTGCCAGAGCTCCAGGAGGGTTTGGATGATCCTCTGGGGCACACGGTGGGATTGTTGGGGTGTCTGTGCAGGGCCAGGGGTTGGACTGGGTGGTCCTGGTGGGGCCCTTCCAGCTCAGGGTATTCTGTGACTCGGTTGTTCCTGGGCATCCAGCTCACAGCCCTTTGGCTTTTCCCAGGTGCCACTGCCAGGCTGGGGGAGAGACTCGCCCACGTCGAGAAGTACGAGACGGTGACACCACGCCAGGTGCCGGTGCCCCGGGGAAAGAGGGACCTCTCTGCCCCTCCGGTGAGTAGCATTGATCAGACCAGCTTTTCCGGGCTGTTTTGGGTTCAATTAGGACCTGCAGATAGCAGGGTGCACTCTTGGAGAGAGGGGACAGCTTTCTCTGGTGATTTCTTCAGAGATGTGACCCAGCAGTGCCACCCCTTGCAGCCTTGCAGTGATCTTGTGACATCTGGTCTTTCCTTAAGGAAGGGTTTGCAAAGCCTCGTGGAGCTGTAACAAGCACTTTTCTTGCTGTGTTTGCTGAAGTTGGGGGGTTTTTTTGGTCCTTTGGGAGAGAGAAATAAGAATCAGAAAGTCACAGAAATCCACATGAAAGAAAGCCAGTGCTGTTTTTCTTGGGAAACCTGGCAATTTGGGGGAAGGAATGGGGTTTGAGTCAGGAGTTTGGAGTGCTTGGTGTTGACGTCTGTAGGATGATGGGCTTGCCCTCAAAGATACTTTCCTCGTTGCCTTAAAGGGAAATTCAGCCAATTTTTTTAAATTCATTTTCTAGACACGAAAAGCGCCGATTTTAGCGCCTGAAGGGACGGACGAGCTGGGGACATGTATTCCCTAGTGCCATACAGCACGTTCCTCTGTGATTCAGACCCTTCCTGATAAACTAGCTTCAAAAACACTCCCCGAAAGCATCTGTTTTCCATGCTCTAGAAACCTAAACTTGTCCACGAGATAAACATTCCCCAGGCTATTTAGAGACGCCATCTGTGCCGGGCGCGCCGGGCGGCTCCGCACCGATCCCCGTGGCACAGGGAGCTCACCCAGCTCGGGATCCCTCTGGGGAAGGCACCTGCCCTGAGCTGGGTGCTCTGGGACTGCCACGGGGGGCTGTCTGCTGGGTGGCCCCTGCATTTGGCCTTGGGTTGGGTGGTCCTTGGAGCTCCCGTGTTGAGGGGACGAGCTCTCCTGCCTTCCAAGGCATTTTACTCCTCTTGGGGAAAGGTTAGATTTGCTCTCCTGGTGACCTGGGTGGGGGAGAGGTTCTCAGCATGGCTTGACCACCACCAAGCCCCTCTTTGAGGTGGAGATGGGTGTTCTCTGTGCCTGCTCCTCCTGTAGCCATCTCTGGCTGGGACAGGAATGGGCCAGGAGCCGGTTCCTGGTTCAGAGCAGCTGGGACATGTGGGGTTGGTCCATCAGAGCACCTGCCCAGGTGAGAGTTGAAGTACAGTAGCTCCTCTGTGGCCTTGATTGAATTCAAATGTTCATCCCTGCAGGCAGGGTGGACACCTGGGTCCTGCAGGGCAGGATCTCCAGGATAGCAGCCTTCCCAGGGGCTTCTTAGCAGGGGCACATGTGGCAAACCTGGGCTCTTCATGGAAAGACACCTGAAAAAGTGACTCCTGCTCCCCCTGCAAGGTTTGTTGCCTCTCCCCACCCAGGGAAGAAACACCCTGTGCTGGGGTGGACGGGACAGCCCGTCCCCATCCTCTGCAAGGTCTCTGGGTCTCTTGCTGAGTCCAGCTGGAAGAAATCCCTGCTCTCCATGCGCTGTGGCCGTGGCTCTGCTGTGCTGGCTCAGCACGATCACGGGGCTCGCAGGGCTGCTCCCAAAGCCTGCCCATCTGGAGCCCTTGCACAGCCCATGCTAATGAGGAAGGGGGTGATTCAGAGCAGCTTTATCAGGACTTTTCGTTTTGGACTTGCCCTGCGGTTGTCTCCAAGAGACGGTCCCTGACCCAGCACCCCCTTCCAAGTGCTTTCCTGCCATTCCTTAAGACCTCTTCTGGCCGTGGCTTTGCCAACAATAACAAAGGATCTCTTTGTTGGCAGACACGGCCACATCGGGCGGGAGACGCTGTTCATGAGAGAAGAATTTTCCAGGGAGCCGGCAGGGTTGGGGATGCAAACCAGGTAGAAGGGAGGGCAGCTGCATGGCAGGCAAACACTCTCACCTGGCCCCGCTGGCGCTGAGTCAGCTCCAGCTCCTCACAGGATGCGTGTCATCCCCCTGGGAGTGCTGAGCCACGGCATGACAGCGGGTGCTGTCATCCTCCCCGGGAGAGGCAGCACACCTCATCCCTCTGGAATGCTGGCCCCATGGGAAAGGCTCAGCCCTCCACACCTGGGTGCTGCAAGAGCTGAGGATGTGCCCTCGGGAGAGCTGAATGTGCCCTCAGAAGTGTATGTGACCTCAGAGGAGAGGTGGATGTGCCTTCAGGAGAGGTGGATGTGCCTTCAGGAGAGGTGGATGTGCTCTCAGGAGAAATGGATGAGCCTTCAGGAGAGGTGGATGTGCTCTCAGGAGAGATGGATGTGCTCTCAGGAGAGGTGGATGTGCCTTCAGAAGAGGTGGATGTGCCTTCAGAAGAGGTGGATGTGCCCTCAGGAGAGGTGGATGTGCCCTCAGGAGAGGTTTTGAGGGGCTGAGGAGGTCCCTGGTGCCAAGCCTGACACAGAACACCATGCAAAGGACTGTCAGTCCCTCCCAGTGAGCCCAGTGGGACAGGAGCTCTGGAGGTCTGTGTCCCAGCCCCTGCAGGTGGAGCTCACAAGGTATCCCAGAGGGAAACACTTTTTCTATCGGAACATCTCCATCCTGAAGGCTCAGGGTTCAGCTGGCTGAGCCACGGCCACCCTGTGCCAGCCACAGTGACAGGAGGTTGGGCTTGAGGTGCCTTCCACCTGCACCAGGGGATCTGGGCCATGGTGGTTTGAAAAGCTGCCCTCAGAGGGTGAGGAGAACTGAGAGAAGGTTGTTCTCTAACCGTGGCATGCCAGATTAGTCAGGGAGGAGGAAGTCACTGCTGATAAGATCCACAGGGATCTTTTGTGGTTCAGCTGGTGAGTAAGTGCTGAACTCAGCCCCCAAAAAAGGAGCTCTGTGACTGATGAGTAGCAAACCTCAGTCCCTGGCACGGCCAGCAGCAGCCATGTGTCAGACACGGGAAACCAGGCTTTGCTGACTCCGTCTCTTTGCGGGTGACCTGTTCCTCAGCTCAGGATGTGCCAGGGATTTGCGCTGTTGCCCACACGCTTTCTTCCTTCTCCTCTGATTTCCTGTGTCTTTGCTGGATGCCTGCAGGGTCAGCAGCCAGTCCCACAGCTGCCCTCAGCAGGGCACATGCAGACCCTGTCCCCGTTCTGGGCAGGATGGGGGCCAAGGGGCCTCTCCTGTGTAGCTCTTGCTCCTGATGACATTGAGTCTCTGATGGCACCTCTGTTCCATGCAGAGCATCTACCCGGAGCGTGTCCTCTACAGCGTCCATGCTGAAGGCAGGGAATACCTCCTGTGGCTGGAGAAGAACAGGTGAGTGCAGGTGGGGACAGCAGGGGGGTGGAGGGGGGGCTTGCATCCCACCCTTGCCATGAGCATCCATTCTCCCAGCTCTGGTGTTGCTGCACCAGTGATCTAGCCCCGAGCAATTTCTCCCTCGTTGCCAAACCCATATGGAGAGGTCACGGTCCCACCAAGCTCACCCCAAAGCCTTCCATCCTCTCCCCAAAAGCGGGGTCACTGCTGACACCCCTTTTCCATCCTGCAGGGCACTGCTGGGGCAGCACTACACCGAGACACACTACTCTGCCAACGGCACGGAGATCACGGAGAAGCCGGACACTCAGGTAGGGGCTGGCTTTGGGGAAAGCAGCTTTCCCACTCCTCTGGGGGCCCATCCTGCCCACAGCTGGGGCAGACCCCCTACAACTTTCCTCTCTCCCGCTGGCAGGATCACTGCTTCTACCAGGGCCATGTGCAGGGCCACACCAGCTCAGCAGCAAGCATCAGCACCTGCCGTGGGCTCAGGTAGGACCCCCAGCCCCCTGGGCACTGCCCCTGGCTGGAGCACAGCACCCAGCCTGGCCCTGGCTCATGGCCACGCTGAGCTGGTGTGACTGAGCCCGTGCTGATGGAGGGAGAGCTCAGCTTTCCCTGGCGGAAGAGGAGAAGACATCCCTTTTCCTGCTGGAGGTGCTGACCCTGGCTTGGTGCCCAGCAGGAAAGGCACACGGCATTTTGGGGGGCTGACTCATGGCAGTGGGGTGAGACTGCAGACCTGAGCAGCACAGGAGCTCTGGGCAGGATTGCCCCCCCAGGGCAGCAAGGCATGGCTTAGCCCTGGTCCATCCTGAATGGTTCAGTCCCTGAATCCCAGGACATTCCTGCTGCCTGAAGTACTGGATACTCCCTGTGCTACCAGCCGTCGGTGCTGTGCCATGGCTTGGCCCCTCCCAGCCCAGCAGCCACCTTGGCAGCTGTGTTTTCACTGAATCATCGAATCCCAGAATGGCTTGGGCTGGCAGGGACCTCAAAGCCCATCTCATTCCACCCACCCTGCCCTGGACAGAGACACCTTCCACTAGACCAGGCTGCTTCAATCCCCCTCCAGCCTGGCTTTGGACACTCCCAGGGATGGGGCACAATGCCACAGACACTTGCAGGGGTGCGTGTAGGGGCTGTCTGTGTCCTACTGGATATCTCCCCAGCCTGAAACCCACCCTGTGTCTCCCTCCAGCGGGTTTTTCCAGGTGAACGGGACCCTGTTCCTGCTGGAGCCCCTGGAGGAGGATGCTTTGGGCCGGCACGCCGTGTACCGAGCCGCTCACCTGCGGGGGAAGCGCCGCGCCTGCCGCGAGTCCGGGGACACCCTGCAGTACGACCGGGAGCCCAAAATTCCCGCAGCCATGAAGCTCTACCGCTGGGTGAGGGGCTGCATTCTCCCTCCTCCCTGCAGCCGAATGGCAGGAGCCTGTGGAGTCCAGTGGGGGGTTCCACGCCTTGGGAGATGCCCCCTCTGCATTACTGGTTGGGCACCCAGACACAGGTGGCTCCTGATGGGGAGAGGTCCTCGGATCCTGTGCCATCAGCAGGAGCTCCGTGATGCCTGCAGAGCCTGTCCTGTGCCTTATCCCAGTGGCAGGCTTGGGTTTTCCAGCACATAAGCTGGAAGATATCTGAAACACACAGAGTAGCAACATCAGAGAGCTGAGCAAGGAGACCTGCTAGCCTTGGAAGATACCCCAGGATCCAACACGTCCCATGGCAGGGTCAACTGCCCCGCTGGGCAAGCTGCAAGCTGAACCCCACTTTCCTCTTCCCTTGCAGAAATCAGGTCCAATACACAAAGGTCCCCGGTACGTGGAGCTGGTCCTGGTTGCAGATAATGAGGAGGTAAATGGGGTGGGGCCGAGCTGGTCCCTGTGGGTTCACCCTCATCCTCTGCAGCGAGGAGCTCAAAGCCAGCCTGGAAATCTCTCTGTGTCCTTCCCACAGTTCAGGAAACACAAGGACTTGCGCACCGTGCAGAACCGCATGAAGGAAATCGTGAACCACGTGGACAAGGTGAGCTCTGGTCCTGCTCTCTCAGTGCCAGAGTGGACATGACAACAGGCTCAGCCCTGTCCATAAGGGAAGGGGGGGAAATTTTGTCCTGTAACCTGTGGGAGCACATCCCATGGCTGCTCTCAGGGTGGAGTAGATGCTAACAAGGGGAGGGATGTGTTGGACCATGGTGGGGTTCCTGCTTGCCTCACTCCTTGGTTGGCAGCGTGGGAGCAGCATCCCAGAGGGAGCCCAGAGGTCCCAGGGGAAACCCTGTCTACATGGTCATCCCCTTGTGGTGTTTATTGAGGGTGACAGAGCTGATACTGTGCAGTGAGGGGGTTCCTGGGCTCGGCTGTGGTTCCCTGGAGGACGTGGGACCTTCCCCCTGCTGCTGCACCCCAAATCCAAGCTGTCTCCCACCCCAGCTCTACCAGCCTCTGCGCCTGCGGGTGGCCTTGATCGGCTTGGAGGTGTGGAACCACAAGGACAAAATCACAGTCAGCCCCAACCCAGAGGTGACCCTGGACAACTTCCTGCACTGGCGGGAGTCGGAGCTGCTGCGCAAGAAGCCGCACGACAATGCCCAGCTCATCACGTAAGGACGGGGGGGCCACCACCTGGCCACCCTCCCAGCCCCGCTGCCACCCAGGGCACGTGGCCACCATGGCTTCTCAATCCCACAGGGGCATCGACTTCCACGGCAAAACCGTCGGGCTGGCCAAGAAGCTGGTGATGTGCACCAGGGACTCGGGTGCCGTCAGCCAGGTGGGTCGCCCTGGGGAGGCAGCAGCAGCCCCACAGCCTGCCCACCCTACTCTGTCTTTCCCAGAGCCAGTCCTTGCTCCACTGGTTCCCAGGTTTCCCCCTCTTGCAGCCTTAGGGCTGCGTTTGGTCCCTGGCATCTCTGACCCTTGAGTGACTGGTCCCCAAGAGAAGTGTCAGGGCTGTGGACATCCAGCTGTGGAGGGCTCTGATACACCTGAAGAGCCTCCCAGAGCAGCTCCATGGACAAGGGGCTTCTCCCGTTGCCTGTCAGGTGGCCAAGGCTTGGTTTGCAGTTGCTCCTCAGCTGTCCTGGGTGTGCTTCTCCTCCCTGCCCAGGTCTGCGGGAGCAGCAGTGGATGGCTGTGGGATCTGTGGCGGTCCAGACCCTCCACAGATTATTGTCTTGGAGCAGCCACTTTGTCTAAGCTCACTGACAGCCCTGAGAGACCAGTCTGGGGGTCTTCAGGGGCCGTGGGACCACGTCCAGCTTTTGTCTTCCTTCATCTGGGCTCGGCAGTGTGAGGGACCTGGCACCGAGCCCTGGTGGGCACCGTGGAGATGCTGTGGAGAAACCCACGGGGGCATTTGAGCCACGCTGCTGTGCTTGTCCCGCAGGATCACAGCACGAATCCCATCGGCGCCGCATCCACCATGGCTCACGAGATGGGGCACAACCTGGGCATGTCCCACGACGAAGACGTTCCCGGCTGCCACTGCCCTGTCTCCAAAGCTGAGGGAGGATGCGTCATGGCAGGGAGCGTTGGGTGAGTGAGGAGAGAGAGGGGGACATCCCTGGGCAGCAAATGTGTCGAGGTGTCCTCTGGCACTGTCCCAGTGGGGTGAAACCTGTGAGACGGGTCAGGTCTGGGTGGGCGTTCCACTCCACACCACTCCACACCATTCCACACCACCCCACACCACTCCGCACCACTCCACACCACTCCACACCATTCCACACCATTCCACACCACTCCACACCACTCCACACCATTCCACACCACTCCACACCACTCCACACCATTCCACACCACTCCACACCATTCCACACCACTCCACACCACTCCACTGCACTGCAGGTGCCTCTGAGCATCCTGAAGGCCCTCCAGCTTCTCCAGGGGCTGGTGGCCTCCGACCTCTGCTCACAACCACCTGGTTTTGTGCCCCTGCAGCCTGGTTTACCCCAAGCTCTTCAGCCGCTGCAGCGAGCGGGACATGTGGCAGTTCCTCGGGGACCCCCGGACCAGCTGCCTGCTGAACGCCCCCCGGGTCGATGAGCTCTACGGGGGTCCCGTGTGCGGGAACCTGTTTGTGGAGCGCGGAGAGCAGTGTGACTGTGGCACGCCGCAGGTAGGGATGCTCCCCGGGAGACTGGGAGGGAAGGAGGGCAGCAGGGACCTGAGACCTGGCCAGCAGGCTCTCCCCTTGCTTTGCAAGACTCCTCTTCCCTGTGTTCTTGATGCTTCTGATGGAAAAATAACTTTCATTAACCAGGCTCTGTGCCCCCCTATATGTAGGCTGGGGTTTTAGCCTAGGAAAGGTGGATATTCCCCCTATATGTCTTCCAAAGAGGTGGCCCAGGAGGGGACATCAGGGCATTTGTCCTTTCAGGAGCTGCTCTCAGCAGTTCCTCATCCCCATCACAGGGTGGATTTGAGACAAACAGCTGGGCGATGCCTCTGGGATAAATCCCTGGTCACAGCCCTGTGCTGGGACCTGAAGGAATGCTCCCCTGAAGCAGGGAGCACAGAGATCCTCCTGTTTTCTCCTTCCTGGAGATGTGCAAGGAGGCCCAAGCCAGGTCTCCTCCTTGGAAAAATCCCTTCTGGTCCTCTGGTTTGGTGTTGGTGAGGAGGGTAAAGAGGCAGCGGGAATGGTTCCCAACTGGAATGATGTTGTGGTTTGCCCTGGTTTGCCCATGGTACCTACACTGCTGTTGGCACCTGGTGACATGACAACCTGGTGCCCCAGAAAGGGACTTCTGGGGGGCTCCCAGGAGGTTTTCAGCCCATCCCTGTCTTGCAGGAGTGCTCGGACCGCTGCTGCAATGCCACCACGTGCCAGCTGAGAGAGGGAGCCGAGTGTGCCCAGGGGGAATGCTGCCAGGACTGCAAGGTACAGCTGCCCACAGGGGACCAGCTCTGCAGGGAAGGGAGCTGGGGGATGCCCTGGGCTCCAGTAGTGCTTCCCAGTACAGGCAGGGTGGGTCCATAGCCCACCACAGAACCTTGGAATCAGCCTGTCCAGAGCCTGGCACACCCAATGGTTTGGTAGGGAATCCTGCTTTCCATTGGATGGACAGTCAGCATCTGGGGTGAGAAGTGGCTGGGAAGGTGAAAGAGCCCCTGTTCCTGGCATCCCAGGTGTCCTGGCTCTGGTAGGTCAGGGGCAGGGTGAAGGGTCTTGAAGGACTGGGCAGTGTTTGGAAGAGATCACACCATGGCCCATTCCTGACCCGGGAAACCAACCAGCCTGAAACCAACCAGCCTCTTCTGCTCCATTCGTCCAAGGGAAAGTTCCCTGCTTTGGTTCCTACACCAATGTGAAGAGACAGGGATGGAGGAGGACCCTTGGGCAAGCCCAGACTAAAGGCAAAGGAGGCACTTAACTATGGGAAGAGCCAGCCCGAGCCCTGGGGGTGTCTCCGTGCTGTGCAGGAGCAAATGTCTTTGTGTCGGAGCGCCTGGATCCACAGGGTGCTGGGAGATGTTTCCTGGTCCGTGGTCCTGCCGTGCCGTGGTGCCTGCTTAGCTCTGGAGGCGTGAAAACCCCCAGGCAAAGCACTGACACCCCGACCTCCACGCAGGTGAAGGCTGCGGGCGTGCTCTGCCGGGCCAGCAAGAACGACTGCGACCTGCCCGAGCACTGCAGCGGGCTGAGCGCCGAGTGCCCCGAGGATGTGTTCCAGGAGAACGGCATCCCCTGCCAGCACGGCCATGGATACTGCTACAACGGGGGCTGCCCCTCGCACGGCGAGCAGTGCCGGGCGCTCTGGGGTGCAGGTAGCGGCGCCCCCATCCTCGCCCCACGTGTCGGGGGATGTGCCCGGAGCATCGCCCGGCTCCGGTCCCCTCCTGCATCCCGAGCCGCTGATGCTGCGGCGCGTCCCGGTGACCCTTTCCCCGTGTCCCGCAGAGGCTCAAGTGGCTCCCGACGTCTGCTTTAAGCACAACAGCGAGCATCACCTCCACCTGCACTGCCTCACCGAGCACGGCAAGCGGCCCTGCAGCCCCAAGTGAGCCCTCGGGGGTGCTCGGGGGGGTGTCCCCTGCCCGCCCAGGGCGCTCAGCGCTCTCCTGCGCTGAGCAGGAGATGATGCTGATGCTCAGCACCCCCGCGTCTCCCGCAGGGATGTGAAGTGCGGGACCCTGCTGTGCCTCAGCGACAACTCCAAACCCATCCTCGGCAGCGGCTACTTCTCCTTCGGCCACTACTCCTTCGGCCGCTTCAACTGCAAGGCGGTCATCGCCGACGGCGAGGTGGCCGCCGAGCTCAGGCTGGTGCCCACCGGGGCCAAGTGCGGGGAGGAGATGGTGAGTGCTCCGGGAGCCGTGCCCGGGAGAAGAGGGGTGGGTGACGGACCAGGACAGGCTCAGAGCCCCCTTGCCTGCCCCGGGACAGCCTCAGAACCCCCCCACTCTGCTCTGGGGCACCCTCAGAGTCCCCCACTCTGACCCGGGATACCCTCAGAGACCCCCCACCCTGCCCAGAGGCACCCTCAGAGCCCCCTACCTGCCCCGGAACAGCCTCAAACCCCCCTCCTTGCCCCGGGGCACACTCAGAGACCCCCACCTTGCCGGGACAGCCTCTAATCCCCACCACACTGCCCCGGGGCAGCCTCAGAGCCCCCCCACTCTGCTCTGGGGCACTCTCAGAGACCCCCACCCTGCCCAGAGGCACCCTCAGAACCCACACCCTGCCCTGGGACAGCCTCGGAGCCCCCCACCCTGTCCCACAGTAACCTCAGAGCCCCCCACCCTGACCCGGGACACCCTCAGATCCCCTCACTCTGTCCCAGAACAGCCTCAGAGCCCCCTACCTGCCCCGGAACAGCATCAAACCACCTACCCTGCCCCGGGGCACCCACAGAGACTCCCCCCTTCCCAGGGACACCCTCAGATCCCCAACGCTGCCCCGGGGCACCCTCAGAGCCCCCCACACTGCCCAGGGGCACTCTCAGATCCCCCCATCCTGCCCCGGGACAGCCTCAGAACCCTCCTTGCCTGGCCCAGGACACCCTCAAAGCCCCCTACCCTGCCCAGGGGCACCCTCAGAGCCCCACACACTGCCCCGGGACACCCTCAGAGACCCCCACCCCGCCACGGGGCAGCCTCAGATCCCCCCACCCTATGCCGGGACAGCCTCAGAGCCCCCCTGCGTGCCCAAGAACAGCCTCAGAGCCCACCACCCTATGCCGGGACAGCCTCAGAGCCCCCCTTGCCTCCCCGGAACAGTCTCAGAGCCCCAGTTTCCCGTCCCGAGACAGCCTCAGAGCCCCCACCGTAACCAGGGACAGCCTCAGATCCCCCCTGCCTGCCCTGGGCACTCTCAGACCCCGCTGCCTGTCCCCAGGTCTGCTACGCCGGGCGCTGCCAGAACCTCCTGGTCTACGGCGACAAGAACTGCTCGTCCAAGTGCAACAACCACGGGGTACGCGGTGCCCTCTCCCCGAGCCCAGCCCCGCAGTCCCCAGCGTGCCCACCACCACCCTGACGCTCTCCTCCCTCATCCCAGGTGTGCAACCACAGGCGGGAATGCCACTGCGACCCGGGCTGGGCAGCACCCTACTGCGAGCAGGAGATTTCGGGGATAGCCACAGGTAAGGCTGGCTGTGCCCTCTGTGTGTCCCCGGGACACACAGCCTGGGGATGGTGCTGCTCCATCCCCACCAGTCTGTGCCCTCTGAGCATCCCTGGGACACACAGCCTGGGAATGGTGCTGCTCCATGCCCAGTCTGTGCCCTCTGAGCATCCCTGGGACACACAGCCTGGGAATGGTGCTGCTCCATCCCCACCAGTCTGTGCCCTCTGAGCATCCCTGGGACACACAGCCTGGGGATGGTGCTGCTCCATGCCCAGTCTGTGCCCTCTGAGCATCCCTGGGACACACAGCCTGGGGATGGTGCTGCTCCATCCCCACCAGTGTGTGCCCTCTGAGCATCCCCGGGACACACAGCCTGGGGATGGTGCTGCTCCATGCCCAGTCTGTGCCCTCTGAGCATCCCTGGGACACACAGCCTGGGGATGGTGCTGCCCCATCCCCCTGGCATGTCCCGACCCCAATGCCCCGGTGCCCACAGGGAGCAGCAGCATGATCCTGGCAGCCGTGCTGGCCGTGCTGGCGGTCGCAGGCGTCCTGCTGGCCAGCGGCGTGGTGCTCCTCAGAGCCAGGAGCTTCCAGAAAGGGTAAATTCCCTTCTCCTCTGCTGAGCCCGAGGGGTACCCTGCTCAGCCCCACAGCCACATTTGTCCCTGTGCCCCCCTTCCAGGAGCTGCAGCGGGACCGCTGCTGGACTCGCCAATCCACTGTTCCAGGAGGGTGGCCGGACACGGGTCCCCCGGCGCCAGCTGTCCCGCCAGGACATCGGCCAGCCCAGCCTGGTCAGCAGCACGGTGGCCCCGCGGGTAGCCCGGGCTCTGGTGCCCGGCCGCTGCCCCAGCCCCGTGCTGACCCCACAGCCACCGCCACCTGCCCCGCAGGTGACACCTCCGGCCTCGCCACGGTGGCCCCTGCAGGTAAACCACCCCCGTCCAGCCCTACATGTGTGGGGTGGCCCAGGCTGGTGGCTTGGGGGGTCCTTCCTGTGCCCCCTGTCCCTCTCCGGGTGCCCCTGGGTGCCCAGGTGAGGGACTTCGTGTCTCTCCTCCCGACAGGTGAAGCCGAAGCCGCCCAGCAAACCCCTGCCAGCACTGAAGGGCAGGGCGCTGTGCCATGGCCAGGGGCCACCAACACCCCCCTCGGCCTTCCAGCGGGGTGTCCCCCCAAAAGTGGCCCTGAAACCACCCCCAGCCAGGAGGTGACCAAGGACGCTCCGTCCACCTCCACGGCCGGCCCAGGAGTGGCACAGCTGGGCGGGTGGCACAGCTGGGCGGGTGGCACAGCTGGGCAGCCACCGTCCTCCCTTCCACCCTTACTTGAATTGCTGGCCAGAGCCTCCCCCGGGGGGGCACCAGTGTTTACAGATCCTTGTCGTGCCTTACTGGGCTCTGCAGCCTCGTGGCTGTCCCAGGGAGAGCCGTCAGCCAGCCGGGGCTTGCCAAGGAAACCAGGAGCGGGGACAATGCCAGCTCTGGTTTGGATGCCAGCTCTGGTTTGGATGCCAGCCCCGTGTTGGCCCAGGCTCTCCTGCTGCCTTCTCTCCTGACGTCCTGAATGTGCCCTGCTCCTCCTGCCCCATTCCCTGCTGGGGCCATGGCCAGGGACTCCTGCAATCGCAGGCAGGAGGAGCGCTGCTCTGTGGAGACCGTGCCCTGGGACACTGCCCAGGCTGGGGACATCACACAGGGAGATGTCACCAGGGGCTTTGGCAGGTCCAAGCCAGGCTTGGCTTCCCCACGGGGCTTTTATCTCTCAAGTCATTCCTTGGAGTTAGTGTTCTGAAAGGGAATTCCCTGGGAGCCTTTTTACTGCAGCCATTAATTTATGACCCTTATTGTGACCATTTTGAGCCACCTGCTGTGAAACCAGGCTTCCCATTTTTGATATAACTTAGGTTGAAGGCTTTTATACCAATAAAGACTGAAGGTAGTGGTGTCACAGCGTGCGTCTGGGCAGGAGGGGACAGCAGGGGAGCTGTGGGGGCATCAGTGAAGGGGGAGAAGGGTTGGAGCTGGGCTCCCCACTCCTATGCCAGAGCAAAGAGGGCCAAAAAGCAGCATGTTCTGCCAGTCATATGGAGTGAGACTGCAGGATGCTGCAGTGAGTCCCCCCCGTGCTCAGCACCATCCTGGCTGTGGTTTACTTCGAGCACAGGCTGCTCATGGGGCTCCCAGGGTGGCTGTCCTGCAGCTCTCACTGTGGGCTGAGAGGTGGAGGAGGAACCCCCTCCACTGTGACCCCAGCCCCAGGACACATTAAACCATCCAAAAAAATGGTAACAAAATAATTTTATTCTGCTTTATCAAAAGAACTTAACACTGTGAATGTAAACCTGACCATATGTATCGTGTTTCCTTAAGGAGATGCAGATCCAGGGGCAGAGCCCTTTAGTCACAGGCCCACACAGGCCGATGGAACAGAGAGAAAAGCCAGTCCTATCCAGTGATCCCGTGTCCCTGCTCCCAGCTGGGGCTCCCAGGGCAGCACAGCCCACCCTGGGGTGCTAAAGCCATGGCAACCCCCTCCTGCACAACTACTGGGGCTTCTGCAGCAGCGGCTGGGCAAGCAGGGAGGGAGGGAGGGAGGAGGGTTTAGCAGAAGGCACTGAGCATCACACAGGTTGCTGCAGGACTTGGGACTGGGAGCATCCCCAGAGTCCCTCTGATGCCACCCAACCAGAGCAGGACACCGAGCCAGTGACAGCCACTGAGGGTAAAGCCATGCACCCACCCGGGTAGTGCAGGGAGGCCCAGCAAGGCTCAGATCCAAAGGCAAGCAGCCCTTCCTGCACTGCTCTGGAAGGTTTTCCTGCTCCCTGCACAGACACCTTGCTCTGATGGCTGCAGGAGAGCTGTGAGCTGCCTGGTTATTGCTCCCAGCAGTGCCCCTCGTGCCCTTGTCACTTCCAGGTGGCAGAACCTACCCTGGCCACCCATTCCTGATGCTCAGTGTCCAGCACACGGAGACAAGCCCACACCCGTGCCAGCACCCCCTCCAGCAGTGCCTCTGCTCTATAAAGCCTGCCCTCATCCCAAAATCCCACCAAAGTGGGTGCTGCTGGGGTGAGGAGAGGCTTGCCCCTGTGCCAAGGGCCTGCTGCACCACTGAGGAGGTGGCAGGTCAGCGTTGGGACTCCACTGTCTCCCCAAAGCCCTTCCCACAGGAGAAAGGGGACTCTGCAAGGCAAACAGCACTGCCAGAAGACATTTCAAGCACCACAGCTACAAAATACACTGCCACCCCCTCCCTGCCCTGGTGCCCTGGGTCCCTGGCTCCTGCCACGGCTGGGTTGGAAGAGGAGCTGCTATCTTGGAGCACAGCACCAACTGAGCCTTGGGAGTTTGCAGGCAGAGAGAGGACAGAAGGTCCACCTGAAACTGCTGCCAAGTCCCACAGTCAGGTACCACTGCAAGAAGGGGCAGGGCCAACACATTCCTGCTCTGCCCCAGACACGGAGGAGAGGAAACAAGGCAGGAGCTGAGACAGAACAAGGCACCACATGTTACCAAACTTCCTCCAGGAGACACTGCCATCCTCCAAGCCAAGCCACACGTGGTGGGAACACAGCACTGCAAAGCCTGAAGCCCACACAACTCCTTTGGGGACATCATCAGCACAGGTGAAGCTCAGGCCGCTTGTTCTGGGTTGAATGTTTCACTATGGCAGAAGCTGAACACGTCCCTCCCGTTGCCACGAGGCTGCAGAGGGTGCCAGGGACAAATCTCAACAGGCAGAGTGCCTGGAGTGCCACCACTGGCTGCCCCCAGGGGACAGGACAGGATGGATGCACAGGGAGCCTGGCTGGCAAGGGAGAGGAGGGCTCTGAACACACGGCAGGCAATGCTGTGGTGCTCCCAGCTGGAGAATGGCACTCCAGATCAAGCTCTAGCCAGCTGCTTCCCCAGCCATCATACCCAGGATGGTCACACATCACAAGAAGCAGATCCCAGAAACAAGCACATCCTCGCAGGCAGAGGGCAGAGAGGAGGAAAAGAGGAAAGCAGGTTGTACCAAGCAGGTTCCCCCTCTCCCTGAGCACATCTCTCCCTCACCCTGCAGTGGCACACCAGGAGCAGGGGTCAGGTGTGTTACAACCCACACTGGGACAGAAGATCCTTCTCCCAGCACTGCTTGGGAGCAGCCTGAAGTCCTGCACTGCAGCAAACGTGGCCAGGGACAAGAGGACCAGGGACACACGAGGCAGGTCCCACTCCTTGGAGCAGTGGATTTTGCACGGGGGAGCAGTGATGTCTCATCTGCTTTACAGCTGAGGTGTCAAACATCTGATCTGCTGCACAGCAGGGTCCCTTGGCTCTTCTCTTCCCCTTCACTTTGCCAGCGTGCCAGAGCAGTGGAAATTCAGCCCCCATTTCCCTGCTGAATGGCCTACAGGGAGGCTGGGATCTGAGCAGAGGTCTCCAGAACTCTTTTCCCAACCAGCTGCTCCGAGGTGCTCCTGAAATCTGGTTTAGGATGCCAGGTGAGCCCCAGCCAGCCAGCTTGAAACACCCTGCAGTCAGTCCCAGGCAGCCAGGGCGAGGCTCTTGCTTGGAGAGGGGAGTTGCAGAATCCTGCCAGAGATCACTTGCTGCAAGTCATCTAGTGCTGCTGTCTACAGGAGTATTATGGCTATGCAGATCCTATTCCAGTAACCTATTCCACACCAAACCACTCCTTGCCCTGAGCAGGAACACGCTGGCCAAGCAGAGCCCACTCCACTGGAGTCCTTGAGGAGAGTGAGAGCACGTGGGTAGAAACCTGCCTGGAGTCCACAACGGGAAGCTTCACGGGCGGGACGAAGGACACCTCCTCTTCGCTCAGCCTCAGCCAGGAGCACTGGGGAATGAGCAGTGTGCAGCAACACAGCACTCCAAGCCACATCTCCTACCTCCAGAGCAATGCCTGCTAAATAACTGCACCTACTCCGGAAGGCTTTCCCGGCGTCTCCGTCTTTTAATATTCCAGTATGGGTATGTTAGTACAGGATTATCCCTCGTTTGGAAGCACCAATTTACCAGGGGGGAGAAACGGAAGAGGCAGAGCCCTTGCAATCTGTTGCTAGAAGAAAATCAACCCAACTGCCACCTATACACAAGATGTCCAGGCATGTGTGTGGCACCGGGCCACGGCCCCCATCACAGCCGGGCTTTGCTGCTGAGCTACACCGGGATCCCTCCTGCCTCCATCAGCCCGTGCTCTCCTTGGCTCTCAGCTGGCTTTCTCCAGAGCTCTCCAGGCCCTCCTGTGCAGGAAGGCTGGTTTCTTGGGCAGTCCTCAGGTTGGCCTGCTGGAAGGCACAGGAATCCAGGAACACGCCGGGGATGCGGTCGCCGAAATACAGTTTGCTGTTGGCGGCTATCGCTTGGTACTTCATCAGCTCCAGGTACTCGGGGGTCAGCTTCAGCTGCAGGAACAGAAACCACAGGCTGTGAGACACAACCTCCTGGGCCCTGCACTGTTAAATATCACCTCTGGGATGCAGGCTGGTGCATCAAGTGTTTTCCCAGTGCTGCCTCGTGGGCAGAGGGAAAGAGCGAGCCCCGTTCTGAGCAGCTTTCCCAGCTCACCTTGTTGGAATCAGCCAGCTTGCGAGCAGTGTAGTACTCAGCATCAGCTTTGGCCTTCTCTCTTGCCAGGAATGCAGCATCTAACACGGCAGGAAGAAAAGCATTAGGAAGTGAACAGTCCCACCAGACTGAACACCTGAGCCCGCATCCCACAAGGATCGGCCAACCCAGCAGTGCCCATGACAGCCTGGATGGCCCTGTGGCTCCCTGGAGGGTCCCCAGTGCACAGCCTTGCACTGGTGCACCCCTGATGACCTTAGCAGGACAGCCTGTGAGCCCAGTTCTGAGGGTCCTCGACCTGCCACCCCCAGCCCAGCTGGCAAGTGACCCCAGCAGTGCAGTCACCTTCAATCTCGGAAATCCGCTTCTCCGTTTCCTTCTCCATAATCTTCTGCTGGTAGTGAATCCTGGCTACCTGTGCAGCCTTCTCTGCCTCTGCAATCACAGCATGCCTGGCTCAGCAATTTGCTTCCCAGGGCCTGAGCACCAGCACCCTGACCCCAGCACCTCAGGGTCTGCAGGATCTGCCACAGCAGGAATTTGTTCCCTACTCCCTCCCTTCCCTCCTGGATCCTACAGGGCCAGCCTGCACTCCAAGCAGTGCAGTGACAGGAAGGGAACACAGTGCTGGTGTCTCTGGGGCTGATACCCTGTTTAAAAGGAGGATCCCCCTGGTACCTTGAGCTCCAAGCCCAGGTTTTCCAGCAGAGTGGCTGGCTCTGTCCCCACTACAGGACAGAGGTGCTCGCTGCTCTGCTGCCAGGGGAGGGAGGTGGGACACACATACAGCACCAAAGACACTCAGGTTTTCCAAAGGACTGCTGGTGCAGCCTGGCCATGGCCCCCTCAGTTCCCAGGGCATGCAGGAATGGAAGCTCAGCCTGTCCTGCTCACGTACCAATGAGCGCTTTCTTGCGGTCTGTCTCTGCCTCCTTCTCCACCACCTTCTGCCTCTGGGCTGCAATCAGCAGCTTGGTCTTCTCAGCCTCCCTGCAAGGTGACAAACGTTATCCTGGGGAGAGGGACATGGGAAGCAGCTCAGCCCCCCGGGGCAGCAGAGGCCACAGGGACAGGAAGCCAAGGAGCATCTCCCCCTGCCCCAGGGGGGTCCCAGAGATCCTGGGGGGACAACTCATGGGCAAGACATCAAGACCCCTGAGCCCTGCTTTCAGTTTGGAAATGGAGGAACAGAATCCACAAGTGCCTCTGGCCAAGCATGCTCTGCCTAGAGCTCACCTCTCACCCCCTGTGCCTGTGCTGGACCCTCAGAACTAATTCACACAGTTTCATGCCCAGCTACTCACATGAGCTCGAAATTTCTCCGGATGGCCTCTGGAATTTTGGGTTTGGTAACACGCACAGCCTAGGAGAGAAGGAAGAGCACATGTGAAACTAAACATTGTGATGCAAGCTGCAGAACTGGGAAATGCCTTTGCAAAGCACCTGCAGGGCTGTGGAAAATGGTGCCTGGGTGACACTGCATCCTACATTTGTATTTCCTGACATGCATTCCAACCCACTCCCACCATGGGCAGGTTGTTCCAAGCCTTGGACACTTCCAGGGATCCAGGGGCAGCCACAGCTTCTCTGGGCAACCTGTGCCAGGGCCTGCCCACCCTTGGTGTAAAACCCTCCTCTTTTGGTTTAAAACCACTGTCCCTCGTCCTGTCCCTCCAGGCCTTGCTAAAAAGTCTTTCCCCACCTTTTTTATAATCCCTCTTCATATGCTGAAAGGCCAGAGATAAGGTCTCCCTGGAGCATTCTCTTCTCCAGTTCAAAGAATCCCAACTCTGCTGCTTCTCTGGACACCCTTCAGAGACATATATCCAAACACACTGGCACAGGCTGTCCAGAAAAGTCCCTGGAAGTGTCCAAGGCCAGGCTGGATGGGGCTTGGAGCAACCTGGGAGAGTGGAAGGTGTCTCTGCCCATGGCAGGGGGTGGAAGGAGATGGGCTTTAAGGTCCTGACAAGAGACACAGCACGTGGCAGAGCTCTGTGCTGAGGCACAATTTTACTGGAGACAAGAGTTTCCAGCTCTGTTTGGACAGGGAACAACAGGAATGTGAGGGCAGGATCACACTATTAGAGATGAACCACTTTCCTCACCCATTCAAACTGGTGTCTCATGAGTTCAGGCAAACATTACCATGGTTAAATGAAACATGATTTTTCTAACATTAAAAGGAAGCAGAAAATCACTAAAATCATTCCCTTGCTCTTTGCAATTTAAAGGCAGTACCTGCAGGTCTGTCACCTGAAAGATTCTTTGCTCTATCCTGCAGGTCTTCCCCTTACACAAACCCAGAGTTTAAAAGCCATCACTGGTATTTGGGTAGTCATCAGCTGCCAAACCTCAACTCAAGGGTCAACTATTCCATTTTATGTGGAAAATGGAGGCAAGAAACCTATTCAACCTAGTAAAAGAGGTTGAAAAAAGAATAACCTTTATTAGGGAATGAACCCACCTGGATGGTGAGACCTGGTGCCATGACATTGAGATCTTTCTGCAGGGCCAGCTTCAAGTTTTCATCTATCTGATCTGTGTTTGGGCAACAAGAGAGAGACCATTTAGCTTATCATCTTTTCTCCTACAGCCTGTGTGGCAGAGGGGCTGTTTGCTGCCAGGGGCTGGCTGCAGGATATTCCAGGGCACAACAGGGAGATTCCCCAGCCCTCAATGGGAGCACCCAGCTGCCATGCACTCACCAAACAGCTCGATGTACACTTCCTGCAGGGTGTGGGCACTGCAGAACTGGTTCAGCTCGTGATGAATCTTATTGAAGATCAAGGTCTTGTCGTAGTCTGCCGTGTAGTTTCTCACAATGTCGTACACTGGGCAAGGAAGAGAGTTATCAGAGGCCACCACAGACCATGGGGCTTCCTGCAACACCATCCCCCAGAGTGCCAGGAAAGGAGAAGGGCACTGGGAAGGGCCTGGGGGATCTCCATCCCCGGGAGTTTTCAGGACTGCTCTGCCCAGCTATGAGAGGGAGGGAGCTCAGAGGACCCCCAGCCAGTGCTGCTGGGACTGTGTGACTCCCAGGAGCACAGAAATCATGGCAAGACACACTGCACAGCCCTGTCTTATCATCTGCATGAACAAATGGAGCAGCAAAGCCTGTGCAGGACCTGCATGCACGGGAACAGGTAAGTGAAACCAAGGATCATTCCCACAATTTAAGCCAGCCATCTCCTGGGCTGCAGCAAAAGGAGTGTGGGCAGCACATCAAGGGAGGGGATTCTCCCCCTCTGCTCCATTCAGGTGAGACCCCACCTGTGCACAGTTCTGGTGTCCCTGGCATGGGACAAGGACATGGAACTGCTGGAGCACTTGATGAGGGGACTAAAGCATCTCCCCTATGGAGAAAGTTGGGGCTGTTCACCCTGGAGAAGAAAAGGTGGTGTGGAGACCTCACAGCACCTTCCAGTATATGCAGGGGCTACAGGGAAGCCAGAGAGGGGCTGTCCATCAGGAACTGGAGTGACAAGGGGGAGTGGGGAAATTTAAGTTAGATATATGGAAGAAATTGTTCCCTGGGAGGGTGGGCAGGCCCTGGCATAGGTTGCCCAGAGAAGCTGTGGCTGCCCCTGGATCCCTGGGAGTGTCCAAGGCCAGGTTGGACAGGGCTTGGAGCAACCTGGGCTAGTGGAAGGTGTCCCTGCCCATGGCAGAGGGTTGGAATGAGATGATCTTGAAGGTCCCTTCCAGCCAAAACCCTTCCATGCTGGTGAAATAACAAGGTAAGAGGCTCCTACATGGGTTTTGTCTTTGCAGTTTTCCCAGGAGCCAAGCTGGCAAGGACTTGGGATGAGATCCACAGGTGATCTCCCCTTCAGCAGCCAGAGAGAGGATTCTTGAGCACCTGCCACATTTCTAAACACACAGGGGAGAAGCAAGCCTAGAATTTACCTTCCTCTTTGCAAACCCCTGGCTCTGCAAAAAGCGTGCAGGTACATGCATGGAACGAAGGGCTACAGCACTGGCAACCAGAAGGGCAACAAGGAATGGGAGCAGACATGGAAATTTTCCACACAAGGGTAATGCAAGTCCTGCAAAGCAAGGCAGAGCTGCTACAGGATGAGTGAAGGCAGCCACAGTGCTGCTTGTTGAAACAGGAGGGGAAATACCTGCATAGGGGGCCAGCTTGTTCACAACTTCTATCCGGTCAATGTAGATCATCACACCACCACTGCAAGGCAAAAAGAGAATTCATCAACTACCACTGCAGCTGTTAACACAAAAGCAAAGTCATCTTCAGCCCCCTTCTACTCAGTTCTACAGAACTCACCCAGAACAACCCCGAATTCCTGGGCATCTTGCAATGAGGTGGCAGCACACCCCAGCTCTGCACAGACCAGTCCCTCTCTGCATAAATCACACACATGCTCCAACAAGCCTGCAAAGCACCTTCCCTTCCCTCTGTGAGCTCCTCCTCAGCACAGGGAAATGCTTCCGAACAGCAATGCAGCTGCAACTACCAGGAGAGGGGAGTCCAACCCAAGGAGGACAGCAGGGGACACCTGCCAGCAGCAGAGCACGCACACACTCCAGATGTACCACAGCCCTCCTAGGCAGCAAACCACATGAAACAGGAAAGCCCTGAGTTTAATTCACACATTCACCAACTCCAGCAGGAGCTTGGCAAGGCCCCTGGCAGAAAGGAGGAAACAAAGCAGGTGGCAGACTTCAATGCACAGCCCCTGCTTCAGTGTCACGGTGCCAAGGGCTCTCCGGCAGCACCACAGCCAGGCACACACACTCCAGCTTCCAGGGGGAATCCTGCAGGCACTGCTCTCCCCAAGGGGTTCTGTGCTGCCACACTGCCAGGGAAAACAGGGAATCAGAGGCTGGGCTTACCCCCAGGCTCTGCTCTTACTGGTGTGGCTTTCAGCGGGTCATGCCCACCCCTGGGTACCTGTGACACGGGAGAAAACAAACTCTACAGTGAAGATAAAAGGTTTAATTTTCAACAGCTCCTAAGTCTCTTGAGAGTGTCATTTTCAAGCAGGATACTCCTGTGATGCTGTCCTTGAGACAAAGGCAAAGCAGACCTTAGCAGCTTTAGCAGGAACTGTTTAGAGACAGCTGAGCCCTGGCAGTGCACCTCCCCCAGTTCCAAACTCTGTGATGGTTTAACTCAAACACGTCCCCCGTGACAAACTCCATTTCTTATTTTGCAGATCTTGATCTCTGGCAGCTGAAGGCCAAGTCTGCAGGAAAACATCCTGATCCTGCCTGTTCTCTTTGGAAAAAGGTCTTGCTCCAAACCTGCTTCACTGCAACTGGGAGCTAAAAACTTTGGGGATGGACAGAACTTGCCTGCTGGGAGGGACAAGCCAGCAGGGAAGACATTTGTGGCCAAAGAGAGACTTATTTCCCAGTGAGGTACTACTCTTAACAGCATTAATGCCTTTTGCACTGATCATTCTCTCCCTTAAGAACCATTCCTATTACTTTTAAATCCTTTCTGGGCCTGTCAGGCTGCACAAGGAGTTCTGATGCTACAGTGCATGTGTTTTCCTCCATCTGTTCTGCACTCTGTCCCACCACTTCAAACAAAACCACTATTTATGACTGCAAGTGACAGGCAACACCATCCCTCAGGATCTCCTGTTGGTCATGCAATGGCTCTGACATGCCCCTCAGAGCCCACACTGGCTGGGGAGAGAGGAACAGGGAGAAATCCACAGGAAATCTGGAAGGAGGATCAGTATGCAACCATGTGTGCCTGGGAGAGGTTTAAGCAAAATTAGGCAGCAATACTGCCCAACAAGGTGGCAGTGCACAGGGAATGCCACAGCAGATGGGCACAGGTGTTTTGGCAGAGCTCAGACAGCCTCAGACAAGTCAGGATCTCAGCTTGGCCCAGGAGAAGACAAGGGAAAAAGTGATGGATGCTGCCCTGAAACAAGGCAAAGGTTCAGCACTCACAGCCAGAGCTGCCACGAACAGGAGCACACCAGGACAGGCAGGGCACCTCAAACTGGGCTCAAAGCTCAGGTCTGGCACGACCAGCCATACAGGGATTAACACCACACATCCAGTTGGAATATTCATTTTTCCATGTGACTGGCTAACAAACAGGGATCTGCCCCAGCAGAGCATTCCCTGCCTCTGTTTGGCTCCTGACAATGACCCGCAGCACAGGCACAAGATGACTCTCACAACTCTGCAAACTTGAGCAACTGCTGGGGAAAGCCAGAAATCTCAGACACCAGAGGCAGATGCACTTTCTCCCTGCTGGAATGAAATGGGTTTAGTCCCTGAGGTGACAGCTGGCTTGTGAAAACAGTCCTCTGGTGCCAAAGTATTTCAAAATCTGTATTTAATGTATTCACTTAACGCTGGCCAGTTAGAAACAGGACAGACAAGGCAGAAACCAGAGATGGGACGCCCACAAAGACATTCAGAAACTTCCTGATGCAGATGAAGACACAGGGAACAGGAATATAAACATGATGGAAGAGACACCCAGCCTTTAAAATCTGTTGGTTTAACACACAATAGCAGAAATTTAAACTGCTTATGATCTGTTCTTGCAATGGACTTTGACCCAGGACAGTGACATTTCAGGTTTGACCCGCCTGTATTTATAAGCTAATGTTTTACTCTGGAAATGTGGGTCCAAAGCTTTGGCATCGAGCAGCTGCAGCCTTTGGATCCCAACTGCAGCAAATTGACAAGCTCCTGCAGCAACACCTTCAAAATGGACAGGGCTGCTGAGACCTTTGGTCTGAGGTGTACTCAATTATTAACTAGGAACTGCTCCCACCAGCTCCTTGGTGCTTAAAAGCACATTTACTGTCTGTACCTTCACACCCAGCTGCATGGCACAACTGAGCCCCACAGTGCTGAAATGCAACAGGAACTCCAGGAACTCACTGGACAGAATTGAACAGAATATTTAGCTCCTAAATCACAGAAGCACAGAATGGTGGAGGCTGGCAGTGATTTTCTGCTTGGCCTGAAGAACGTTCACCTCACCACAAAGGGACTTTGGATGAGGGCCTGGGGGGACAGGACAAAGGAATGGCTTCCCAGTGCCAGAGGGCAGGGTTAGATGGGATAGTGGGAAGGAATTCCTGGCTGGGAGGGTGGGCAGGCCCTGGCACAGGTTGGGCAGAGAAGCTGTGGCTGCCCCTGGATCCCTGGGAGTGTCCAAAGCCAGGTTGGATGGGGCTTGGAGCAGCCTGTGCTGGTGGAAGTTGTCCCTGCTATGGCAGGGGGTGGGATGGGATGGGCTTTAGGGTCTCTCCCAATCCAAACCAGTCTGTAATGCCATGAAAGCTGCAGCACTGAACATTAACATCATTTACTCCTCAAAATCTTTGAGATGCAAAACTAAACCCGTGACAACTTTTAATATTTAAGCCCACATGATGCTCTAGGAATAACTCCAAGAACTCGTTCCAGTACAGGTTAAATGTGATCAAAATTAACTCTGCAGCTAAAAGACAGAGTCAATCACCAGGGGGTTTTTTATCCTGAGGAAAGAGATCCAGTCAGCACTTTAACTTGTGGATGAACCAACACAACAAGATCTGCAACACAACTCAACCAGCCCTCTCCTTCCTCCTGCTACTGCTCTGCTTGTTGCAACATACCAGGTCTGTGCTGACAAAAGAACCTGCTGGCATTTCATGTAGAAATGAACCCTCTCCCACCAGCAGGATTCCCATTCACCACTTGCTTCTGCCCTACGGAGGAGTCAGCACTTTGATCAGCCACTAAACCCAAACTAGAACTATTTGAGGGCAGACCAGAGCACAAAGAACAGGGTGGCAAAGTAATCAAGGGGAGGAACCAAGCCAAACCAAGGTAATATCATTGTGAATGCAAACACCCAGCTGCAGCAAAAGCCAGAGTGCTCCCTCACGTGCCTCCTGTTCTGTTATTTCCATATTCCATTGCAGTGGGATGTATGTCTGTGTTTGGGAATAATCCCAGGACATGTGCCTTTAGTTCCCAGCACTGGAAGTGACACCACAGAGCACACCTGCCCTGCACCAGGAGAAATGCAAAAGCAAGCCATACCTTGTCCCACAAGGCACGTTTTTCACTTCATCAGTCTGCAGGGTGGTCTGAAACACAGAACAAGCAGCACTCACAAACTGCTCTGCTCTCCAGGAAGGGCCTGCCGTGCCCACGCTGTCCCACCAGGAACACAGAGCCAAAAACGTGTCCTCTGCCTCCCTCAGGGCTGGGCAGAGGACAAGGATTCTTCCCACCTGGATGGACAGGCAGCTGTGCCCTCCTCCCTACCCCCACGGGACGATGCCTGTGGCTCTCCTGGCAAACAGTGCTGGCCACAAACATGGCCTGTCCTCCCAGGGCAGGACACCTCCTGTCCCCAGAACTCACACCTGGGCTGGGCAGAGTCTCCCAGGAGGCCAAATCCCACCAAAGGCAGGGGGAACGTGGCGATTCCGAGGAGCTGCTGCCCCAACCTCTGCATCAACTCGGGGCATTCCCACCCTGCCAGCAGCCTCTTCCCAGAGGAGAGGGCACCCACCTGCACGGATTTGAAGGTGGTGATGAAGGGGAGCATGATGTGGTAGCCGGGCCCGCTCGGGCTGGTTAACAACGCGCCGCCCCTGCGGAGAGGGAGGAAGACAGGGCGAGGCTCAAGCAAGCTTGGAGAGCAAGCAGGGACAGTCACACTGCCTGAGGTCACAGAGAACTGCAGCGATGCCCCAAATCTGCCAGCAATGCCCCTGCAAAAGGGCTGAGTGCCCCTGGCATTTGCCTGCTGCAAGTTGAGCCCTGCTAGAGAACCCAACTACTGCTGAAGCCTCCCAGCACTGCAGGGAGCTGCAGGAACACAGATTTCTCCTCTCAAAATAGTTCGCTGGTAACCATGGCAAAACCCAGCAGTGGACGTGGTGCTGCCAGTTTGGATTTCCACGAGCCCCAAAAAAAACCCCCCCAGGCTCCCGTGCTCAGCACAGGGAGGGGATGGAAGGG
Source organism: Margarornis squamiger (assembly GCA_035222235.1). Lineage (NCBI taxonomy): Eukaryota > Metazoa > Chordata > Aves > Passeriformes > Furnariidae > Margarornis > Margarornis squamiger. The sequence goes on along the minus strand of JAWWTY010000158.1, from coordinate 2,874,597 downwards.
GAGGGAAAGCATTCCAGAGCCCCAGCAAAGCAGGTGGTGTGGCTGGGAGGCAGTTTGGGACAGAGGTGAGGGCTCTTGGTGTGAGAGGGAGAGAGCAACAGGTGGGAGAACACGGGGTGGACCAAGAGCTCTGCAATCTAGACTGTGAAAAGGCATGGGAGGAAAAGCAAGGGAGGACTGAGAGTGACCCAAACTCCCACGGGCTGTGAACAGAGCCAGGGTGGCGGGGGGCAAAACAGGGGGAAGGGAGCAGAGGGAACGGGGGGGAACAGAGGGAAGGGAGCAGAGACAACAATGAGGAAGCACAGGGGGAAGAGAGCAGAGACAACAGAGGGGGAACGTGGGGAAGGGAGCAGAGGGAACAGGGGTAAGGGAGCAGAGGGAACCGAGAGGGAACAAGGGGAAGGGAGCAGAGACGGCCCTGGGAAGGGAGCAGAGACGGCCCTGGGAAGGGAGCAGACAGCCCTGGAAGCCCCGGGAAGGGCAGGCGGCAGGCATACCTGTAGTACACGGCCAGGTGCCCCTCCTCGACCCTGTGGATGGCGGAGTAGAGCAGGAACACGAGGAGCGCCGTGGCCGCCGCGGCCGCCGCCCCCGCCTGGGCCATGGCCATGCTCGCATCCCCCCGCGCCGGGACCGCACCTGCGGTGCCAGGCAGTGAGCGGGGCGGACACGGGGACGGACACGGGGACACACCCCGGGACACACCCCCGGCCCTGCCCCCCGCCTGCCCCCGCCCCGTCCCCACCTCCGCCCCCCCATCCCCTCCTTTTCCCTGTCCCGTGCCTGTTTCTATCCCTACCCCGCACCTTTTCACTGTCCCTGTCTCTATCCCATCCCTATGATGCCCCAATCCCATCCCCTACCTGTCCCTATCCTATATCCTTATCCCATCCCCTACCTGTCCCCATTCCCTGTCCCTACTCCCTATTCCCATTCCTATCCCTATTCCCAATCCCATCCC
>JAWWTY010000158.1:2846896-2872510 GCA_035222235.1 Margarornis squamiger | reverse complement strand
GCCCCTGGATCCCTGGAAGTGTCCAAGGCCAGGTTGGAGCACCCTGGGCTGGTGGAAGGTGTCCCTGCCCATGGCACGGGGTGGCACTGGATGAGCTTTGAGGTCCTTCCCAACCCAAACCATTCCATGATTCCATGATTCTCAGTACTCTCCCACCTCTGCCATAAGAAAAGTGTCAGTTCATCACCTGAAGGGGCTCTGGAAATGCGAGCCCTGCCCACTCCAGTGCTGGGACACAAACCAGGACTCTCCAGCATTCCAAGTGAGATCCACCAGCCAGGAAGGAGTCCCACAGAAGAGGGAACCCCAGCCCCAAGTGCCACCTCCTCCTGCTCAAGGAGTCCTCCCCAACCCCAGAACACCCTCAAGTGGCTCTTACCAAGCAGGTCCTTACCATCATGCTGTTCTGCTCCTGCCTCACCTCCTGCAAGATGCTGCTGAAGAGCTCCAGGTAATTCACATTCTCCTGTATCACAGCGGCAAAATTGTCCCTGCAGGGGAAAAAAAGCAAAAGATGAGGGATTTCAAGCACCAAAGGGTGGGAAAAAAACCCCAAACCCACATCCAAACAAGCCAGTTTGTAGTTCCCTGCAATGGTAGGAAATACCTTGGTAGGAGAAGCAAATCCAGCCCCAAGGAAAAACAATGCAGGAAATGAAGAGCAGAGTGCTTTAGCTGAGAGTGCTGGGTGGAACTTGCTCAGGAGGAGAGGGTGGAGGTTTCTGGGTAAAGAGCTCAACCAAATTCCTGATTTTTGAGAGCATTGGTAACATAGGAGCTCCTGAAACTTATTTTGCAAGAATAAAACCCCCTCTGGATACTGAACCCAAAGGATTACTCAGTACTGACCTCAACTTCAAACCTAACACTTTTTAAAATCACAGAAGTTTTAAGGGGGGACTAAACACGGCCTGATTTATCTGGGACTTGCACCAGAACCCGGGCATGGAAAAAACCTGTATTTTGGCTCAAAATCTCCTTGCATATTGCAGTGGTATGGCCAGGGGTGAGTCACTGTGACTCCAGGATGTGGAGATCTCCCTTGCCAGCACATCCCAACCCTAGCACAGGGCTGGAGGGGACAGGCCATGCCCCTCAGGCCCCTGAGCAGCAGAGCCCAGGCTTGGGGAGTGTGTGCACACAGAGCAGGCAGGCTGAATGCTCTGCAGCTCTCCCATCCCAGCACTCCTACCCTTCCTGGGGAGCTGCCAGCGAGGACAGAGGGTGGGGAGGGGTGTTCCCTGAGGAGCTCTGGGGGATCCACGCTGCTGCCGGGGTGGAGGCCGTCCCTTCCAGGCTGGAGCTGACCAGGGATCGGGAGGAGCTCTGAGTCTGCAAGACACAAATTCATCGGCTGTGATGGACAAAGGTAGGATTGAGGCTTAATTGTCTGTGATGGACAAAGGTAGGATTGAGGCTTAATTGTTTTGTAGGCAAGGCTGGGGATTGATTGCACAGGAGCACTGTTTGTAACACAGACACAGCCCACGCTGGGGGAATTCAGCTGGAGAGGCACTGTAATGCAAAATGAGCATCCCCAAACTAACCAGGAAAGCACCTCCTTTTAGCTTTTGTTTTTACCATCTCAGGCTGCCCTTCTCTGCAGAGAAAAACAACCATGGTGTGGCAGTCATCCCTTTTTGCTTTCCTTTGATGTCTCCTGGGAGGAAAAGCAAACAAATAGTCCAACAGCTACTTACACAGGCGATTTTCAGCAAATGCCATATCTCCCTCTGTCTTTTTCCCTGCATCTGCATCACTGAGTTGTCAGCTTCCTTGATGTTATTTAGAGCCACTTCAATCTCAGGAAGCAAGTCAATGATCTTCTGCTTACAGCCCAAGAGCTTGCTGCAACAGAAACCAAACACAAAGTCACTTCCCAGCCCGTGTGACAAAACCAAAAGCCTCACCCTGGAATTCAAGGTAACCAAAGAATCAATGAACAAATCCCTGTGATACCTTCTCAGCTCTTACATTGTTTCTTTTTTTTCCTTAAGATTTGAATCCCAACCTAAACACTGACAGAATTTATCTCATTTTAAATAGCTGGATCCGAACAGTCTAAGCCGTTCCATTTAAGTATCTATACATAAGTTTTTAAAAAGTGGAAATTCAACACAGACACAGAGAAGCAGAGTTAATATTGGCATAAGAAATGTTGTTGGAGCTTTTGGGCTCTGACCTCCATGGTTTTCACTCTCCTTTCCTACTACAAAGCTACAAATGCTGCAAAGTTGCATTTGTTTGGGTTTTTGGTCTGCACAAAGTACCTGAGATGGCCAAAGAGCTCCTTGAGGACTCGGTCTTGGCTCTGTACTGTCTGCACAATGATCTTCACCATGTCTGTGCTGTCACTGTAGGCATGATCTGGAAGGGCCAGCAAGGGCATATCAGTAAAATCCAACAGTATTTTCTGGGTTCAAGCTCAGAAAAACTGATTTGGGGGTACGAGTGTGAAACAGTTTTTAAACCATGTCCTTCCATACCTGGAGGTCTTGTTTTTAATTGCTTGTACAAGTCTATGGCTCTCTGTTCCCTTTAAAAAAGAAGAACATGATTTAGATATGTCAAAAAGCAGGTGACTCAAGGGAAAAAGCATTGCAATGAAGTGATGCCTTTCTGAACCTCAGACACTGGAGCTGCCACCTTCTCCTGCAGCTCATGACTTTTGGGACACAGGGATGCTCTTTCTGTGGTGGAATCCAACACTTCCCTAAAAGCTGTCTCTCTTTTTCCTCTGAATTATGCATTTTCTTCTCAGAAAGCCACACCAAGTGGAGGTTATTTTGGGTTTCAAATTTTCACATGCCCCAGCTGTGTTTTCTTTCCCCAGTATCTTTAATTACCAAACTTCATTTTTGTAACTGCACAACTGCTTGAGAAATTCCTGTTCCTGTTCTGCATTTTTTGCCTGAATCTCAGTGATATTCTGCGAATGGAAAGAGAGAGTTGTGTCACAGACAAGAGGACATTGTTTCTCTTCCTCCCATTAAATAAATGTTACTTCTTTCAAATATTTCAAAAGCAGCCAAACACAACCTTCCAGCCTTGAACAAATCCTCACTGTGCTAAATCACAGTCTGTCAGAAACAAGCAGCAGTTTCCCAGCTCTAACCCTGGTCTGCAGTGGTGAAATTGCTTAAAAAACACTGTTTTAGGAGGCAGGGTCAGGATTAGTTTGAGCTGTTCTGAATGTGGGCTGCTGCTGCAAGAGGTGCCTTCTCCCTTCCACCACTTCCTCCCCTGTGCCCCAGTTCTGCTGCTCCTGCAGCTACACATGGATGAAAAGCAACTCAGACATGAGGGAGGGGGAAGAACATGCCAGGAATGGGAGTGTTTCCCCCCAGAACACTCAGAGTCCTTCCAAAGAGCTCTTAGGAACAATAGATTTAGTGGCTATCCAATCTGTCTCGTCTAGAATCACCACTTGTGCTCTCAGCAGCAACCCAATAACTGCTTCCTGCATCTTCTCAGGATCAGTAATACCACTTGCTCTTTGGTATTTTTGTACTTGTTTGAAAAAAATCCATTTCCCACAAGTTATTTACCCTTGCTCTGAAAATATACTGAGGATATTTAGCGGGGTTTTACAATGATCTCGTGGTTTTCTCACTCAACACTATAAAAGTCACTCCTCTTCAAGGCAAAAGGAAATCCTGAGCTCAGACCAAGATGTATCTTTGGCACAGCCTCTTGCAGGATGAGGTTTCATAGATCAGTGACAAAGAAGTGTCCCACAAGTGGTGGGATCTTCCCCTTCGGGAGCAAAAGGATCTTAAACCAATCACACACCACAGCTTGCATTTCAAAAGCACTGAGGGAACCAGCAACAGAGGCGAAAAAACCCAACCCCTGTGACAGTGAAATACATAAAATCCATTTATGTGCCATAAAAATAAGAAGCCAAGGACTTACAGGCTCTCCATGACCTCTCCTTGGCGCCTGGCATATGGACTCTTCTGGAGCTCCACAATTTCGGTGTGCAGAGCCATGATCTGCTCATCCAGATACCCAATATCTTCAGCCTAGTGGCAGAGCAGGTACAGATCAGACTGAAGGAGGAGAGCAATCAAGTAGATAAAGATCCCCACTTTGGGTAACAGGCTGCCTCCATGGAGAATTTAGGAGGAAAAACCCTCTTTGACACAATGGCTGCTACAATAATTGAGGTTATTTCTCAGTGCGTGATATGACCCAGGTCCAAATTTCCGTCCACCACACCAGATGAGAAAAATCAGTTTCTTCATAAATCATCTCTCTGCGTGTCTGGAATTGACACAAGTTAAGCTGCCTGCTAGACACACTGAGATAGCTCTGTGTATCACAGAGTGAAACATTTTCCATGCCTGATAAACAGACACGGTGTGAATGACAGAACACAGTTCTGATGGCCTGCAAAGTAAATATTTGTTGAGGTTCCTGGTTGTCTGGAAACAGCCAGAGACAGCTTTGAATTATTCTGCTAGAAGCAGCATCCCTTTTATCCTTCTTGCTTCCTGACAAGGAGAAACGAGATTTAAAGAGCTAAATGGGTAAATTTAGGTGGGAGCCCCAGTTCTCCCATCTCCATCATAAGAACAAGGCAGAATCAAGGCTCCAAGAGCCTCCTGACTTAGAGGAAGGCAGGTGATGGAACCCAGAACCTGAACCAGCCAGTCTATCCCTTCGCAGAGGGAAGAAATAGGCAATGTGATTTATAGTGTTTCTAATGGTGTCTGGGATTTTTATGTGTTAAATCACCCTGCTCTGTATTACTAAGAGAGACAATGCAAAAACCCTAGTTTTGCTCTAACTTTCTTAAGGGTGACTCTTATTTAAAACTAATTGGCATATTCACTTGCAGAATGCCAGACATTTCTGTGTGTGCTCCTACCTGGGCACACTGAGAGGCTTTCTCTTCCATTTCCTTCCAGGCTTTGAGCATCTTTTCTGAAGCTTAAGAGAAAACAGATGTTAATTTTTAATGAGAGATACACACAACTATAAAGTAAGACCTGGACTTTACATGTATCCACTGAACACAAACATGATGCTGAATCTCCAAGCAGGAGCCATGACCCAGAGACCACAGAAAGACAGCAAAGCCACAACTCTGTGCTCGACCTTAACTCACACACAAACCCCTTGGTAGGATTTCACTCTTTGCAGTCACTGGCCTAAAATGACTCTGAGTCTTTAAACTCCACCACTAAGCTCAAGAGCTGCCATTTTTGATTGAACACAGACTGTCCAAAACCAGCTCACCGAGTCTTTCCATTTTCCACCATCATCCTTCAGCCCAGTCATCATTTCTGGCTCAAACTGTAGTTTTTATCCATACATCCAAACTGTGTGTAAATCTTGCAATTCTCCCCTCAACAGTATTTGTGAGACCCTGATGTTTCTGGGACATGAAAAAACCTGTAGCTGGTGCTTTTTCAGCCCATCTCTCATCCTGACCAATGGTACCTCAGGGCATCAAGCACAGCAGCCCTTCCACTGTCAGCAAGTGCAGCAGCTCTGCCCTGCACTTGCTGTCCAGTGCCAACTCCAAAGGAATCAGACTCCCAGTGAATAAATAGCAAGCTTTTACGTCACCAGGACTATTTATGCTCCCATGTTCTTGTTCCCCATGGGGAACAGCTGACCACCTGTCTCCCTGCCACTGAAGGGCTCTGAAAACGTTCTATTTTTTAATCCTCATGCCTTTGGTTCTGCCAAACCCTTCTGCATCTCCCCAAGCTAAAATAACACCCACAAATTGCTCCACCATCAGTCTGACCCTTTCCAGGATCAGACAAGACTCCCAGACAAGTATTCCCCAATACCTACATATGCCATAAGCCATCTGGTCGCTGTATCTCTCCAGGTCGAGGCGAATGCTCTGCTGAAAGAATTCCAGCTTTGCTTTCAGCTGCTGGGATGCTGACACCATGTTGTTCTTCATTTTGATCAGGTTGGCGTTGTACCGAAGGAGGCTGAGCCTAACAGGTGCAACAAGAGCAGCACACCTTAGCTGAAAAACCTACCTGGTCTTAAAAAGAGCCTGTGGAGTCTTTTTTATCTGGATGTGGTCCTGGGCAACCAGCTCTAGGTGACCCTGCCTGAGCATGGATTGGGCTGGAGGACCTCCAGAAGTCCCTGTCAGCCTCAGCCGTTCTGTGAGTCTCTGAGCATATTCCAGTTGGGTTTTTTCTTAATGTCAGGCACTACACAGTAGAATTCCTGGAGTGGCATCCACTCCCACATAGAATATCTGCTATAATGTAAAGGTATAGAACAGCAGAGGGCTATGAAACTTTGGGGAACTCCCCAAGACACACATTTCCATGCAGACAGACTCTTGTGACCCTTGTGGCTGAGTGGGGACTCACATGGCAGCTCTCTGGCCCTGGAAGAGCCTGCTGTAATCCTCCTTCAGCCCGATGACGTAGTGAACCGCCTCTGCCCACACCTTGCGCAGCTGAGGGATTGGCAGCTGGATTTTACTGTCCTGGACTGAGCACAGGAGAAAAACACAGTGAAGCAACAGCTCTAGGAAAGGATTTCGGTTCTTGCAACACTTCTCATTCCTGCTGCAGGGGCCTAAGCTAAGGGATCAAGCCAGGAAAGCTCTGCTCAGTTTTTATGTGTCTATAAGCTTGTCGTGTCACAGCTCCCCAGGTATGTGACAATCTGCTACTAGGCAGGTAAAACCCCGTGGGGGTTTTATCCAAAAAAACTCTAAGCAAATCTAATCACCCCATTTAATCACTCATTTAACCAATTTAATTAATTGGTCGCTGTCCTGACACGTGTTTCACCTGAAAATGCCTTCAAATCTTTTGTACAGTTTCCCCCAGGTTCCTGACACAGGTTTTCAAGGGGAAAAGGTGCAGGACTTTGTGTGCTCCCCTGTAGAGATGGGAACTGTCAGTACGTTGGGCTATCAGTAAATATGTTGTAAAAAGCCTTTGCTCCAGGAGACTCAGCACAATGGTGGCATGCAATGAGTCTCACCTGAATAAAGCAGTCCAGAACACAGGAAAAAACCAATCAGAATAAACCTGACACTAAAAGGAGGTGAGGAAAACCAGTGCAGACAGGCCAGTGAAAATGAAGTTACTTAACAGTAACTGCATGTCACATGCCATTTCTTTACATGCAGGATCTCAGCAGACATCTCCTGGCCCCTGTCCTCACTTTTTCCTTCATACAGGTACATTTGGGATAGACAAACCTTCAGAGAGGTTTACTAGGTCCTGCAGATGACTGCTGCCACCTCAGGAGACATGTAAGAAAAGCAGCAAGCAGAGAAGCAGCTTCCACACGTGGATAAAAGCACACCCTTGGTGATGCCAGGGCTCTGTCACCAGGACAAGGTGGAATTCCTCACACAGGGCTGGAAGGGGCAGCAGCAAAGATGTTTGGATGTTTGGGTGGGGAGATGCTGTTCAGTGCACAGAACTGAACACAGGGGCAAAAACCTTAAAGTAATTCTTCATCTGCTCTGTAGGAGAGTTCCCAAGGGCGAGCATAAAGTCTCTGACCTGCTTTATCTGCAAAATGTGGAGATACAGGACTGTAGGTGGAACTTTGTTAGGCTGCTTCAGGTTCTGAAGTGGTCCCCTTGAATCACACAGTGCCCTCCAAGACAGCATGCAGGGATTTGTAAAGCAGATGTTCTTTCATCAGCACTTCTCCAGCACACTCACCAATGTAATTCACACAGTCAGACAGACTCCGGGAAGCAAAGGGGCCATCGTAGACAGATTTGCTTTTGTCAAATAAATAGACCATGTAGCTGTCCCAGCCTCTCTGGGGAGAAAAAGAGGAAAATATAAACAAGAGAAACCCCAAACAGCTCCCACTAACCCCAAGAGTCCTGGTTACATCATGAACTAATTATCATGAGCACTCTCTTGTTATCAGGTGCCTTAAAAAACTGATTTTATAGGTCCCACAGAAACACAGGACCCTTTGCTAGCCATTATTTAAATACTTAGGCAGAGTGTCAGAATAGAAATCTACTTACATTACCAAATGAAAGGCCTTAAGTGCTACTACACTTACAGAGCAAACCATCTGCTGTGGGAGAAGGTTAAGGCAATTCCCTATGACTCTCAATTCCCTGAGAATGTGCAAGCCATGAAATGAACAGAATCATTCTCACCACGCCATCAATAACACACTGGGCAGCAGGTTTCCGGGGGTCCAGGCAAATCCCTGTTTCCAGCAGCAGTTCCTGATTTCCAGTGCTTATCCCAGTCTCAAACTCAATCCGATTCTGAAGGGAATGAAGGCTTTCCTCAGGGTGCAAAAGAAAGGACACGATCTTGGCAGAGGTCATGTTTAGGATGTGTACTATCTGTAAAAAGAGCACAAGGAGATTACAAGTCCCTGGATATCAGAGGCACAAAGACCTGGGAAGGAGCATGTGGCAATTTTGGGAAGGAGCATGTAGCAAATCAGGTGAAAGTCACCTCTGTTCTACTACAGGTACTACTACTATAGTACATTAGTACACCTGGAGGTCACAGCATCAATAGTGAAGTTCAGGAAAACTGCTCTTAGTAAATATCAAACCCCATTTGATCGTGGCAAGTCCTTTCTGAGACAGTAATACAGGGTCATCCTGTACGCTCCAAGTGTAAAGCTAGAGATTAATACTGCAGGTGATATTTTGCCTTCCAGTATGTGCTGGACAGGCTGTATTTCACTTCCTGAAAAACAGTCCTCATGGCCCTGCAGCTGGATGATGCCAGGATTACAGCTTTGCTGCACTGAACACACTTTCTGTGCTCTGGGATGCTTTCAGATGGTTTTTAAACCCAGAAACAGCCCTCACGCACCTTCAAATTCAGGATGTGATCCATTATTAGGAAACACCTCGGACGATTGCTTTCAGGATCTGCACCTCCACCCCTCTGCTGTGGATCCCAATTCAGCATCAGCTGCAACCAGTTTTCCATGGGTTCTACAATCAAACTAAAGCAGAAGGGCTGTAAGGAAGGGAAGGCAGACATTCTCTTCACCACACTGGGCCTCTCCTCGTGTGCTCTGTTCAACAGGCTCTGCCCATCATCCACGCCTGCCATAGACTTGCAGCAGTTTTCCCACAACTCCTGCTTCCATGGAGAAACTAAGTCTGTACTTGGTTCAGGAGGCTCAACACCATCAAGGCATCAGGGAGATGTTACTCACTGGCTTTGTGGTAGTGCCATCAACCTGAACTGCCATCGACCCACAAACTGGGCACCACAGAGCCCAAAATACTGAAAAAAGGGACATGTGGGCTATTCCGTAACAGCAAACAGCAGCTTGCCAGGAGTTTGAAACGCTTCTGAGGAGAAAGATGGAGGAGACCTCAATGCTTGGGATAAAGGAGGAAGAGCCCTCAGCTTAAAGGACCAAAATGATCACCTGAGATAAGGACACACTTACCCACAGAGGCTGTGGGGCTGTGGCAGGTGGGTGCTGAACCGAACCTCCCCGTTCATCTCCTCAGAGGCAAAGATGTGCTTTGGGTCCTTCTTCTTGATTTTTTCATGCCTGCAAAACAAACTCCTTTGTGGTTATACTGCCAGTGTTACTTTTGTAAGGGGGCAATGGAATATGACAGCAACAAAAAAGTCCCAGTGTCCAGCAGCTTTAGAGAACAAATGCAGTTTTCTCCAACATGTTTTCCAACAATCCACCCAGAACATCTCCAAGTCGAAAAAGGGGAGCCCTTACAATGAACTCTGGAAAGATTGACCTCTCTTGTTATTATTTTCATGCTAACAGAAACCCAAGTTTCCTATTTTCTGCCACAGGCTGGTTTATAATTATATTTTTTGATTCCAATTTTGCTTGTGAAGGAATTACCACACAACATACAAGGCAGCTCATGAAGATTACATGTCTTACCAGGTGAATGGCTGGAGATTATGTAAGAAAGGTCTAAATCCTGCAATGCATTCAAACACCATTGTCCCAAAGCTCCAGTAATCAACAGTAACCGAGTAGGATTTATTCTCAAAGAGTTCTGGAGCCTAAAAAAGGATCACAAGAACACACTTTGACAGTGGTATTTCCTTGCATTTCTGCAGAGGCAAAGCTGTGTCCAGGTGAGGCTCCCAGCTCCATCTCCAGCTGTGCACTGGGTGGGGGCCTGGAGCACCCAAGCCACGAGGAGATGGGAGGGAGCTGCACTGGTTGGGTCTGGTGGGGACACAGGCTGAGAGCAGCCCCCAACCAACCCACAGGCAGGGATGGAGGGGACTGAACTCTCCTAGGAAGCAGCAGGTGATAGAATGAGGGGACCATCTGGAAGGTTCAGATGGACATGAGGAAAGGACAGCTCCCCAGCATCTCATCTGGGGAGGTTTCAGGGCTTGGCTGCCCTGCTGTGGAGCTGGTGACACTGCAAAACAAAGTCTTACCAAATATTGTAACGTTCCGACAAACGAAGTGCATAAACTTCCTTGATCCAGATCCTTTGCATATCCCAGGTCTATTATTTTGTGGACAATCTGCACACAAGTTAAACAGCTCATCAGAAGAGCAAATGCCAAGGAAAAAAACGCCACACAACCCAAAATCTGTGTGGTGACATCCACAGCATACACTCAAGAAGAGGAAAGCCAGAATGGAAATCCTGGAGAAAATCCATGGCAAGGCTTACAGTAAATTCACAGTTGAGTTTTCAGTCCAGTTCAATGTGACAACTTCCAGAAATGACAGTAGGAACACCACTGGCAGAGGGCACCTGGCTTACCTTCCCACCTTCATCCTGAAGAACAATATTTTCAGGCTTTAAATCTCTGTGTATAATTCTGTTTTCATGCAAATACTGGATACCGGACCCTGAAAGACACGTGTTCGATTTAACAGAAAATAAACTCACATTGATTAAAGACACATCTGATAAAATGTAAGACTGGGGAGCAAGTCCCCAACCTTCAATGATTTACCACCATTCATTTATACAATTAACAGCTTCAACCTTGCCCCTCTTCTCTGCTGCATTTTCACATCGTTACAAAGACATGCCAAAGACATTCAACTCATTATGAAACAAACCCTTTTCTAGGGGTGGATGGGGAACAAGGATGAAGGAAGCAGAGCTACTCTATTTCAGGAACTCAACTGGGAGCCCTCTGAGCACTGAAAGGACAGAAGTCCAGCCCAGTCCTCCAGAATGCGTTCTCGTGCCAAAACTAGCTCTGTTCCTACAGGCAGTGATGGTGATGTGTGAGAGAACTGGGAAAACAAGGAGCTCTCCTGGAAAGCCTGGTTCCCAGAGAAACCCACTGCCCTCAGTGAGGCCACTCCTTCCCAGGGTGTTCAGGAAGCTGGGCACTTCCTGATGAGAAAGAAGGCCAGTTTACAGTCCCACATCTTTAATTTTCTTACCATGCTAAAAGCTACAGCTTAAAAATGAGGTGTGTGACTGAACAACTTGGGATACCATCAAGTTTGTGTCAGACCACGGTTTTCATGGATTACTCCACGGGGAATGGCTTTAAAGCAGGTACACAAAGGCAGTGCTGTCATCTGGAGCCACTCCCATCCTGCCTGCTCCCTTTCCAAACTGCAGAATCCCAAATCCACGTGGTATCAGACATTTGGCACCCTGAACACACAAAATTTCCCCCCCCATTAAGCCACAGGGCAGCTCTGGCACTTCTTGCTCCAGTTACTGCTGTTAGGCTTGTAAAATTACATTCCTTCAGGAGACCTGTGGTTTAGCAACACCAGAAGTGAGGTTGGTTAGTCCCCTTTTCAGGGTCAGCTGAAAAAGCAAAATGCCACCACGCATTAAAGGGAAACCAAAAAACCCAAAACCAAAACACAAGAAAGACTACGCACCGATGTCGCTAAGCAGGGAAAGGATTTGACTTTCCTTAAGTCCACAGCAGTTTTCTGGTTTGTTTAGCAACTACAATAAAGAAAAAGGTGTTTAGACCCACAGTGAGAAGAACAACACTTTCCATTCCCTGCTGACACGATCCAGCAAACAACACAGCTCCAGTATCACTCCAGTTGGATGAGGCCGTTGATTTGCAACAAAAGCATGGCCAAAAAGAAAACGACTCGGACAGAATGAAAATTCTTTGCACAGAAAAGATTTGAACTGCTAGAGTACCACAAAAGCCACCAGAAAGCAAAGGGGCAAGAGGCACAGAGAGGGCTGCAGGCAAGGGAGGCTCCCCCACAACCACTGTCTTCGTGGGTGTCAATAAGCAGCTTCAGCAATTTCTGACTTTTACTGCACTCAAGGCTTTTAGAGATGACTGAGGTACCTCTGCCCTCATGATACATCCATGATGAGAGATTACTAGTGATGTGAAACACAAATGATGCCAAACAAGAGGGAAAGATTTAAAGAACATAATCAGAAATTAAAAAAAATTTAAAAAAGCTGTTTTTTCCTTTAATGAACAAAGCGTTACAGAGGATCAAATTAAATGAAGCACGTTACTTCCTGAGTTGCTCCAGCATCTATGCAACTCCTAAGGATTCATTAGAAATTAAATGATCAAAAGCTACCTTGCAAGCAGAGCTAATGTAATCCCCGATTTCCTGATCATTTGGATGAGGCAAATTCCAAGCAAATTGTGACAGGGATTTGCTGCATCACCCCTATAGAAACTGCTGCTTCCTGAATCCAGCTGCAGTGGAAAGGGAGCATGAACTCTACTGAGCCATGCACCCACTGCCTGGGGAACTACTGCAAGGTTCCTCTAGTTTTGGGTGTTGCCAGTTTGCAGAATGGCAGTTCCCAGGCAGCAGAACAGACAGGAAAGGCATGGAAGCCCTGGAGGCCCCAGTCCAGCACTGAGAACAATTGAACAGTGGCTACAGGGAATCCAAACCGGACCAGACTCCCAAGGGATGGAGAGTGCAAGCACCCAGGCTGTGGGAAGTTGTATCAACAGGAGGACACACTCCACCAGGATAGAAGAGTATCTGCCCTTGGACTGCCCTCTGGTTCCATGAGCACAAGCTTCATTTCCCACGTGTGGCTTTTTTCCCCACTTCGTATTTACTTTCTCATGCCTGCCCTTGGAAAGCAAAGTGCCAGAGAGCAGCCCCTGGTCACAGAGCCAGCGTTAATGGCACGTGTTTTGGGGCATGCTGAAAGCCAAGCAGCCCTTACCTTGCGGAGGTCACCCCCCGAGCAATACTCCATGGCCAGAAGGGGCACATCGTTAACCAGAAAGTTCATCTCCTCGGGAACTTCACAGGCTTTTACTACGTTGGGATGGTTCAACCTAAGCACATGGAAAGCTGGATGAAAACTCTGCCCCCTCTTTTGGAAGAATGAGACAACAGACTGCAATCCAATCATGTTTTGTGTTCTGTTCCCCAGGTGTATCCTTGCTGAGGAGTGCCCTGTTCAACTGGTACCTACTGCCATCCAAATGCATAGAATCCATACCTTGGGAATACACAAACCAGCAATGAGCACGAATGATGTCTCAAAGCCAAGGTACAAGACTTTGATGATGGGGACCCAGGTTCAGGTTCTGGGTTCTTGCACCTTCCTGGCAGAGTCATTACATATGTGTGTCTGCTTTTGCATGTGGGGACAGATTCCCCCTGGCCCAAAGGTTTTGTAGCAATCTGTGCCACAGCACCAGGCAGGTGAAATCCACATACAGTGGGAAGGACAGAGAATTCCAGCAGCTATTTCCTGACTGTCTGCAATATATGCTGCTCTTGGGAATAGACAATATACCCAGATGGAAAAGAAGCCAAATTACCTCTGTGCACACCCACAGGAGCAGCTGCAGCTGTGTGGCACAGTGCTTGTTTCCAGCAACCAAGCCCTGACTCACAAACTCAGGTTCCCTGCGAGTGGCTTCCCCCCCCATGTCAGGGCACACAGGGAGCAGGACAGGGTGACAAAGTGACAGCAGGAGCTCAGTAAAGCCCTAAGCAGCAAGGACACTGCAGGCCTCAAGGAGGACAACTCAGAGCATCCCTGCTCCCAGAGGTGGCACAGAGCATTTCCTGCTCCAGGACCTCTCTCAAAAGGGGGAATTCACAGGAGGGAGGAACAATTCTGTGAGATCCCAACAGCCAGGGCTACCTCTCACTTCCACGAGGGCCAGCTCAGGTTCACAGGGACCCCCGGGACACGCTGGACAGGGATGGTGGGCACCACAGAGGACGGAGTTTCTCACGAGAAAGTGTAAGGAGAGTTTATTCTTTACATTCGGGAGCGTGACATAAAAAAAGCAATTCCAGGATCCCCCTTTGCTAAATCAAACATACTGCAGGGTATGGGCACCTCTCTCCGGCTGGTTCAGTGGCTCAGGCCCTGGCAGAACCCCCTCCCTCCCCAGCCCATTCGAGGACTGACCCCCGGCTGTCCCCTCTGCTGGTCTGTCCCAGCGCTGACCCCCGGCTGTCCCCCGTCCCGGTCTGTTCCCTCTCCTGGCCGGTCCCGGGGCTGTTCCCCGGCTGTCCCTTGTCCTGGGGCTGTCTGTCCCGGCCGGTCCCGGGGCTGTCTGTCCCCCGTCCCGGGGCTGTCTGTGCCCCGGCTGTGCCGCCGTGCCGTGCCGTGCCATGCCGTGCCGTGCCGTGCCGGCCCTCCCGCACTCACTTCTTCATGATCTCGATCTCATGGCACCAGCGGTCCTTATTCTTGACACTGAGCTCCAGCCGGCACGACTTGATGGCCACGCGGTCGCCCGAGTCCTGCGGGGCGACACAGCGCCGTCAGCCGCCCCGGCCGTGCCCACCTCCCTCCCTCCCTCCCTCCCTCCCACCCTCCGTCCGTGCCGGCGCGGCCCCACCTGGTGCTGGTAGAGGCACACATTGCCGAAGCCGCCGGTGCCCAGGCGGTCCCGCATCTCCCAGGGCCCGCAGCAGCCGGCCGGGTGCCCGCGCAGCGCGGCCCCGCCGGGAGCGCGCTCCGGGCCGCGCTCCATGGCCCAGCCGCTCGCTCGCTCGCTCGCTGCCCGCTCTCCACCTTTATTGCCGCGTCACCGCCCCATGGCCCCGGCCCCGGCCCCCGCCCCGCAGCGCCGCCTCAGTCGCGGAGGGAGAAGTCGAAGGGCTGGAAGTCGCGGCGGAAGGCGCGGGCCTGCGCTGCCTCCTCGTGGCGCGGCGCCGCGCACTGCCGCCAGTCCGAGCGCTGCGGCAGCGCCAGCAGCTCCGCCAGCACCGCCCTGCCAACACAGCGCACCCCGACAGGTCAGCGACCGCACCCGGCAGGTCAGGGATGGCCCCCATGACGTCAGGGACCAGCCCTGTGACATCAGGGACGGTCCCCGTGACATCAGGGATGGCCCTGGTGACATCAGGCAGGGTTCCCATGATGTCAGAGACAGCCCTGTGACATCAGGGACCACCCCATAACATCAGGGACCAGCCCCGTGATGTCAGGGATGGCCCCCGTGATATCAGGGACCACCCCATGACATCAGGGACTGGCCCTGTGACATCAGGGACCACCCCATGACATCAGGACCACCCCATGACATCAGGGACCGGCCCTGTGACATCAGGGATGGTCCCCATGATGTCAGGGACCACCCCTGTGACATCAGGGACAGCTGCCATGACGTCAGGTGCAGCCCCCGTGACATAAGGGACAGCCCCTGTGACATCAGGAACCACCCCCGTGACATCAGGGACAGCCTTCGTGACCTCAGGGACAGGCCCTGTGACATCAGGGACCACCCCCGTGACATCAGGGACCACCCCGTGGGACCACCCCATGACATCAGGGACCACCCCGTGACATCAGGGACTACCCCGTGACATCAGGGACCAGCCCTGTGACATCAGGGACAGTCCCCGTGACCTCAGGGATGATGGGGAGCAGAGAGGAGCGGAGAGGAGCAGCACCCACCTGCCGAACTGCAGCGGGAAGCGGCTGCGGATGCGGTGGAACAGCTTCTCCCCGGTGTCCAGCTCCACGAAGAAGTAGGGCATGCCTGGCTGTGCCACCTGTGGGGCATGGATGGGTTGGGAATGGAGCACAGGGTTGGGAATCACTGGGTCATTCTGGCTTGAAGGTCCTCCCAGAACATTGAGGCCAACCTGTGACCCGTCACCACTTGTCACCCAGCCCAGAGCACAGAGTGCCTCATTTCTTGGGCACCTCCAGGGATGGGCACTCCAAACCTCCCTGGGCAGCCTCTTCCAAGGCCTCACCAGCCTTTGTGGGAAGAGACATCAGCTCTGAGAAGAGAGCAGATGGGTCCTAACTGCCCTCTCTTCAGAGGTGACCTGCTGGAGAGGGATGGTGGGAGCTCAAACTGTACCATCCACAGGAGGAAGGAGGGATGAGTCACTCCCTCCTGGGAGCACCAGTGGATGATGCACCCTGGGCACCACTGTAGTGATTTTTGTCTTTTTAGTCTTTCAATTCTGCAGCCACTGCAGTTATTGAAGGAGAAAACCAGGCAGGTCTGGTCATCCTTAACCTTGGCACCCCAGACTAGCACAGCAGAGTTTTAGAGGAGGAAAAGCCTGTGAAAAGGCTACGCTCACATTCCTCAGCTGAGAAATCAGCCTGCCAAAATCAGCTTTTCAACAGCTGCAATGGCTCAGAAAGAGACAAAGTGCACACCTGCTGCTTCTGGCTCATGCCACAGGTCAGGTCTCCCTGTGACCACAGCACAAACAACCCCTGTGCCACTGCTGACTCACTGCTCTGACAGAACAGGAAGATTTCTTTCCAGTTCTTACTCAAGGGAACCTAAAACTACTTGATGTGCTGAAAAGAGGGTTGCTGTCTGGTACCAGAAAAAAATGAATTCAGCATAGCCTGGAATAATCTTCAGCTAAACACATCTGTTGTTCATGGGAACTTCCCTCAGAGCAGAATCCACCTGGCACATCCCCAAATAAAGTGAATGAGACTCTGCCCCCAAACAGCTTAACCCTACCCCACAAAGTGCCCTCAGAGGGAAACAGGAGCCTGAGCAGGACACAGGGAAAGGAACAGGTGAAATCTGGCCCCGTACTTGCGTGATATCCGAGTGCTCTGGGATCTCTAACAATTCAATCTGTTGTTCCTGTGCTTGTGTAATGAAAGCCTCTTTAATGTCTTCAGAAGTACAGAGGTCCAGTGGGATGGGAATCACCTGGAGAGAGAGGACATTGCCAGAAAAAGAAGACAAGACAAAGCAGGCACTTGCAGAAAGCCATCAGTGCATCACTGGAGCTGGTGTGCTCCTCAGTGCAGCTCAGCCTCATCACACAAGACAGGTGAGCACCCATCTCTACAGGCTTAAACTTATGAGATTTGGTTTCTGTAGGAGCTGAACAAATTGCTGAAAACTCAAAGCTGGAAGTTTTCAGCACTGCCTTCTCCCTTCTGATCTCTGTGGTAGTTCTGATACAGTTCTGATGCACTCACAGATCTGCCACACACAGAAACCACCACAATAAACCCCTAAATGACTCTTTCACTTCAGCAGGGGTTTATATTCAGTGCGAGTTCCCATCCTCCCAGGGGGACATCCAAACCATACCTGCAGCTGCAGATGCTGACTCCTATAGTTTCTTTCAAATAGGACATATCTCTTTCCCTTGCTTCTGAAAAATTCCTTTAGGGCAGCCTTGTACTTGGTCACTTCTTCCAGCACCTCTGAGGACAAGTCCACCACTGACTGATAGTGCCCAATAGGCAAAATGAGGACGTGGTCAGGTATCAAGCCCCCTTTGGCCAGGGCAAGGTAGCACTAGGGTGAAACAATACACACCAGTTACTCACTGCAAGCAGCACACCCTCACCATGCTGTGGGAATTTACTCTCTGACTACTCATTCCAAGCCTCAGGGACAGGACAGCCTTCTCCTCTATGTTGCTTATTAGGGATTGTTTATTAGCTATTTTATTGGAGTTTATTTTTTTACTGAATTTTACTAGAGGAATGAAAGGGAGAGAGAGAGACTGCCAAAGACCAAAAAAACAGTATCTTTGGAATGCCAGAGAATGCCTTGTCTGCAGGAAAGCAGCTGAGTGGACTTCACCACTGTGGCTAGAATTTCTTTACTCAAAAATCCATTTAAAATTTTGAATTAAGCCTGTGGACAAACCTGTCCCTGTAGCAGTTTGAAGTGGATTGTGCTATACAGGAGCAATAGCTTTAAGCATAGTGCATATACCAATGATTGAATTAATCTCCAAGATGTACTTTGAGATGTTGACTTGGAAGGTGTCTTATCTTCTGTTTCATCTCTATAGAAGTGCAACCTGCTGCCAAAGCAGGTCTCAGTTTACACTGAGCTCCAGCTGGAAAACTTCTGCCAGATGGTAACACAGGGCTGGCACAGCAGCAAAGTGTTCTGACACCAGAATCCAGCTTTGCTGCTGGAGCAAAACTGAGCCACGCTTCACTTTCAAGAGTTTACACTTCTGTCTTTTGCAGAGGAGATACAAAGAAACTGAACACAAACCCAAGAGCCAGATGCAAATAAAGTTTGTTTGGGTTTTTTTAAATTGAAAACTGGAGACTGGTATTTTGCACTGCCACTTCTGACTAGGGTACTTACGTGTGTGCCAATACTGACAACCAGGTGCTTCTCCACCTCCGGGCTGGCCAGGCAGAACCAGCAGGGCCCCGTGGGCTGTGCTTTTTTGGGGAAGGAAAGGAGGATTAGCACAAGGAATATTTGTCAGAACACAGAAGAGCTGTTATTTTCCAGCCCCCCTTCCCAGCTCATCCAGTGCTGAAGGTGCCAGAAGGACACAGCTCCTGGAAGCAGGGCTGGTCAGGAGACTGGTGCCCCTGGGAAATTCCAGCAAGGGAGGAGGTGGAAGTCACACCCTGCTGAGTGCCATTCTCATGGAGTGCTCTAACCTAATGAAAGAGCACTACTTCCAGTTCAGTAGTTACAGCTCCCTAAGAACAAAGCACCAGCAAGTTTAAATAACAAACCCAAGTGAGGCAAAATCACTGCCTAGGTACAGACAAAGGGCAGACAGAGTCAAACACACTTCTCAGTTCTGGCCTATTCACACACCCAAAACACACGGATTCACACCCAAACTGTGATACCTGAGCTGAGCTTTTTGACACTGCCCACTGTCACACTGCAAGGCCAGTCTGGTTCAGAGGGTGAACGGCATCAGTCCAACCACAACCACCACATGGACCCAAAAAGCTTTTAAACTATGCTTTTGACTTCTCTTTCACCTACTGGAACCTACTTTCCCTTGGAAACAACAGTGCCTTCATCCTTCTGCATTCCCCCAGTGCCTGGCACGGTGACAGAGCTCCCTGGCAAGCTGACACATCCAGCTCAACAGCCTGAGGAAGGTGGAGGGACACGATCCAGTGGCTCCAGGGAAGAGCTCAGGAAGAAAGCAGCCACATACTTACGGGGTTTCTTGGCTTGCTTAGGCTGGGAGTCCCCTCTCTCTTTACCATCTGATGGACGTTTCTTTCCCTGCTGCTTGTTCAAGTCAAAGAAAAACTGACAAGATGGTTCTTCCTGTGTAGGAAATGAAAAGCGAAGCCTGTTGGAACTGCATCACAGAGAGTGACAGGACATAGAAGCATTTGATTTTTCCTGAGGAGGTGTGAACCACCTTTAAAAAGCATCAATATCACAGAATCAACAAGGATGGAAAACCCCTCCAAAATCATCCAGTCCACCCTGTGACCCAATCCCCACCTTGTCCCCCAGCCCAGAGCACTGAGTGCTATATCCAGTCATTCCTTTGACACCTCCACCACCTCCCTGGGCAGCCCCTTCCAACAACAACCCTCTCTGTGAAGAAATTCTTCCTGAATATCCTGGAAAACAATGAACTGAGCTCCCCTGTACCTTGTTCTGTTGCTACAGGCCCTGCTGAACAATCTGTCCCCATCGTTCTCATAGTCCCCCTTTAAGACTGAAAGGCCACCATAAGGTCTTCCCAGATCCTTCCCTTCTCCAGGTAAACACCCCCAGCTCTCCCAGCCTGGCTCCAGCCCTCAGAGCATCTCTGTGGCCTCCTTTGGACCTGCTCTAACAGTTCCACATCTTTCCTGTGCTGAGGACCCCAGAGCAGAGAAGAGGTGCAGAGTTACCTCCCCTGACCTGCCCAGCACACGGCTGGCTTAATAAGGGGCACACCAACCAACTGCCTCTCATCATACCCACACAATCTGGTAGATGCAAACAGCTCACACAGAACCCCTGAAGTGTTTCAGCCAGAGACATGCCAAAGGGATATCCCAAAGCCGGGCAGTGCAGTACCTCAGCTTTGGCCTTGGCAGCCTCCCTGCGCAGCCTCCGGTAGGGATTTTCAGTGACGTCCTGCGGCTGTTTCACCAGCTCTGCAGGCTCCATGGCGCTCATGGGCACGATGCTGAAGGCATACAGGTACTGGGGCAAGCACAGGGGAGGGGGTTAGGGGTAAGAACCAGGGCTGCACCTCTGGGGAGGTCACACACACCAGCCCTGCCACCCCGGAATGGGCCCACACAGCTCAGGCAATCAGGGCATGGAGAAACACCCCTCCACCCAGTGCCACCAGGTGCTTATGGAGTGCTCCCCAGGGCTCACTGCTTTCTCTTTAAAGAAAGGGCCCTTTGGAAAGCACCCCTGTAATCCACTTGAGGAATAAACAACCTTGATCCTTGGCCATTTCCAGGCCTTCCTTCTGTCCAGAACCTTTTTTTGTTACCAGGTCTGGACCCTGTGAATTTTTAACCACCACCATCCCATCCTTTTGTACCAATATTCAGTAACTTTAGTAAGGGGAGAAGAGAAACAAAACCCCAAAAAAACAGCCCCTTCCCATCCCAGAAGTTAGTTATTTTCAGTGATTTGTGCTTCAGAACACATTTTGCAGCCCTCACCCTTCTGACATAACAGGCAAACGGTACCTGTTACTCAAATGAGACAGGCATCTCCACTTGAGCCAAGCCTTTAAGCCCTGATGCTGTCCTTTAGCTGGCCAAAGCTGGACTTACTGCTCTACTTGAGAAAAGAAGAAAGACTCAAGCGTGTCAGTACCTTTTTCTTGCTTGTGTTGCCAACATCAGCAAGTGCAATAAACCTGGTCACGTGCTGTGGGGTCTCCTGCAGCACCGTGTGATTCCTGTAAGGAAGCAAACCATGGCTGTGTAGGCACAAAAAGATGCTCAGGCAGCACTTCAGTGTTCCTGTGTCCTCTAAAAGCTGAACTCTTACTAGCAAAGAAAGGAGATTCTACAGGATCTCACAAACCTGTAAGGAAGTCTTTCGTAATAGGCCTTCTCCAGGGCAGCAAAGTGGTACCTTGGCTTGAGACTTGCAGCTAGATCTGATACCAGCTTGGAGCCACACTTCTTGGTGTCTATTTCTCCCTACAAAACACAAGCCAAGTTTCATTTAAACCTGCCAGAGTGCAGTGAAAAGGAACAGTGTTATACAGAACTGCCTGTTGGATGTGTAGGAGAGTGGTTGCCATTCCCTGGGAGGGGGGAAAAAAAGCCCAAAGGGTTTGATCTTTTCTTTCCAACCAGAGCCTACTCATTTATTCTACTCTGTGGATTCAGAGTTGCACCCATTTGTTTCATCAATCTCAGTGTGTCAGGATCTCAGTGCACAAGAGAATCTCCAACACCAAGGTCAGGGAAAGCTCTTCAAGCTTTTAGACTGAGGATCGTATCTCTTTTTGGATGTTGGAAGACACTGAGAGCAAACAATGTTCCTCTGCCTCATGTGCAGCCTTGCTCTCCAGGAAGGTTTCAGATCATCTGAACTTACAACTGGAAAATCACCTCTGCTGAGAAATATTAACAACATTAAAGTGGACACAAATGAAACAACATCCTCAAAGCCTAGACAGAGGAAGAACCAGACCAGGTGACTGATACTTGAGGAAATAAACACCAAAATGCTTTAAAAGTTTGTAAGTGGGGGAAAAATGACAATGTCAAGTGGTATTAGAGATGCTTTAGGGCATAGCATTCCTTCTTGGAGAGTAGCAGCTTCATCCCACAGCAATTGCAACCAATAGAGCAACGCTTGTGATCAGGTGGAAGCCACTCACTTGGATTTTCCAGGCAGGGACAGATAAAACCCCCTGAAGTTTCAAAAAACACCCCTTTCCCTTCAGTCCTTCTTTTGTGAAGAACCAGAACTGTCCCTTTTTTCACTCCCAGCTTTCTCAAGCACTCAGAGATGGCCCAAGACCCCAGACGACCACAACAAGCATAAGGCAATCCTTCACCAAATCCACCTGGAAACCAGGAAACCCCCCACTCACCGCGCTGTTGGCAAAGGTGCCCACATCTCTGGGCCAGGGGGAGGTCAGCAGGATATCCACTCCTCTGAAGTTTGGGGTGGACAGCAGGGATGCTTTGAGCTCCTCCACGTCCTTGGCGCTGAAGGAGTGCGCGGGCGCCGGCTGCTCCTGCGCCTCGGTGCCGCTCAGGTAGGCGATGTGCAGCCCTGAGCAGCCACTGAACACGCCCCGCCGGCCTGCAGGGACACGGGGACCTGCTGCTCCAGGGGCACGGGGCAGGCCTGGCACCCCCGACCCACTGGCACTGGCCCCATGGCCTCTGTGCCCAGAGCTAAGTCAGCTCAACGGGTCCAACCCAGCCCCGATGGCAACCTAGCTGCTCAGACAAACCCCGTCTTCTCTGCTCCCTGAAACATCTGCCCAGACAAACCCCGTCTTCTCTGCTCCCTGAAACATCTGCCCAAACAAACCCCACCTTCTCTGCTTCCTGAAACATCTGCTCACACAAACCCCACCTTCTCTGCTCCCTGAAACATCTGCCCAGACAAACCCCCACCTTCTCTGCTCCCTGAAACATCTGCTCAGACAAACCCCCATCTTCTCTGCTCCCTGAAACATCTGCCCAGACAATCCCCCATCTTCTCCCTCCTCCCTCCCATCCTGCTTCCCAAAAATCCACCCAAAATCTTGACATAGGCGCTGAGTGAAAAAAGCCAATTGAAGAGCATCTCCTTGTTATATTGGGGGTCAGGTGGCACTGTGAAAAGGGACTGGTTTTTCCTTTCAGCTTTGGTGTGGTTTCACTGCCTTCAGCTGACAGTTGTGGCTGTACTGGAGTAGCAGAGGTAATACACAGCTAAATTATGTACAAGGACAAACCCCTCCCCACACAGAGATAGGAAATAAGGTGCCTTCAAAACAGGCTCTTTCAGCCATTATTCCTTTTGGTTGGCAAGCTCAGTGTTAGAGAAACAAAAAAATCCCCCAAATCAGCAGAGTTTTCTTTCTCATTTTACACAGATTGTATCAAGTTCAACTCCAGCCTGAACCACAGGAAAAAAACGCCACCTTAAAATTTCCAGACAAAGTGTTGAAGTGGGAAGATCAGAGAAGGCCCATGAAAGCCCCAGGAGGGAAATGCAGGTCCCTGATCCCCAATCTCTCCAGCCTTACCCAGGTAAGTGATGTTCTCAGCCAGCTCACAGCCACTGACATCTGGGAAGTAGCTCAGGGTGTCCTGGCTGTTGGCTCCGAGCACGTAGGTCGGGATGGGGGCTGAGGGAGAAAGCC
The DNA here is from genome assembly GCA_035222235.1 of Margarornis squamiger. NCBI lineage: Eukaryota > Metazoa > Chordata > Aves > Passeriformes > Furnariidae > Margarornis > Margarornis squamiger. The sequence goes on along the minus strand of JAWWTY010000158.1, from coordinate 2,849,089 downwards.
AGAAAGTCAGTCAGCTCTGATAAGCTGTGACCAGCTCTGATGCCAGGGCACCACATTTCCCACGGCTCACAGCAGGAAAGGCCAGTCAGCCCCCACACACGCCCTGGCAATGTCAAGGGGAAGCCAGTGCAGGACTAGGAACCTTCCTGCAGAGTAATTCGCCAGAGCTGCAGGCAGAGAACAACCTCTGCTCCGACCACAGCCCCTGCCTGGGCGAGCCTGGCTCCAAAAGGACCCAGGGGGATGTTCCCGAGGCAATGCCAAGGCACGCTAGAGCTCAGAAATCCACATCAGATATCCCAGTTGCCCTGGGGTGTCCCTGCTGTGCCATTCCCAGCGGGCACCCCGAGGGACACCACCGTGCCTCCCTCCCTCCCTCCCCACCTCCCTCCGTACCTTTCTTGGCCCCCGTGCGGTACTCGGCCCACTCAGCCTCCGAGGACGGCCCGAAGAAACTCCCGACACACAGCAGCATCTGAAAACACCGCCAACACCAACAATTACCGGCGGGCGGGCAGCACCCGCGCCCCTCCCGGGATGGGACCGGGAGCCCCCGGGAGCCCCCGCGACCCCCGAGCCTTACATCGAAGCGGCCGCTCTTGGCCTGGACGGCGCGGACCCGCCCGAAGATGGTCTCCAGCCGCCCCTCCACATCGCCGCACGCCAGCCTGCGGGACACCGCGCGTCAGCACCGGCCCCGCCGCGGTCACCCCCGTCCCTGTCCCAGTCCCAGTCCCATCCCGTCCCATCCCGGCCCCTCACACGCGCAGCGGCGCCGCCATCACGGAGATGCTCGCCCCGAACCTCCCGCCACTTCCGGGCGCACCGCCCTCGAGGTTCCGCCACTTCCGGGCGCACCGCCCTCGAGGTTCCGCCACTTCCGGGTGCGCCGCCTAAAGCGCTCCGGTGGGGGGACGAACCGGAGGGGCGGGAAAGAGGGAACCCAAACAGGTGAGGCGTGTGGAGGGTCGGTGTCTCAGAACTGCCCCAAATGGTTATTTACACTGAGCTGATATTATTAGTATTTATGTATTGAGATTATTTTAATGTGTAGTCAGTATTATTACACTTCGCACTTCACTTCCTCAGGCTGTGGACAGACACCAGCAGAGCTCTCCAGCAATGGCAGACAACAGCTTTTGTAATATATTTGTAACACCTTATAAATAATAATGCCTATAAACAAATAATACCTTACAAAGAGCTTTTATAAGGTAGGTATTTTTGATGAAATTTTTAGATGTTTTTATGAATGTTCTACCATGTCACTCTCCATACTCTATAACCCAGAGCAGAAATCTGAGGTGATTCTGCTGGGGTTTGTTTTATTCCCTCTGTGCTATCAGGAACGAAACATTCTACATTTCAACAACAGGCACAAGAACGACAGAATAACAAGTTTTATTTTATGCCTCTGTCTCTCTGAACCTTTCAATCTGCTTCTGTGGCATTTCATTAAAGGGCAGGTGAGTTTTGTATGAACATAAGCCCAACATTGCCGTGCTTTTATTCCCTGGCTTGGCTACTTTGCAAACACCTTCACCTTCCTGCTGGCACACAGGGACAGCCTGGAAGGAAGAAAATGTGAGAAGTGTTAGAACTTTTGATGTAAAAAACGGGGGTATTTTGAAAAGGTGTTTATTTTCTAGAGGGGCCTGTCCATCACAGTGAAGGGCAGGGACCCCTTCCACCAGCCCAGGTTGCTCCAAGCCCTGTCCAACCAGTCCTTGGGCACTCCCACGGATGCAGGGGCAGCCACAGCTCCTCTGGGCACCCTGTGCCAGGGCTGCCCCGTCCCGCAGGCCGGCAGCGGTGCTGTTTGAGCGGGGAGCCCCTCGCGGGTGCTGCGGCTGTGCCTGCTCCGCCGGCCTAACCGCGCTGACCCGGCCTCGCTCACGGCCTCGCGGGCGGCCGCTCCGGGCAGGCCATGAGCGCTCACACACCGGGCACGGCTCGCCGCGGCTCCGTGCGGCGGGCACGGCCCTCGGCTGCCTCCCATCAGGGGAACCGCACCGTCCCCGCCGCCTCATCTGAGCACAGCAACCCCGCAGGTGCCTCCCCTCAGCGCCGCGGCCCCTCAGGCTCCCCTCAGCGCCGCCCCTCCCAACATGGCGGCCCCTCCTCCCCTAAGCGCCGCCCCTCCCAACATGGCGGCTCCTCCTCCTCTAAGCGCCGCCCCTCCCAACATGGCGG
>JAWWTY010000158.1:2829895-2846710 GCA_035222235.1 Margarornis squamiger | reverse complement strand
TGGCGGCCACTCCCAAGATGGCGGCCCCTCCTCCCCTCCCGGCGGCCACCCTCAAGATGGCGGCCACTCCCAAGATGGCGGCCCCTCCTCCCCTCCCGGCGGCCACCCCCAAGATGGCGGCCACTCCCAAGATGGCGGCCCCTCCTCCCCTCACGGCGGCCACCCCCAAGATGGCGGCGCCCCCTCCCCTCAGGGCCGCCCCTCCGCCCGCCCCGCTGCCGGCAGCTCCTCCCGCGGGGCCCGGCTGGGGCTGTGTCCGCCGCGGAGCCGGAGCCGAGCGCGGGCGCTGTGTCTGCGGGGCCGGCGGGGCGGCATGGCGCTGCTGCAGCAGTGCGAGGCGGCGTTCGGCACGGCAGACCTGTACGGGGCGCTGGGCGTGCGGCGGGACGCGTCCCCGCAGGAGATCCGGCGCGGGTACCGCCGCGCCTCGCTGCGCCTGCACCCCGACCGCGTCCCGCCCGCCAGGAAGGAGGAGGCCACGCGGCGCTTCCAGGTGAGCGCGGGGACACCGGGGGGACCCACCGAGGGACGGGCTGACCCACTGAGGGACCCACTGAGGGGCGGGCTGACCCACTGAGGGACCCACCGAGGGACGGACTGACACACAGAGGGACTGACTGACCCACTGAGGGACGGGCTGACCCACTGAGGGACCCACTGAGGGACTGACTGACCCACAGAGGGACCCACAGAGGGACGGGCTGACCCACTGAGGGACTGACCCACTGACTGACCCCCTGACTGACCCCTGAGTGACCAACACACCAAGTGACCCCCCCCCAGAGCGACCCACCCATTGACTGACCCACAGAGTGACCCCCGAGTGACTGACCCCTCCCCGAGTGTCCAACCCACCGACTGACCCCACTGACTGACCCCCCCGAGTGACCCCTTGAGTGACCAACACACCAAGTGAACCCTGAGTGACCCCACTGACTGACCCCTCAGTGACTGACCCCACCGGCTGCCCCCCGAGTGACTGACCCACCCAGAGTGACTGACCCACAGCCCCCAGACCCAATGACTGACCACCAGGTAGCCGACCCACCACCCCGAGTGGCTGACCCACCACCCCCCAAGTGACTGACCCACTGACCTTCCCCTGAGTGTCCAACTGACCCACTGTCCCCTGAGTGACCACCCACTCCCCTGAGTGACCGACACACCACCCCCCAAGTGACTGCCCCCCAAGTGACCGGCCACCCCCGTGTCCCACAGGTCCTGGCCAAGGTGTACGCGGTGCTGAGCGATGCCAATCAGCGTGCCCTGTACGATGAGACTGGCACTGTGGATGAGGAGGCCGAGGCTCTGCAGGGTGACCGTGACTGGCTGGAGTACTGGCAGCTTCTCTTCAAGGTGAGAGTGGCACTGGGAGCCGGAAAAACCTGACATTGTTTGGGTTTTTAATGTGCTTTCTCTCAAATCCTTCTGGCGAGCGAGCCCTGTCACTCACAAAGCGTCACCCCTTTGCTGCAGGTCACCGTGAAAGACATCGAGGACTACCAGAAGAAATACAAGAACTCAGAGGAAGAGCTGGCTGACGTGAAGGCAGCATACCTGAACTTCAAGGGCGACATGGATCGCATCATGGAGAACGTGATGTGCACGGACTACACGGACGAGCCGAGGATCCGCGCAATGATCGAGCAAGCCATCGACTCCGGGGAGCTCCCCTCCTTCAAGGCCTTTGTGAGGGAGTCAAAGCAGAAAATGATGTCCAGGAGGAGGCGGGTAGGTCGGATCCACTGTTTTACCACAGCCTTTTCATCTCCAGTGATGCTGTTCCCTGCTTGTCACAGGATCGCTGAGTTCCACACCTTGCTCAGCATCTTGGCCATTCATGTTTGGTCACCTGTGTTCATCACACCCCCCAAATGGTTGTGAAAGGCTTTTTTTTACTTCTTTATTTCATTATTATACACAATGGCTTATTACAGTTTAGCACGTCCCTGTGTTTCTCTACAAAGCTGTGAGTGGTTGGAGTTAACAAAAAAAAACCAAAACAAAACAAGTGGTGAAAATACATTTTGCTTGACTTTTGGCAGGTGTGAAACTGCTGTGGACTAGATTTTTAGATCCTGTCCAAACCCTTTGTAGAGTGTTACATGCACATCACAGTAACCTTTAAGTTAATGCAGTATCTGCTAAGAAAAAAAAAAGTGTGGGGGGAAACAGGGACAGAGACAAACATCACATTCAGCATTGTGAAAGAGCACAAAAACTTCCTGCTCTGCTAAGTGGTGGAACCAGAAGGGGCTTCCTTTGCCTGATTCCTCATCTGTGGCCAAACTTGGAAACCCTTGGTGTTCCCTTGCACCCCTTTGTACACAGATTCCAAAAAGAGCATTTGGTAACTCCTGTAAGACTTGGTCAGATAACACATAAAATACTTCTTAAAAAACCCTGCTTGCTCTTTCAGGCAGAAAAAGAAGCTAGAGAGGCAAAAAAGACTAAAGAGGAACTGGGCCTTGGTGGAGAGAATGATTTGCAAGCGCTGATTCAGGTAAGGCTCTTTCTGTTTGTTGCAGGTCATTGTGTTACTGGCTTATAATTGTGTTTTCCCTGAGTGTCTTCAATCTTGGATCCTTGCAAGTCTTCTGAGTTCCTGAGGTTAAAATCTGGTCTTAATGTTAACCGTGTACTTTAATTAATAGACTATGGTGTGGATTTTATTCCCTGCGTCTTTAAAAATGAACAAAGTTATTATTGCATGTGCACTCAAAATACTTAACTTCTAGCTTTAGGCAGAGTGTTAATGATGGTACTAAACCTTCTGAGACTGTATTCCCTGTTTAATGTATTCCAAGATTTTATGGAGCTACCAAGCTTTGATAGAATAACCTGTGTTGGGAAGTGACAAAAGCTTTGAGTTCGGTTGGTTTTCTTTTCCCCCTCCCCAGCGCCGAAGCAAAGACCGAGAAAGGGAAATGGATGACTTTTTGGCCCAACTGGAAGCAAAATATGGGAATAATGCTAAGAAAGGAGGAAAGAAGACTGCAGCCAAGAAAAGAAAGACATAAGCAACGGCGTAGGCTGAAATACCGGGCTTTGTTTTGTATGGAAATGTGGATCTGGGAGGGTTTCGGGGGGTTCTGGGCTCCTGTTTTGGACTGTGTGCATTGACTCGCTGTGGTTGGGAGGCACCACAAGGAGGACAAAGCATTCCTGTTCCAAACCCTTTGGGTGCTCTGCAGTTAAGATCCACGTGTGCTGTTCACACACTCCTCCTGTACCAAGCCTCCTGCAGTTTTTAAAGGTCTCTGCACATCAGCTCAACAGGTGTTTTTCAGATATTCCAGTAGTTTTATATTGTTTGGAAAATTGCAGATTTAATAAACGAGAAGTTTTGGGTTTGTTTTTTTTTTGCAGAGTTCTGTGCTGTTGCTTCCCCAGCCCTCTCTGTACATTTTCTAAACAAATTGATGGTGTTGGTTCTTCTGATTTCAGTCAAGGGGATCCTGCACACTTCCAGAGTGGATCATTTTTCAAAGGCTTAGGAATAAGGAGGTGAACACTTTGGAGTTGAAGGCCCTCATTGCTTCAACACCAGCACAGAGGGAGCTTCCCAGGGGGAAGCCAGAGGTAGATGGTCACTCTGTTCCCTTTAACCTGTCTGCTGTCAACAATCACCCTGATTCTCAGAGAGTACAGCATATCATTGTGTGGGATAACACAAGGCTTGAAGGTTACTTTTATTCCACAGAATAAATAACAGCCCAGGGTCAGTCTCTGGTGTCAACAACCTGTACAGAAAACAAAAATGGGCCTAAGGAGGAAACTGCTTCACTTTTTAAAAACACACTGTCTCCTCTGGGCTATAAAACACTACATTATGTTACCAGAAGTCTATTCAAGCTTGTTTGTCTGTTTTTGTAACTCTTGTGCTACAGAAAACTCACTTGGTCCCTGAGGAATGGCACAGATACAAATGGGATGCTTAGCTCCAGCTTGTCTGACAGAACTGACACACTGCACAATAGTCCAGCAGTCTCAACTGTTATGAGAAATTGTATTTTGAAATGGTTTGGTGAGTAGAGGCCTCTGGTTAGCATCAGTTTCTCTCTCTGCAAACTTAAGAGCTTTAGATTGAGCTCAGAGCTGCTTTTTTTAAACTTTGGGAAATGCAAAGGCAAGTTAGCCCAGTTACATCTGCACAGTTCCCTCTTGTTGATTAAAGCATGCTTGGATCAACTGGACTCAAGATCTTCAATATCAATTAAAAATTATTAGCTGGTCTGTAGGTAACAACTTGGAGTGGGGAGACAGAGGAGCCACTTCCTGAAGAATACTGATGAGGTTTTTTCCATGATGAACAGTAATTTGAAGAATAAGAAGGAAATTTAGGGAAAAAACCTGCTCTTTAATAGGACTAGAAAGGAACAACTGTTTTTGTGCAGTGTCCTCACTTTGTTTAAGTACGGCCAGTGATTATCCTCACCATGTTTTTACACTTTAGTCTGTTTGGGAGTAAGACCTTCAACTAATCACTTAGTTTGTACTTCATGGGGGTTTTTTTGTTTTATCTGGAGACTTCAGGGGCAGCTCCAGCAAACACCTCCTCCAGGTCTGTCACACGGTGCAGACACAGCTGCCAAAAGCTCCATTGCATCTGTGGCTTCAGGAGTGCAGGAATCTTGTGTAACCCAGGTATTTTAGAAAGGGAGAGACTGAGCTGTTCTGTGAAATTACCAGAAAGCTCCTCACCAGGAAGAAAGGCAGTGTGTTTTCTTGCAGTGCTTGTAGTCAGAGGCTCCTTGTTGCCTGTTAAACCTTGGGAGAGGTATAAGGTTAATGCAACTCAGGGAGTTACTTTGGTTTTACACCTCTGTGTTCAAATACCTGCTGCAACTACTACTACAGCATTCACCACTTGTCTAAGTCGAGTTGTAGAAGCAGAATCAAGTGCAGTGCTTGCTTTTCCTAGTACAATATTGCTTTAGGCATATTGAAACATATAAACACAGCTTCAAAAAAATTAAATTACTACTTCTGTGGAAGGCCTGGTTAACCTTCTGTGGAGCTGATGGAAAAATGAGCAGGTTCTGCAGTCCCTGCCTGTAAAGACATGAACTCATCACAAACCTCGTGGGAAAACAGCAATGACTGAGAGTGTTTGCTGGATTTCCTAGGAGTTAGGCTTTCCTGGAGAACCTGCACCCTTCCACTGGAGTATCACTTTCTCTACAGGTAGAAAATGGAATGTGTGAGTGTACCCCTTCTAATCTTTGGCAGCTGCTGCTTAGATTTATATAAAAATAACTATTTGTAAGGAAGGGTGTTTGAAAACTCTCTGTAAACAACGTTGACCTTGCTGGGAATGAGAGGTGGTTCATCAGTCTCCAGAGATGGATGGATGGATGGATGGATGGATGGATGGATTGGATACTTCTCCATGGCACCTCAGAACCCCTGTTTGCTTTTTGTGCCTGATCCACTTCGACTGTGGCCTTGCACAGACCCACGTGGCAGAAGACCTGATAAACAGAGATCATGGACAGCTTCAAGACTTCTGAAAGGTATGAAAACTGAGTACCAAATACATCTCCTTTAGCTTCAAATTCAAATGCCTTTTTTTTGGTCTTCTTATTCTAATGCATGGCTATCCAACTGCATTATTTGTAACTTCCAAGAGGGGCAAAGTTTGTGCCTGTAGGGAACTACTGTATTCCTTGATATTTCAGCAACATTCAAGACTACAAAGTTCTGCTAATTTAATTATTTTTTTTTATGAATACAACAGCTGCAAACCTAATCTTGCATTTTTTTGATATTTAATGTCAGTAGGAGCCCCTCTTGCTTGTTTAAAACCAAATTACTTCAGTTTAATGCTTTTGTTAAACTCAAGTTACCTCTTGTACCACTGACATTAGTGGTAGGAGGCCATTCAACCATGAAACAAGGTAAAAGACCCCCTCATGTGCTCTAATTTATTTGCTACCTCATTTATTTGCTACCTTAACCTTTGCAGCTTCTATTAATTTCTGCAGCCTCAGTCCTGTCGTGTCAGCATGTGTTTGTGGGGGAAATTCTGAGAGCTCCATAAGGAATGACACAGTACAAGCAACTCTGATTCCAGAGGATGCATGTGAATTGTACAGTTCTTGGCTTTAAAATATATTTTGAGTTGATCTAATACATATCAAGTACAGATCTAGTAGAATCCCTTCCAGATACAGTGCAAATAAGTTTCTTTTGGACATAATGCAGTTTTTTTTGGTTGTATAGTTGAGCAGAAGTTAAAAACCCTTGGACAGAAAGTAGATGTTGCTGTTTGTGTTTAAGTTGGCAACTCCTGCTTTTAACTCTGACACTGAGAGGCACTGGGGCTGATTACATTAAGGTTCCTGAAATGATTTAAAATAGTTGGTGATAATTAAAAATAGCCAACAAACTGCACCCAACCATACTCTGGAATAGAGTAGGATATGGGAAGGATAAAACCTCTATAATGGAAAATTAAAAACATGACTAGGACTTTGGAAAACCTCCTCGGTGCAGTTACCTGGAGGAACGTACCCCTGTAGGAAATGCATCCCTGTCCCAAAAGCTTTGCTTGATCTCACTAAATCCTGTGGCTGAGGAACATACCTGGCCCTGCTGATGCTCTTCTTGTCCAGGACTGATTGCTGTAATCAATAACAGTGCAGGAACGGCGGCGCTGGGAATCTGGCTGAAAAAAACAGGGAAAATTCAAACACAATTTAAATACAAACTACTTAAACACGTGTGTTTGCTCTTTGGCAAGACATTGGGAAGATCTAAGTGAAGCTTTAAGTGTAAGGAGGGTTAAATCAACTTTAGGAGTAGAAAATACATTCTTCTAATGCTTATTTAGAATAATCACTGGGCCAGTTAAAGACATTCTGGGAGCTGTTCTGTTTCAAAGGAGATTTCAGCAAGTGTGTACTCTCATAACTGCTGAGTCAAGGATGTTGAGTTAGAAACCAATCAAGCAGCTATTTAAAAGCTGATGCTGAAATTGTAGCTTTGAAAGCTCAGATAAAAATAATTTGTTGGATAGGACAAGGTATCAGTAGAGTAGGTGTTCATTAAAACTTAATATATAAATATCTGGTACTGAAACAGGCTGGATTAATGTAGATTCACAAAGCACCCTGTGCAGCAATTAAGAATGAGCTTGTATAATTGGCCATGCTTTACCAAGGATGTGTTAGGCCTGGAGAAAGGATCAGGTAGGCACAGCTGCTCCTGGAGCTGCTGGTGAGTATCTTCTTGTGTTGTTACACTGTGAGCACGACTTGAGTTCCCTTGAGGTTTCTGCAAGGAAGAGTAACACAGTTAAGGCTTCTTCTTGTTGCAGCACTACCTTGGCAATCCTTAGCCTAGGAAATAAAGCTGATTTTCCACATGAATCATTTTGCACCTAGTTATGAGGAGGGAGACCTTCTGGCATGAGTGAGAATTAAGCAGGTGCTGTCAGTCCAAAACTTCTGTGATACTTTTTGTGCATCTATTTGACTTGCTGTCCCAAGATAACAAATAAATTGGAATTCTGGGGCTTGGTAGTTTGAGCAGCAGTGATAACACCTGTAGACTATTCATTACCAAAATGGAATTGCTGTGCCTCTTACCATTTTTCTCTGGGATCCTGAGGTGCTCCCACGCTCTGCCATGCTGGAGGTGGCAATGGGGGGTAGGGGATGATTTCGGTTCAGCAGCAGTGGGGAGGGTGAGCTCAGCTGCTCCTGTGCAGTCAGCCTGCAAGGCACCAGTAAGAACAGGAAAACAACTCAGTTTATATGTTTGGCACGTGGAAAGGTATAATATTGTCAGTTTGTTTGGCCTTCTGGAGCAACTGTGCTGTAAGAACACCTTAGAAAAGCTTCAGGACATAATCTGCATTTTAAAAAAGACTGTCCTAGTGCTGTCTACATACATTAAAAAATAGATGGGAGTAAAGGGGGAAGTGTTAGTATTTGTTAGAATGACTGAAGCCTAAGGAAAGGGAACAGAAACATAAAATACTGGAAGTAGAAACATCAGTTGTGAAGGGACAAGGAATAAATCTCTAAACAGTACATGACAAGAATGGATGAGTTTATAGGTAGACTGCAGAACTAAAAGGAAACTACACCCATTTTTAACACATGGACTACAGAAGTGTATCAAATCCTGCATTGTTTCCTGATACCCTGTGGTCCCTGTCAGGGGTGCAAAATAAAAATGTTTTAGATGTGATTGAGGGTTCACTGAGTTCATTAAGAGCCCTTTGGTCAGCCAGATAACCTATTTTAACATCCTTAGAGCCCAGTCTGGGCTGGGATAGCAACGTGCAGTTTGTCCTCCAAGAACTGTAGACTTTTAAAAAAGTCCAAGAGACGGTGGTGTTGGCTTTGCTTGCACTGGGCAGGCTGAGGTGCAGAACTACCTACATATGTGTGTGACTCACTGACTCTCAGCACCTCAAACATCACCTACAGCAGCTCAGTGCTTTAATGGACCCTTTATCTCTTTAACCAAATGCTCTGCGTGCCCATCTGGATGTTTTTCATGCCAGCTGGGCTCTCTGAAGCTGCAGGGAGGGGCTGGGCTGGGGACCTACAGCCGTGCTGCCCTGCTGGTGTCGTCCCCGGAGCGCGGGGTGCCCGTGCGGGGCTGGCTGCTGCCGATGGGGTGCAGGGTCCGGGGAGGGGGGTTTCTCCTCCTCGTGGAGCGGGGCAGGGATGATGTGCTGAGCTCCAGAGCACGACTGGGCCACGTTCTGGTGGAGAGGATGGAGCTGGAGCCCGGCCGTTTGTCATCCAGGTCCCTGAGGGAAGAGCAAAAGGGAGATGGTCAGCGGGACTCTGTTACCAAAGCACTCGCCAGCACGTGGCATTAATCACAGAATGCATGGACAGAAATGATGTGTTTTCATTTGTAACAGATCTAGATACTATTTGGTCCTGTTTCACAGAGGGCAAATAAACTCACAAACAAGCAGGGAAACAATGGAGGATGGCTTTCTCCATTTCTCTCACAAAGTTTTGGGTTGAATCCCTCTCACTGTGAGGGGGCTCTATGTTGTTTACAGCAGATGATCTGTAACTCTTACAGTGTTTTCTCCAGCACAGGCAGGTTCCTCTGGTGTAACTGGATCCCATGGATCACCATCAAGCCATTTAAATTACGCTGGGAGCCACTGCTTGACCCTTGAGAGAGACTGACCTGAAATTTTAAAAAAGAAGTAAGTAAATTACTGCTTGGCAGAGATATACACACGTATTTACACATTTTGTGTATAATTTCAGAGAAGAGTCGCTAATTTCTTCCATGACATCCCGATATAGACTCAGTTATGTTATTTCCCCATCTAAGACAGGCACCTTAGCAGTCCAGTTTTTGCAAATGGTAGTGCTTGGAAAATGTATCCTAACACTTCATATTTTCCAACTGAGCAGCTCATTTGCATGACAGGATCTTCCAACAAGGACCATAATGTGAAGCTTTACAAAACTTCATTTTGAGTGTATGTTGACATTTTATGTCAGGAACGGGTCTGCAAATACAGACTGATCTGAAAAACCATCAGATTCCACCCACCACAACAGCAGGAAATAGAAAAGAGCAGAGCTTTAATCCCTCTAGGATACATACTTGAGGTGCTTTTCTCCTCTTTTTGCTTTTGCGGCCACATCTGCGTTTTGGGCACTACACACAGAGGAAGGGAACACGAGGAACAGGCAGGGGTGGAAATAAAGGAGAGAGAAATAAGGACAGAGCTGAATTAAAATGGAATAAATAGGTAACACTCTGGTGCTCTCCACTGGAGGAGCAGATCACCTAAAGCAGATTATGCAGTTAAATTCAGTGTCTGAGAAAAAAAGCTGGTTTAGAACTGCACTGAGATTCGTGCCCTATTGCCTGATGAATTAACTGTTTGTGAGAACAGCAGCCCCCACACACAGCCCTCCATCTCACCACTAAGGGCAAATATTATTAAAGTGTACAGAAAGAACTACATCATTAATCAACATGGTTGTCCTATACACACATAAAATACTAAGTCGTAGAGAGAAAAGTAGGAATTAAAACTTGCAACTGAGTAATAACAGGACTTAAATGTTAGAAAGGACAGCCAGCACTCACACAAAGTCCAGAGTTGTTTTGTACCTAAACATAACCCAGGGACTGACGTCCTCCAGTGTGTTTGCTGAGGTAACACTGTATTGATCCATCCCTGCACAAAGCAGCTGGCTAAAAATACTTACCACAGTGGAGGTCACCGAGGGCATTTTTGTGTGTGGCACACGAGGCAACAGGGCTGGCAGAGGATGGAGCTGCAAAGGGCTTCTGGCATCTGCCCTCAGTGTTTCTACTGTTATGATGTTCTTCTCATCATCTGTGCAAAGCAACAGAGAATTCCTGTCAATACAGGCTGTTGGCATTGCTAGTCGTGGACAGTGCTATGAATGCAAATGTTTATAGAGTCCTCTGCTGAATCTATTGAAGGCATGTCTCACACTCAACAAATACATCTCCACTGCATCCTTGCAAAATGACCTGAAACTCCCTTTCTGTGACCTTGTGACCCTTACCAGAGGCTGACCCTTCCCAGTGCCTGCAGATCAGTTCTTCCATGCAGCCCAGGACTTCGCTCCACACGTCATCAAACACAAAGGTGAGCACGGAATCCTTGGTGCAGGAATATGGAGAGACAGGGGGAAAGCCCAGTTTCCTTGTGCCAGAGGGCAGGCCCATTTTCCTCTCATGCAATTCCTCCTCCCTGGAAAAATGTAAGCACTCCCTGCACCACAAACATGTTTTGTTTCTTTCAGTTCTTCCACCGACCTGAGTCAGAAATAACTGAGACAGTCGCCTTATTGCTGCACACCCTGGTTTCCCTGTATAGAGCAACTAAAAATGATACCTCACAAATAATAAATAATTTACCAACAGGATCCAAGCCCCATTTAAAAATAGGTATTAATAGTTACAGTGATATTTCTTCATCACATTGTTAGGCTCCCTGTCTAATGTCACTACAGAATCCTGAAGAGCAGAGATGATATTATTTGCTGCAGCAATGTCTCTCTGACCTGGTCAAAGCAAGACACAACAATTTAAATTTAATGGTCCATGCAGCTAAGTGGCTTTAATTATTAAAACCAATTAAGTAGTTAGGAACTGACGGTACCCTCCAGAGTCCTTACCCAGGCCATATGTTCATATTGTTAAGCTGAGTAAAGTAAAGGGCCTAAAAGATAAAAATAATGGTAATGGTTTCTTGGCAAGCATCAAATCCACTCTAGTTCTTAAATTACCACTGAAATATCTGGAAAGGTACAATTCCACCCAAAATGCCTGTACAAAACCAAAGCAGCACACTGCCAGTGCATAACAAACAACAATGGACTGAACTTAGAATAAAGAATAAATGGTGTTTAAACAAGTTTTATTAAATATGCAGGCCTTTGAAAGTTCTCTAGAGAAAAAATATTAAAAAATACAAGTTCCTCAAATCTGACAGGAACCCCAGGACACTGTTTGCTGTCTTAATATTCAATACCTACACATCTCTGTGGTCAAATGCCAGATATTCCTCCACTATGCCTTCGGAGAGAATCACCTCCTCTTCCCCTTCATCACTCTCTGAGGAACACAAGGTCGGAGACTTGGAGAGGTCAGCCTTTTGGTGCACAGGAGTAACAAAAAGAGGGACCTTCTTGCCAAAAACACTAAATCTGAACAGGTGACAGTTTTCAGAAAGCAGAAATGAAAATAAGTTGTTATTCCACTTCAAATAACTGGGAGACAGCATGGTAGTTAATTAAGGCCAAGGGAGACCAAGAAATTACTCATTATTGGAAAAACTTTTGCTTTGGATATTTTTTGAACTCTTGCTTTGGATATTTTTTAATTCTTGCTAAGCAACCTGAAACTTCAAGAAGAAAAATCAGCAAGCATTCTGAAACATTAAATAATAACAATTCTAATGCAGTGCTTTGTATTTTTAAAGTTCTATACAAATCTAACATATATATATATGATGATGTATATGATTAACAATAAACCCAGCTACAATACATATACATTCTTAAGAAGTCAGCAGCAGCAAAGAATACTTCTATTTACTGACCAGCTCACTGTAGTCAGCGAGAAGCACAGCTACATGGTGTTACTATTCTGAATGTACCATTTTTAGTTCAAATACAGTGTGCTGTGTACAAAACTCAGCCTGGCAGGGAGGAGTCAGGCTGCACATTTTAAGAAGCAGAGAACAAAACTTGCCCTTGCCTTGTTCACTTGCAGAGCACAAAATTACCTTCCCACCTTGGCACAGCCTGGGCTCACCCCAGGTACTTACCCATCAGAGTCCTGCTCTGGAGGGGAACTTACAGCTGAGGGAGCCAAAGTGCCCGAGGAGGAACTCGAGTACCATCCATACCCTTCATCCGTGGGCATCACCACCTGCTTCCCCACCACCCTGCCACGGCAGAGCAAAGGGTGAACACATCAGAAAAAGGGATTATTGAAGGGTGGGAGCACAGCAGCAAATCCCAAGAGTTCTTTTGGGAAGCTGTGCAGTTTTCCTGGTGATTGTTTCGGTGCTTTCAGGTGCTTTCCCTAGTACAGGTTGCTTTGAGCCAGGTAAATACATCTAGAAAGTTTTGCTTGGCTTTTTAATGCTTTGCTAATTGTAAAAATTATGAATATGGCCAAAACTGTTGAAGTGCACATAATGAAGACTTAAAAGGTAAGTTTTCAGACAGCCATAAGGGCTGCTGAACTAGGGAAGGAGGATTTTTACATGATTTTAACCTTAGAGCTCTACCGTAAGAAAATCTGTTATGCTTAGCATGGCAAAATTCTATTTTCTAAGGGAATTAAGGCCAAGTCAGTTGACAAATAGCAACAAACCTGTGTGAAGGAACCAAATGTGAGGTAACAGACTGTTTATTATTAACAACCAGAGTGATCTTTTTCTCTCCCTCTACTACATAACTGCATAAACCCACCCTCCTGCTAATGTTTTAAAAGCAACCGTGTCCAGCCCTCCCCTTTTTGTGAGGGTGTTGGCATTACTCTGACCCTAAAATACCTGAGATGAGGAAAGCTGGATGTCCACTGCTGGCATTCTTCCCACAGTCCCTCCACATGCACATCTCCTTTCTGCTCATAGAGAAGCTCATCAATTTGTCTGAACATCTGCTGAACTTGTTGTGTGGCAGCTTTATCAAATTCCTAGAAAGGGAAGTTATCCAATAAATACCTAGGGAATGGTATTTGCAGGGGGGGTTAAATTGATTTTATGTATATATATATATATAATTGAAAATTTGGTTAAAGCTTAACAAGACTGCATAGAAAGATTTGAACTTTAACTACTTTCCTCCCAGAGATGATGCAGACTGCTGTTAAGACTGATGGTGGCCACAGAAAAAGCCTACACTGACACAGCAGGTAAACTATTAAAACATTTTGAAGTATCCATATTATCACATTAAGTTAGAACATCTAGGCATTTACATAAAAGCAATCAGAACAGGAAGGATAAAATTCAGTGCAATTTTAATGCAATGGGAAAATTGTTCCTTGCAGTGCCCACAGACAACAGCAAAACAAAAAGCAACAACAATGCAGACTGGTGGGAAACTGAAAGGACCTTTGTTACATGGGCCTATGTAGCCACAGAATGGGGTCAATTTTGGAGTCAATGTTGGAGTCATTTAAACCTGAACAACTCCATCTCATCTCACAAGAGAGCAACAGCACACTGGGCTTTGGTAGATGGGGAATAAAACAACCATTTCTAAATGAAAGTAATGTTTTAGGGGCCTCCGGTATTTTGAGGAACATCCAAGTATGCAGAAGTTTGATAAACTCCCACCAAGTGTGTGAAAGCCATCCAGTCCTGTTTTGGATTTCACAATAACAGCATTTATAGATACACTTATGCATTAAATTCTTTGCATTTCCAAAATTCTAGATGGAAGTGCAGCATAATAATTAATATGAGCCTAATAGTTTTTCTCTTAGTTTTGAACTAAGAGAAAAATGCAAAGAGGTAAAAAAGATGCTCTTCCTGTAACTGCTGTTGGGATTCATTGACAGATCCAAATCCTCATTTTTATCCTGAAATGCCTTTGCAATGGTATTTTGGATGGTTTTCTCCCACTGTGGGAGGCCTGGCTTGGATGATGGTGTTCTACTCACATCATAGCCCCAGGAGAAGACCGAGCTGTCTTCAGTGGAGGTGTCAGCACAGCTCTGACTGGCAGCCCCTGGATTCCCATGGCCAGCTGATTCCTTTGGGATTTCCGACTCCCTGAAACCCACACATTGAGCCAAAAATAAACAAGGAACAATCAGACAAAGCCTGGCTGTACCAGAGCAGGTCTGGGCAATGTGTCACCACAAGTACCTGGAGATGTGGCCGTGGTTTTCAGCCCTGGGGGTGGCTGAGCACACCTGAGCTCCTGGCTCTGGCAGTGGGTGGTGCCTCAGGGCATGTTTTGGGAGACCTTGTCTGAAAAAAAAACAACAAAGCAGCAAAACTTGACATTACTCACAAGAAAAAACGTTTACAGAGTTCCCAAGAAGTTTTACAGGTATTTCTTTTCTGCTTTCTCAGGGAATGTGAATACATTTGGTATTATTAGAAGGCTAATTCTTGTTACTAAGGCTTTAGGTTTAAGATATCAAAATTAACTCTAGGATAAACACAGAGTTAATGGTCTTTGCTTAGAAATCAGTATCTTCCTTTAAACTTAGAATGTGAATTGGGCTACAGCTCACTCAAAGAAGAGACAATGTTATCAACCCTGTAGGCAAATTAAACACAACAAGAGTAACCACCAAACTTCATGACCAGAGGAAATGGCCTCAAGTTGCACCAGGGGAGGTTCAGGATGGATATTAGGAAAAATTTCTTCATGGAAAGGGTGGCCAGGCATTGGAACAGGCCTTGGTGGAGCCACCATCCCTGGATTTGGCACTTGAGAACATGGTTTAGTGATGGACACTAAATGGTGGTGCTGGGTTTATGGTTGGGGTTGATCTTGGAGGAGTTTTTCCACTCTTAATGATGCTGTGATTTTACAAAACTATGCACTGGCAAGCTGGGAGGAATAATTTTTGCTAGTGTTTTGTTTTGTCAAAGTTTGAATGTCAGGGAAAGAGGGACAAGGAAAGTAGCAGTAGCTGGAGACAACAAGAGGAGTACCAATGTAGGACACAAGCCCTGTCCCAAGTAGCACCTGAATGAGGCTTCAATAAAGAACTTCTCCCTCTTGTCATTTCTCTGCTGGCCAGAAACAGCAGAATTAAACACAAAAAAGGCTGTAGCAAAGTCACTAACTTCTAAAATGGATGTATTTGTTCCAGACAAATTAAATATGTATTTGCTACATACAAACACATTATAAAAAAAAAGCCAACACATCAGTTGGGTCAGAACTGACACAAAGTTATTGTTACCAAAGGTTTGCACTTCAGGAATCAGAACTATAGTTATAGTCACATATTTCAGTACACTTATACTATACATATAAATATATATATTATATGTGTATATATATATATATACTTATATGTGTGTTATCTATATACACTTACATATAAATATATATACTTATAAATATATAAGTATATAAATACACTTAAATACAAGTATATATACACTTATATGTGTCTATACACTTACATATATTTATACACTTATAAATATTTCAGTGTGTATATACACTTACATATAAGTATACATATACACTTATAAGTGTATATACACTTATAGAAGTATATATACACTTTTATGTATGTACACATTTATTTATATATGTATATATAAACATTTTTATTTATATGTGTATACATACATACAGACTTTTATTTTTATTTATCTATATATATACAGGAATAGTATAAGCAGGGAGTTAGAGGTCTTTGCTTCCCAACACCTTCCTTTAAAGTTAAAAGGCTGCGAATAGGGCTGGGCAGACACAGAACGCAGAGACGACGCCACTGAGGCTGGGGGCGAATTAAACTAAATTAAACTCCAATAAAGGGTAACCAGGTAAGTGAGGCCCGACGGAGCCGGGGAAAGGCAGCGTGTAGGGCCGGGGTTTAGCCCAAATCCCAGGGGACACGGGGGGGAGCAGGGCCGGGATGGGGATGGGGAGCAGGGATGGGGATCAGGACCAGGATTGGGACCGGGGTGGGGATGGGGATGGGGAGCAAGACCGGGATTGGGATGGGGACCGGTATTAGGGCCGGGATGGGGATGGGGGCCGGGATGAGGATGGGGATCAGGACTGGGATGGGGACCGGGATGGGAATGGGGGCCGGGATGAGGATGGGGATCAGGACCGGGAGGGGGGCCGGGATTGGGATGGGGGCCGGGACTGGGATGGGGGCCGGGATCAGGACCGGGACGGGAATGGGGTCCGGGACTGTGGTGGAAATGGGGTTCAGGACCGGGACCAGGACCGGGACCAGGACCGAGTATCGCGACCACTCACGGCTGCACGGGCTTGCGCGCGTATCGCGATATCATCCTCAGCGCCGCCGCGCCGCCATCGCCGCCGCCGCCGCGGGGGCGGAGCGGGCCCCGCCGCCCGCAATGGAGCCTCCCGCACGGCCCGCACCTCCCGCACCGCCCGAGGACGCGGTGCGGTACCGGCTGTTCTGTGCGGGTGCGGGCGGGGACGGGGATGGGGATGGGCCCGGCCCGGAGCGGGTGCTGCGGGGCTGCGCGGAGGCGGCGCTGGTGCGGCTGGCCCCGCTGCTGGCAGCGTATGTGTGGCACAGACAGGCGTTCCGGCTGAGCTGCGTGCCCCGGAGAGGTGGGGGAGAGGGTGTGGGGGCATACAGGGG
>JAWWTY010000158.1:2803339-2829795 GCA_035222235.1 Margarornis squamiger | reverse complement strand
TTGTGTGAGGGGGCATGGTGTGTGTGAGGGGAGCCATGGGGTGTGTGAGGGGAGCCATGGGGTGTGTGAGGGGGCATGGGGTGTGTGAGGGGGCATGGGGTGTGTGAGGGGAGCCATGGGGTGCGTGAGGGGTGCCATGGGGTGCGTGAGGGGGGCCATGTTGTGTGAGGGGATTGTGGTGTGTATGAGGGAGGCCCTGGCACGTGAGGGGGGACCATGTTGTGTGAGTGGGGATCTGGTGTGTGTGTGTGTGAGGGGACATGGGGCGTGAGAGCGGACATGGTGTGTATGAGGGTGACCCAGCAGGTTCACAGTATCCCAGAATGGGTCAAGTTGGAGGGGACCACACTGGGTCATCTGGTCCAACCTCGCTGCTCCAGCAGGGTCAACCCAGAGCACATAGCACAGGATTGTGTCCAAACAGCTCTGGAATGTCTCCAGTGAGGGAGACTCCACACTCTCTCTGGGCAATCTGTTCCTGGGCACGGGGTTGCTGAGCCACCTCTTCTGTCTCTGCCCCCCATGCAGGTGAGACCCCAGCACACATCGGTGGCACCACGCTGTTCGGGGACAACGTGGAGGATGAGTGGTTCATCGTCTACCTGGTCCGGGAGATCACCAGGGACTTCCCAGGGCTGGTGGCCAAGTAAGGCAGGTCCTGCTGAGGTGCCCAGTGGTTTAGGAGGGGCGTGAAGGGGCAGTGCCTTTGCTTTGAAGGCCCTGTTTTAATATTCCCCGTTCTTGGAGGTGCTTCCCCATCCCTGGAAGTGTTCAAGGCCAGGTTGGACGGGGGCTCAGAGTACCCTCGTCCAGTGGAAGGTGTCCCTGCCCGTGGCAGGACACCAGATGATCTTTAGGGTCCCAGATGATTTTTAAGGTCCCTTCCAACCTAAGCAATTCTATGAATATTACAAAAATAGATTTAGAAGAACGTTATTGTGTTCTGCAAGGCTTTCTCTGTTAAGAAACCGATATTCTCCTTGGGCAGGATTGATGACAACGATGGCGAGTTTCTCCTGATAGAAGCAGCTGATTTTCTCCCAAAGTGGCTGAATCCTGAGAATAGTGAAAACAGAGTGAGTAAAACTGTACATTTGGCAAGTGGCCTTTTACACAGCAGCTGGAATCTTCTCTTGCACCTCTGGCCAAGTGGTCTGACTGCCCCTGAAAATCTAGGGTGCTGTCTGTCCCTTACTAGTGAAAGAAGTTCTGGTCACGGCTCAAGACTTGTTTTAATTACCAGCAGGGAGGTTTTTGTAGCATGGTCTGTTTTCATTCTGGTTTTAATGAGCTGCTTTGTGCTTTTTGAATGAGAGGCTCAAGGACTGGGAACCCCTGACACTTAATTTGGAGCCCTGTGCTCTTGTAGAATGTTCTGTAGAGTGAGCGTGTCCTGAGCAGGGAATGCTCAAGGCTGGAGGCAGACTGGGTGAAACAATGAGCTGATTCCTTCACTTAGATGTGAATGGTTGCTAGTGGGTATGTCACTGAGTTTCTTGGCAATGGATTTAAATGGAAATAATTAACTTTTTTTGTTAGCAATAAATTGTTTAATTATTTTCCCCCTACTCTAAGACTCTTTAAAGGGATGAAACACAACACAAAAATTAATTGCAAACCTGTATCTAGACTATCAAGGCCACATTTTCCTTTTATTTGAGGGAACAGACAGAGTGATGAGGGAGTTGATAATGTTACATTTAGTGCTTTTCTTAGGATCAGGAACGAAAAGGGGTCACGTGTAGCACCTGAAATAACAGGTTTTAGTCCCTGTCCTATTCTTCAGCATTTAGGTTATGCTGATTCTCCTGAAGCAAACCTCTAGTTGAAGAGAAAGTTTTGGCATTACTGTTATTAAGGAAACAAGATACTTGACCAAACTTGCTGCAGTTAAAATAGAGGGGTTTTATTTACTGTTTGGATCACTATCGGTGACATCTCAAGTTCCATTTTTTAAAAAATGCTGCTGCTTTCTGTATTATTTCTATATTTGTACTTCAGTATTCCCTGTGTTTAAACAACTGCATTTGTATCTGAAATTAAGTTTCCCATAGCTCAGTGTGTGCCTGTCTGATGAGAGTGTTGCCCTCTGCCAGGTGTTCTTTTACAACGGAGAACTGCACATCATTCCCCTGTTGGAGACTCCAGAGCAGGAATGTGACCTGTCTGCTCCGTGCCCAACAATCTCAGAGGCACTGACACTGCTGTCCACCCGTTCTGAGGAGTTCCTGGCTGCAGAGCCCATCAGAGCAGCAATCAATAAACGCATCGATGGGTATGTGGTGTTTTAATTTGGGCCTCTGCCACAGCAGGTTCTGATTCTGGGCTGTCTGGGGTTTAAACATTTCCCTGACAGGTGTGATAAAGTTGGTTCTGTTTTAGAAAGCACCACCTAGAGGTTTTTCTGTGGCATTCTTGGGGAGAGGGGGATCCATGTCCTGTAGACTGTGATCTGAGGGCTCTGCAGCTGGTTCACTGCTGTGAGTCCACACCTGACAAAGATTATTCTTCCTGGCCTTCTTGTACTGAAAAATCTCAAGGATCTGTGAGCCTTGGTGAAAAAGAGTATTTTAACTAAAATGTAGAACCTGTACATTTTTCAAAGCCTCAGCTTGTCACAGCTGCGTTCAGCACTGTACATTGTTGTTTTGACAGCATGAGTCAGGTGACTTCCACACTCAGTGTCCTGAACTGGATATGTTAGTTAAGGTCACAGTGATTCATCTTAACCAATGTGGGGATTAAATTTTATTAGCTATGGATACTTATGGATTATAGCAACAGCCATTCCAGGCATTAGCTTAGCCGAGTTTGAACTTTAACATAAATTCACATTACAGTGACAATGGGACTAACAATAAAAAAGGAGCAGCTTGGCCTTGCAGTGCGCTCATTATACTCTGTTGCTGTTTCATGACACAAGGTATCCCGAGAAAATCCAGGCCTCCTTGCACCGAGCCCACTGCTACCTGCCAGCCGGCATCGCGGCCGTGCTGCGGCAGCGCCCCTCCCTGGTGGCTGCGGCAGTGCACGCCTTCTACCTGCGGGACCCGGCGGATTTACGAGCCTGTCGCCGCCCTTTCCACACCTTCCCTGCAGAGCAGCGGGTGATGACTGTGGTCAGTGACCTCCTAATTGGCCATTCGCTTCCGTGACTGACAAGGGTTCTGTGGGCAGTGCTGTAAATACGTGCGTTTAAATTGACATGGCTGCACTTTCAAAGGGCTGAGCATGAGAGAAATGTTTCTGAAATCAGAGGTTATGCTAATAGTTCCTCTGCTGAAGTGCTTGCTGAATAAATGGATCTCCTCCTGTGATCAGAGCAGTTTGACAGCACTGCCAGTCTACAGAAGGAGTTGCTGCTGACTACCCCCAGCTGTTCATGCCAAGGCTTTTCACCTTCTTAGCTGTGCTCACACACTTCATGAAGTGGTTCATGAGCATTGTCCAAACACTGTTGTATCTGACCCATTTTGTTACAGGGTTATACCCCTCAACTCCTGAAAAGAAGCTTTGGAGTCAACTTTTAGATTTCTAGAATGTTTCTGAAATCTCAGCTTTGGTTTCATTAAGAGAAAAGAGCCCTTACATTTTTCAAAATATACCTTGTTGGTGTGAACACTGAGGATTTTTTCTAATGTACTTAGACTGATTGAAGTTCATGCTTATTTAGAGAAGTCAACTTGGAATATACTTTGTAAGACCTGAAGTCAACATATCTTAGAGAAACATGTCTAAGAAGTATTTTGGATGCAGTCTCAGGAATTGCCTGTAATATGGGTGTCTTAAAACACAACTTAGATGAGCCTGGTGGAAAGCTGATGCCTGTACACAACACAGTGACACTGCAGTGAGTGACTTTCTCTTGCTCTGGCTGTTTCAGGTTACTTTCACACGGTGTTTATATGCACAGCTGGCGCAGCAGAAGTTTGTTCCAGACAGACGCAGTGGATACACACTGCCAGCCCCATCTCACCCTCAGTACAAAGCCTATGAACTGGGCATGAAACTGGTAATGACTTTTTATGCATTTTGGGCTTGGTTTGCCTGTTTATTTGTGTCCAGGAAATGACTCTTTGCTTGTAAATAGTCCAGAAAAACGTGAGCAAAGTTTGACGCACCTTGAGAACCTCTTGTTGTTGCATCTCTTGTACAGGCTCATGGCTTTGAAATTTTGTGCTCCAAGAGCAGTAAAGTATCTCCCACTTCCAAGAGAAATGTGTTAAGTGGTCCCCTGTGGGAGAGATTCCTCAGGAGCTTGAAGGAAAAGGATTATTTCAAGGTGAAGTTTTGTGTGTGTCTGTGTCTCATAAACCTTCCAGGAAAAATGTTTTAGCTCTTGAACTTGTATAAGTAGTTGCAGCAGGGCAAGAAATCTAATGCTTCTCTTTATGGAAAATGAATTAATGTCTTCAAAGAGATACATGCAGTTCGTTCCGCTTTGAAATTAATTTATTTTGGAAATGAAAAAGGTAAAAGTAGCATTTGGGCATGAATTCGTATGTCTAAAGGAAGGGGAGAAACAGACTTGAATGAAGGAAACCACAATATGGTGTGTGAAGTATAACTGATTTCACTGGTTTACATTTCATTTGCATGCCTCTAGAATTAAATATTCCTCACGATTTTTACATAACATCATAAATCTCTTTGGGCCCATGGAAGTGTAATTTTGGCTGTGTGTGTTCATGCATTAAACAGGGAGAACTGGAAGGGTCTGCTAAGTACTCAGAACTGTTGCACACGGCAGAAGATTACTTCCAGCAGTCTGTTACCACTCCAGAAAGGTAAGAGCTACTTGAAGCTCATGAGCATCATACACAGTGCCTACAAGGACTTTAACTTAACTTGTAAAATTCTTGTTACAGAAAACCTGAGCCCTTTTCTCCAGTGCACATTTTAACAGTGCACAGTGCCACGATGCTCTGGCTAGGAGAAGTATTCCTTTAGAATACCCTCTACTAGTAGAAGATTTTGCTTGAGTAACTATTTATCTTGGTTTTGCAAAGGGCTAAGCTCTTCCAAGTGGGTTAAGTGGTGACTGAAAAACATTATTTGCTTGGTTGACTATAGAAAGTGTATAAAAGTTTCATTGAAAAGCAGTGAATAATAAATCTGGAATAATCTGACTGCTTTACTCAAGACAGGCAGCTGGCTGTAGAATTCTCCAAAAGATCAAATCCAAGAAATAAATCATTACAAAAATAGCTGAGAGTTTGCCAAGTCATAATATCTTGACTGTTAGTTTTTTGAGTTTCCAGCCTGTGCTGTTTGAGATCTGGCAATCTTCATATTTACAAAGACAAAATAAATATAAAGAAAAGGAAACACAAGAAGTGGGCTTTGGAGCCATCAACTACAAATTACAGCAACTGACTGTGTCTTGTTTTGGCAAATACTATGGGTAGTACTCTGGTGCTTCCCCCAAATTCACTCACCTTTTGATATGTTTGCACAGAAAGTAAAAATGGAGAATTTGAGTGAAAACCTGAAGGTAAAGCACATGATGCCATTGAATCCAGTTCAATAAATTGAATTTTTTACCTTCTAGCTCTGTTGAAGTGAACACAGGTGATGAAATCTTGGCATTGCTACAGACAACACCCATTGATTTGAAGGAATTTGAGAGAGAAGCAGCTTGTCTTCCTCCAGAGGATGGTGAGCTGGACTTGGGGGGAGGTTGGGATTATTACTATCACATGAGTATTTTCAGGGGGACGGGGAGTGTTCACAGCTATAAAGGGAGACCCAGTCAAACCTTCATTAAGACTAAATATTGGATTGGCTCTCCCTTCATAGCATAAATCTTTCTTCCTTCATTTAGTGGCAGAAAGATTCTCTGTGACCAGAATGACGTCTCCTAGTTTGAAGCTGCGTGCAAGCAGAGTTTTAAAGCAGTGAAATGAAACCTCAGCTCTCCTCAGCCTCTCACTGCCTTATGCCCTGTGGGACCCAGAGCCAGCACAAACACTTCACAGTGCAAAAACAAGCTGCAAAATGGCAGCAGGACTCTCAGCTGTGGACTGACAGGCTTGTGCACAATAACAGATCTGTCCTGTGTTCTTTCAGATGACAGCTGGCTGGATATTACACCAGATGCTCTGGATCAGATACTGAAGGAGGCAAGAAATGAGTCCCTTCCTTGTGCAAATGAGGAAGAGCAGAAATACGACTTGGAAGCAGTTGCTGAGAGCATGAAGGCTTTTGTATCCAAAGTCTCCACGCACGAAGGAGCAGAAATGCCATGGTAGTAGTGGTTTTGAGTTTGGTGGCTGGTGTAGGATGTTTCACTCTGCTGCAGCCCTGGTTCTGTGAGGCACAGAATCAGAGTTTGAAAGTGTTCTGCTTGGCAGAGGCCCGAAACAAACCCATATGTAGTTGCTTTTAAACCAGCTTGGTCACCCCTCTGACACTGGTGCTGGGAGTTGAGCTATTTTCTGTCACTCTCTCAGTTTGGGTTTGTGGTCTTTAAAATTTTTCGTGCCAGGAACTCCTCCACTCAGTTTCATTTCTAACCCATGCAGGCTTCAAACTTCTGAGCACTTCTAAGACCATTAATTCAAATGCCCCAACTTTAACCTAGGCTTGAGAGAAATCACTGTACCATTATGCCTGTGGTGGGCTTCTGCAAGCATCAAAGCTTTGTTTATTTAAAAATACTTTTATATTTCAGGTCATCTGATGAATCTCATGTTACCTTTGATGTAGATTCTTTCACGAAAGCTCTAGACAGAATTTTAGGTGAGGTTGCTTCTTTGTTTGAAACCAGTCACTGCTGACTTGCTTGCTGTCTGTACTGACACAAAATAATTCCTAGGGGCAGACTCAGAGGAGCTGGATTCTGATGATCTGGATGAGGAGGAGGAGTTTGGCTTCTCAGAGGAGGATGATGAAGACTTAGATGCTGGAAATGAAAGGCAAGACCAGAAGGTACCACCTGATGAGCTCATAGGCAGCCTCAAGTCATACATGAACGAGATGGACCGTGAACTGGCACAGACCAATGTTGGCAAAAGTTTCACCACCCAAAAGAAAGGGGTGAGTATGCCTTGAGCTTTAGCAGGATAGTGGAAAGATGCTGGTCAAAAACCTTCCCACATGCAAGCAAAATGTGCTGTGGTTGCACCATAATGCAATTTTTGAAACAAAAGGGTGCCTAAGCTTTAACTTGCACAGGTTTTTTTAGCTTCCTTTCCCTGTTTTTAGTAGTAAAGCAAGCAGCTGCAGCTTCACTTGTGAGTTCCTGTAGTAGTTTGCTCCCGTAGGAAGCTGAGCCATGACTCAGCAATGCTTTCTGCCCTTGTCTTGGAACTTAATTTGTGTAGTGGACAGTGATGAGTTTTAGCTGGCATGAGCATTTGGTGGCTAAATTCCTGTCTGTCAAGACTGTGGAATGTACTAGACACTTGGCTGCAGAATTGTTTCTTTTTTCCTTTTCCCTCGTGGTTTGTCTTTTTTTTTTTTTTTAATCTGTTTATGTAATTTAATAAAACTTTCTCTTTGTACTTACTGTAGGCAAGCTCTGTTAAAGCAACTCCATCTGAGGGTGCTGATTCTGGAGCTGAAGACCCTGAGCTGGCACCAGTTGACGTGGATATGAACCTGGTAGCTAACCTGCTTGAGTCCTACAGTGCTCAGGCTGGCCTGGCAGGACCCACCTCCAACATTTTACAGAGCATGGGAGTGTATTTACCTGAAAATACAGATCATTGTGGCTCAAGCAGGCGAGCAGCACAGTGAGAGACCTGGCTGGTGGAGAAATGAAGCACAGACAGACCAGCAGTGTGTGGAGGAAGAGACAAAAGGTTTCAACTTAGGGCATTCTATGCGTTAAGGGTGACTTTAGAGATGCAAAGTAAATCTACCTGCCAAAACCTTCTGTTTGGATACTGTCTTGGACTGAAACCAGACTTTTTCAGTGCTAACACATTTTCAGAAAACTGAAAAATGGTGTCATGACTTGAATGAAACTTCTATTACAAAACCTGTCTTCAGTTTTTCAAATCAGTCACCCAAATTGCCAAAGCTATAAAATGTCCTTTTACCCATTGCTGGGTGGTTTCAGTTGTCTGGAAAGGGGTTCATGTTCTGAAAATGCTGCTGCCTTCAGGGGGAGGTGGGGAAATACCATTTTACAGGAACACCTCATGGACTTGGGAACGCTGGTTAAATGTTCAGCAGACATTTAATCCTTTCCAAAAGCACAATGCTTCATTGTAAGAACTTCTGATAATTACTGTAAGAGTCTGGTCCTTATTCACCAGGAGGAGGATTTGAACAGTAATTGCATCAAATATGTAAATATTGGCTGGAAATATTTTTGAATTTATTTCAATAAAAGCAGAAACACAACTTGATGACTGGAGATGGGTTGCTTTTCTTTTCCTTTGAAGGCACACAGAATTTCCTCAGTGCAGTATCAGAAGTTCTTGGAGTTAAAGCATTTTCATAATTGGGCATTTTGTGAATTCCATTCTTGCTGGATGTTGGCACTCTGCCAGCAGTAGCTGTGTCTGAGCCCAGGCTGAGCAGTTTAGGTTTGGTTTCCAGTGAAAATGGAGCTTTCACATGGAATGGAAAGGCTATTCTGGATATGATGACTTACCTTTTAACAAGATAAATTTGAATGAAAAGGTGTAGAACTTGATTTACAGACAGCAAGAACACAGTCCTGCCAAGTCTGAATCAAGCTTATTTTCCCTTCTTTTTTCTTTTTTTTTTAATTCAACAATTAATCAAGTGTCTTAACTGGTAGAAGAGAAGCTCTTTGGTTGTTTTTGCTTGGTGTTTGTTTGTGTGTTGAATTTGTCTTCAACCACAGGCAGAAAAATAGGATTCAATAATATTAAAGCCTGACTGATCCTGAAGGCATACCTGATTGCTTTTAGAGGACTGAATTAGCATTATTATTATTATTAATGTTATTAATAATATTATCAGTCTAAATACTGAAATACATTTAGCTGAATTCTTTGGTTTAATTTTTTTTTTATGTCAAGTGTAGGCATTATTTTAAATGCCAAAGCAGAATGTAGCATAAATTGCTTTCAGATAATTGTTGGATGCTGAGTTTCAGTGTTTGACTGCCATGACAACATGAGCTTAACCAATGCACAGAAAATTCTGGCACATCTTGGCACGGTTTCACTGAAATTCAGGAGTCCTTGACAATGCACAGTGCATGCTTGGCTTGCCAACTTCTGCTGCTCTGTGCTCATGGGGTTTTTGTTTTTCCAATTTGTTTTTGCAAATGCCAAATACCTGGTGAAATGCTGCAGTACAATGTTACAAATACTGGAGATTCTGCACATGGATGCATGGAATGAGTGTGGTTGAAGGGTCTGATGTGCTACCTCCACATTTGTCCTCCACTGATGCTGTGTCATTTACTTTGTCAACAGCTTAGGGAGAGCACTGGCAAGCTGGACAGGGATTAGAGATGGACAACAAGAATTGGGAAGTATAAGGATGCTGCTAAAGTTCAAGGAGCTGGGACTGCAGAGAGGTGAGGTGGACTGCAAATTCAGTTAGACAAATTCTGCTGGAAAATCTGGGATAACAGGAGTTCTGGGATCCCAGACAAGGATAGCCAGCAGTCAGTGGTGGAAAACAGATGTACCTGAACCTTGAAAAGGGTTTATGTCTGAACAGGGAAGGTGATTAGCGCTGAAGCTGGATAAAAGGCTCCATGGTGAGTACTTAGATCAAGTTTAGATACTTTAAAAGTACTTGAGTTTCAAGAAGATGATCACATTTAGTTCTCTCGTGCCACACAAAAGGTCAAAAGAGATCAAAGGATTCTTCTATTGTAGTATGTTCAGAACAAAGCTGCTCTTTTGGAAGCACTCCAGCTGATCTTGCTGCTTGGATAATCTCACTTTTCCATCCGTGGGACGGTGATCTCTATTCCAGCTATTTACATTTGTTTAGCAGCTTCACAGTGAAGGGTTTCAAGGCTCCAGAATTGCTCACAAGAGAGTTTGCCATGGAAGGATCAGCATTTCCATGCTGCCTCTTCACTGCTTTGAAGGAACACACGAGGCATCTCTGCTTTTAATTTTGAGAGTCTTTTTAGTGAAGGAAGCCTGATGGAACTAATTAGGGAAGACAAGTGCAGTGTGGTTCCCTTTCAACAGATTGCTATCAAAGTTTTCATTATATTCTAAAGCATTTCAGCTATAAGTGCATTCCAACACAACTTACTCACTTTGCTCACTTGAGCAGCTGCCTTTTGTATAGCCTTGTTCTTCCTGGAACTCCTGAGCCTTCCAGAAATGTGGGTTTCTTCTTCAGGCTTGACCCTGAAGCCCATAGCTGTTGACTGGTAGGTTTGGAGCACAGAAACAAATCTTTTATCTTCCATATATGAGATCAAAACTAATCCCAGGGGACAGCAGAGGCCTGTTCAAACTGTCCTAAACGTGTGGGCCCTTTGGCTCTTGCCACTCTTGCCACTGAGGGGTTTTATGGAATGGTCTCAGAAGTCAGCATCCCTCAAAGCCATGTGCAAACAAACTGCCTTCAGCATCCTTGTGGTGAAAGTGGATGGCAGCCTCCCTGCTGCCACAAAAGATCACCTCCCTGCAGGACACTTGCCTGCTGCCTTGCCTTTCCAACACTTCAGCACAGGAAGGACAGTTATCCCCAGGCATGTGTTAGTTGCAGTGGTGGAAAAGCATTTTTAATGACTGTCTCCCCAGCTCTTACTGCAGCTGCTTGTCTTGACTCCAGTATGAGAAACTGGAATTTGTTTTCCATAGCAGCAGGAGTCGGGGCAGGCCCTTTGTACCACCTCAGGATCCCCTGGGATGCTGCAAAGGCTGCAGCAACAGCTGCCCTCCCTCTTGCCATTTATGTCTTTGGAATGGAACACGAGAGCATCTGTTCTGGCAGGTCTGAAATGGAAATTTATTTCTTTTTCCAGCTTGCTTTATTCCCCTAAGAAAATTCCTCGCCACAGAGGGCAGTTTGGGTGCTTGGCTTAAATAGCAGACTGCAGAGCGACTGAAAGAAGTGAGTTGTTCAAGAATATGAAATCAGAGGTGTGAAGTCTTTGTCCATGAGTATCTGTTGCTCAGCCACCAGCTGAGGAACCCAATTACCACCTCCTGAGGAAAGAAAAGGTATCCTATCAAAAATTCGAGGTGCCAAGAGGGGAGAATTAATTCAACAGCAAGCCTGCTTTCAGGGCAAATCAGTTTGCTGTTGTGGTTGTGATTTGATTTATCTTGTGTTTGAATTCTTATAGTAATAACCTGTCTTCTTGAAATAGGGTATAAACAACAGGCAGATGTGGGAAAACATGCTGGCTGTGCTTCCAGGTGAGGAAGTCACCTTGTGGAGTGCAGTGTCATGGGAAAGGGTGTCATGAACAACTCACAGGTTTCTGGTGTGAGACTGTAGCTGAGAAACCAAGTGATCAGTACAGACAGAAGAATATCACATGGGGTGTTACTCCTGTGTGAGGTGGGGATTGCTGTTTGGAGTGGAGCCTGTGCCTAAGTGGGTCAGTGCTCCTAGAAGGGATGTGAAGAGCAAAGCTATTGTGAAGGTAAAGCTCCTTTTGTGCAGAAAAATTATATAGGTGACCTGGCCACTGTTGCAAGTAGGAGACAGAAAATGAGATATTTCCAGTAAGACTTGATAATTTGATGGGAAACAGGAGTAATGATACCCAGTGACTGCAGGATGTTGATCTAAATTAGTTTAGACCAGAACTTTTTTTTAACTGGTGAGGGTCATTAACCTTATCTGCAGTGATGAGGCCATCCAGGTACAGTGTTGGAACATAATCCAGTTAATGCAGGCTTTCTCCATGCTGCACACTCACAGCAGCCATATTTAACTATCAGGTGATGTGTGAATTTGCTTCTGTCCATACCCCAAGCCTCATCTTTCTTCCTTTTCTGCTTCTTTTAATACACAAGTAAACTTTCTGTGTCCCTTTTCAGTATTTCCACTAATAGAAAGAGTGGAGAACACTATATAAAGGATGCCACCTCCAGCTGAGCACAGGGACCAGTGGAAAAGGATGTTACATCAGCATTTGCTGTCCCTGTGCCAATACTGGTCTCCCTGTGAGGCAGCTGAGCAATGTCTTTCTGCTCCTGGGATCTCTCTCATGTTTGCCAAATTCAGTCTGTCCACGTAAAGATGATTCTGGACATCTCTCAGTGCACCTGACTGGCTTCAAAATACTCTTGGTGGGTCTTAAGAAAAGAAAATCCAAGTCATACCATCTCCAGCTTGGCAATGTGGCCTCCTTTTTTCTTGACAGAAGTATTTTTGGTGGTGCTCAGTCATTCCCAGGTGTACCCACTGTCACATGAGTAACACTTGGCAGTCTTTTCCCTCCCCTGACACAGCTGCTTTCCATCTGTTGCTAGGCTGGAAAGTGAAGCAGGTTTAGATGGGGGCTGAAGGCTGTGGCAGCTGAACTCGTTTGAGCAGCGCCTCAGACTGAACACAGGAGCTGTACTTGTGTCATTACAGGTCGTTCTGACAGGCTGAGCTGCCCCTGGTTAGCTGAGGACTGTTTGCCTGACAAATGACTTCACCAGGGTCATGTTGGCAGCGTGTTCCATTATGTGCTCTGTCCTCTCAAGCTGAACATCACACTCAGAGCGTGTCCACCGTGTCTCAGAAGGTGAAGCCATTTCTTCATGGGAGAGCTTCCTCCTTGACCTGTGCAGAATGGCTTTCTGCCATTCACACTGCTGAATATCCCTCTGGGGAGGAAAAGGCAGCCTTTCCATGCAGCAGCAGAGCAGGCCAGGTGATGAATTCTCAATCCACACCATTTCCAGGTAAGATTTTTTTTGGTTCCCTCAGTCAGAGATAGACAAGTTGTGTCATGTGCTTTGGTTCCTTTAATCCTCTGCTGGCACCTGCTAGAGATAAACATGACTTTTATGCCCTGCTGCTTTTGGGAGGTAGGTGCTCTGAACCAGCCTGTGTTGCTCTCCAAAAAGTTATTTCAGATTAATCAGATGAATGTTATTATTTTAGGGCTGCCTATCTTCTTTTACATCCTGCTGCCTGGTAATACCTGCAAGCAACTGGGCTGTAAAGCTGGCAGCTTTTCAGCACTGGGTCTTGCTGCACATCCCTTGCAGGCTCTGAAGGCAGTGGAGCCTCACAGATTGGTAAAATCCCAGTATTCCCAAAGAAGATTCAGTGAACACATCAAAGGGATGTGTTCTTGAGAGAGAAATATGCTGCTGCATCCCTTTTGCCTGCTGATACCTTTTCCACAGGGAAGCCCTGCTGTGTTTAGTTGGGAAAGCATCTGTCAGGCATTGCCTATTCCTTTTTCTAGGTCACCTGCCTTTATGGAGTGTGTCCTGTCTTGACTGCAGTGAGTGTTCCTCAGGCTTCAGACAGATTTCTGAGGCAAATGCCAGGGAGAGCAACGTGTCTCACCTTGTTCTGTCCTGTTCATAGCTGTGTGCCTCTGATCATTCCTGCTTGCTTAACACCAGGAACAGAGGCCACCAATATCATTTCATAACTAAGTCAAAAGGGTATGGATTAAGGACTTTATCAAACAGTTTAAAATTTAATGCTTTTCAAAAGCTGGTGAGAATATTGCCTTGTAAAAAAAAAAATATTTGAGTAGATTGAAAAGGCTTTTTTTCTTAACGACAATTAAAAGGAACATGCAGATGTTTAAAACTGTTTTAAGAGGTGAGTCACAGGAGCAAAATAATGAGAAAAGAGCTTTGCTTTTCCTCAAGCTATCTTCTGTATTGGCAGGTACTACTTCTGCTGCTCTTTTTGGTCCTTCTTCAGCCACTGGGAGAACAGATGATGTGTGGATATTAAAAAGTACTAAGTACATTGAGCTGGATGTACACTGGAAGCATCTTGGGCACATCAGTGAACTACCTAAGGGTGAGCTAGGAGGGCTAAAGGAGAAGCAGAAAGAAGAATGAAAAGCTGGAATATCTTGCTGGCAGATATCCAGCTCTTCAATATCTTGTACTGCAGAGAAGGGCAAGAAAGGAGTGAGGCTGAAAATGAAAATGGTAGTTTCCAGAGATGAGAGAGCAAGAGAGAAATGCTGGGGGCCTGGAGTGGTGTGATGGGAGAGAAAAGCAGAAGGGACTGTTGTGAAGGGAGGCAGTGAGCCATGTTTCAAAGGGAACTGGATGCAGGAATGTTGCAGCTGAGTGGTGTGAGGGCTCCTGTGGTGTGTCTGGCTGGGCTGGAGGAGAGGCAGCAATGCCCTTGGCTGTACTGGAGTACATTCCTATTGGGGTGACTGACAGATTGAGTTCACAGACATGACAGACATGCTCTGACACGTGGGTTTTATTGACTGGCTTGGGCTCTTTGAACATGCCACCATGTCCTGAAAGAATCCCCTCCCAACCTCCTAAAGTAAAAATAACTTGAGGAAACAAAGTGTGTGTTGGCAGTTTGAGAATTCCCTTCTTTTACTTACTGCTCAGAGTTCCCCTGCAGTGAACCCCCATGGTGGGAACATCCCTGTTCCCCCTTCACATATCTGTACTGGTGGCTTTGCAGTCTTGGCATCTGCACTCTGACCAAGCAGGCAGAAAGGACTGTCAGCCTGAATCAGCAGCAGATCAAACATCCTTTCATCTGTCTCAGGCACTAAGCTTTCTTTGCCCACGCTGGCTCTTTGTTGCTCTCCCTTCAGAGAGCTGATTCCATTTCATCAGGACAAGGAGACCAGCTTTCCAGGCAAGCCACAGACCTTGGCCTCAGCACTGTTCCCTTCAGGATTTTTCTCTGTTGGAAGTGCAGCCCTTGTTGCAGCAGCTCCTGTCACCTTTGCATTATCTGGGTTCCTCTAATGTGCTTATGGGTAGGTTTTGCTCTTCCCCTCCCTACCACCAGATAGCTCTGTTCTCTCTTCCTTGGGATGGAAGCAACTCTCTTACTGGTGGGGAAAATGCTGCCTCTGTAGAGATATTTTCAGTTGCTCAGATGTATCAACAAAGTAGAAGTCCATTTAACATTTCCAAAAAGAATTGGATGTTTTATATGAAACTGGAGCAGTGGCTTTTCTTCTTTTTGATAACTCTCTCAGATCCATATAAATATGATGCCACTGTCCCTTAATTTTTTTCTGGAAAAAGTGTGCTTTTGATTTCCTCCCAATATGGGGCGAAATGGGACAAAGGTGCCATGGTTTCACTTGTTAGCTGGTCACAGTAAGTTTGATGCTTTGGAACTAAGACTTTTATTGTACATTTACTGCAAGTCACGGAATCTCAGAGATCCACTGCACGTGGGACTGTGAGGATGATCAGTTTAGAAATGGCTTTGTAGGTCAGTGTATCTGAGTCTGAGTGCCATCAGGGTGGTGCTGTCCTCACCGTGACAAGCCTTCGCCTTCAGTGGCTTTGGAAGCTTTTCTATTGAGTTTTCATAGTTCTCCTGGAATCCCAGACTTGATGAAGCCCTGCCTAAGCCTGGGCACTCTGCTGCTTAACCCACTCATGAATCAGCTGGTGAGCAATGGCCTGTTTGGGAGGGAACCAGGGTAAAACACTCCCATCGTCTGGCTTTGAAGATCTGGGCTCTCTCTTGAGACCCTCCATGATTTCCTCCAGGCCAAACCAACGGGCTTCCTCCAGTTCCAGGCTGTCCATACTGATCTGGAAAGAATTCAAGAGCATCAGTCCCTTAAATGAGCTTTAAATGTGGGCAGTGGTACCTTGCTTGCTCTTGTACCCACAAGGATCTTATGCTAGAATGCCCAGAGTGCTTTATCCATGCCTGATGCCAGTCCAGGAGAGGACATTACTGTCCACCTGGGTTTCCTTGGGAAGCCACAGATCAGGTAAGTCTGTTCATCATGGCTTTGGCCTGCAAAGCACCAGTAGCTGAGCACAATAATTAATGTGGCACAATCTGATTGTTCTATGGCAAATGATAACACCAGAGAGAACCTCCTCTGCAAAGTTCAGAGGAAGAAATGCAGGGGTGCTGGGCTCTGGGCTTGTATATATACAGTCACTTTGCAAAATCTGTCGTGCTGCAACAGAAAATAGGATTAATTGGAACTTTGTTCTTCACCTGTAGAAAAACCCAATGGCAAACTGCTTTTAGAAAGGGTGTGTGATGCTCTCCTAACTAAATTCCGTGGACTGAGAGAGATTTTTGAGTGAAATGCCTCAGGGAGCCCTGGGCTCGCTCACCTCAGTCTGCTTTGCTCTCACCAGGGCGTGACAGGCCACCATCAGGCAGCTGCTGGGGAAAGGCCAGTGCTGGGAGGATGAGTAGCTGAGCGACTCCACCTCCAGCCCCACCTCCTCGGCCACCTCCCGCCGCACCGCCTCCTCCACGTTCTCACCTGGAAGCAACCACAGTGAGGTAAGGACGGCCTCCCCTCGGGGCTGCGAGGAAAACTCATTTCCGAGGTGTTCCAGCCCCGACCACGTTGGAGCTCCGGCTGTCTTCAGCAGGATACTCCATTAAATTCATCAGCAGTGCTTACCCCCCATAACACAGCCACCAGAGACGTCTTTTGGCCCTGTCTACATGCAGAACAATTAAACATCTCCCTTTTTCAACCATTTTCCCCTCCTGTAACAAGACGTCTGTAGTTTTTCCTCCAAGCCAGACTGCACTAGCCACAAAATGGACTAAAAGAAGTATCAGGGGTTCTAACCTGGGGAGTTTAAAACAGGTTTCCCTGCTGGGACTTGAACAACTGCTCAACACCAGAATTCCCATTCTCTCTGAATTCTGTCCAAATGGGAATGCTGATCTATTTAGATCCAATATGTTTTTCCCTGGTATCCTAGAATCATGGAATGTTGGGTTGGAAGGGACCTTAAAGATCCCTTTGTTCTAACCCCCTGCCACGGGCAGGAACACCTTCCCCTAGCCCAGGTCGCTCCAAGCCCCATCCAGCCTGGCCTTGGACACTGCCAGGGACGGGGACACATACCACCTGTGTGTCCACCCTTCTCTCCGAGCAGGAGTGTCCCCAGTCTGTCCCCACCCCCTGCATGCCCGAGGCCACGCCTTACCTATGTCACAGAAGCCTGAGAGGGCCGTGTACATGCCCGGGGGATATGAGGGCTGTCGGGCGAGGAGGCACCGCCTGCCATCAGACACCAGGGTGATGACCACTGGAGACATCTGGCAAACGCATCCAAGAGCAAACCAAGTTCAGACCAAACAAGTGAGTGGAAATTGTTGCTCTTCCTGGCTGGTTGAGGGTCACTGGATGAGCACTAAAGGCGAAGTACCCAGTTGCCTTTTGCAGGTTCCCCTCTGCGCGACCCAGCAGCACCGGCTGGTGACCCAGAGTCCCTCGTGTGCCTCCCCTTTGCTGTTCAGTGCTCACCTGGGGGTAGTAGGTTATGCCACTGGCATGGCAGACACGCTTGCTGCCAGCTGGGTTTTTCTGAGTGGGCTGCCCAGTTTTGCTGCAGTACTGGTGGGAGTCGTGCCAGCGGAGAAGGGATTGGGCCTGCAAACAGGACAGAAAAACACACACTGCATTTACATTGTTGCACTGGGATGGTCCAGAGCAGTCTCCCTGGATAATACTCTGCATGCAATCGTGGGGATACACTCTGATTATCTCTGCAAGCCTCAAAAAGGTAAATGAAGTATGGGCACTGCTTTGAAAAATGCCAGAAACTGCATTCAATGTTTCCTGCTTCCAAATCTGAGTATGTTTGAGGGAGGTGGGGAAGAGTTGTTCCTTACTGGGATATAATGGGAACTGGGCTATTCTAAAGAGTGTCCAGCCCTAAATATCTTCTTGAAAAATAGCCCAAGCATCACAAACATTATAGACCAGGAAAGGAAACACGAGCTCTTTCTCCTTATGGGTCAGAACAGCTGATTTTCACACACAGGGCATCTGCAGAGTAACAGCTTATAAATGAGTCCTTTTAAAAGAGCAGCTCTGAGAGAAGATATGTGAGTTTGTGATATTCACTTTGTCCAGATGACAGAAAACTAGTGCCTGGTAGTCTTTGAGCTGAGGACAAACTGGAATTGCTGGGCCTTCTGCTAAGACCAGCACATTTCATGCTGGACGTACAGCAGGTTGATGCTAAATGGCATAAGTTACTGCACTCATTCTTAAGTCACTTGTCTGTTTCTCTTCCCACTGCATCTTGCTTTTGGGACCACAAATTTGGGGAAAATGGTGTCATTTATAGCATGTCTGTACCCAGGTCCCTGAAAGTGTACAGTAGTATTTCCACAATATGTATTAGATCATAAAACAATATGAGACACAGGGAGAAGAGCTGATGTTAGAAATCACAGCTTGTTGAAGTAAAAATTGCAGGAAAATACCGAAGCCAGCAAAGGAGAATCCTTCCCATCCACCACAAACAGAGCCTTTCGAAGGTCAGTAAAGGATCCCTGGAGTTCAGACTCAATGACTGATTTCTCCAGGGCTCCTGTTAATAAAAAAAAAAAAAATAGAAACAACAACAACATCTTTGATCTCATAGATTTCAGCTTTTATCCCAACTTTACGCCCTTCATTGTTGTGGTATACAATTTCTGGAAGTTGCCACGGAAGTGACACCACATCAGGGGTGACATTCCCAAATGTTCAGTGCCCTGCCAACAGCCCACCTTGAGTAACACACACACACAGAGGCACAGGAACAGCAGTGCAGTCATGGCTGTGACCTGCCACGCTCCCAACAGCTCCTGCAGGGACTCAGCTGAGCCCCCCCCAGCACATGTTCACCCCAGCAACAGGAATTCAGAGGCTCAGCCAGCCCTCTCTGGCAGTCCAGGGTCACCCCAGGACCGGGGATGCTGCCTCAGCAGCACCTTCCTCTCAGTGCATCCAACTGATGCTGGCAGGGATGGAAGAGGAGTTATCCCAACCTAAATCCAGGGCAAAGTGTGGGACGTGCTCGTCTGAGCAACCGATCAGCACCGACTTCTTCTCTATCCACTCTTCAGCCTCTTGGAATTTCTCCAGGATCCGCTTCATCTCTAAACAGCAGGGAAAGGGGAAGAGAAAGCTGTGGTGAAAGCAAATCCATACAACTGTGATGGCCTCTGGATCTTCAAGGCAATCTTGGCTGAAGGCAGAGTGCCCCTGTGAGAGAGGGGATCAGACAAGTAAGTGATTCCACCCCAGTGCAGACCTAAAATCTGGCTTTTCTCCTAAGCTGTTCGAAGTTTTGACCATGTCAAGCTAGAGGTCCAAATGTTGTAATGTTTGGGGAGCAGCTGTCCCTTGGTTCTGTCCTGCACCAGCCAATACCTTTCTCTCAAAGAGAACTTTTCCAGAAGTACCCCAAAAAAACCCTGTGTCTGCAAGACCTTGCTTGTTTCCCTGCCAGCCCTTTCTCTTCAAAAGGCCCAAAAGTTTAAAACTGATCATCTCAGAACAGATCAGCTTGATCCCATATGTGTGTGAGGAGCATGAGCTTGTGTCCACATGCCAAGGTTTTAACTCTAAACAGTCTTTGGTTGTTAACAAATAGAGTGCTGCACACAGCAGGATGCTCCAGATTTTCATCCCTCCTATCAGGGCTTGCTTGCAAATGTTCATTTCAGCTATGTGATCCATGAGGGTTTCTTTCCAGACACCTGCTTACCTGCTGCACTGAGCTGTGGCACCAAATACTTCTTCCCAGATTTCTGCAGGAAGGGGGAGAGGTTGTGAAAGAGGTAGAAAGTTCCTGCGGTCTGGGCTTGTCTACAAAGGCTGTCATCTTCCTTTAGCTTATTTAAATATCTGCAGTGAGAAAATGAATGGGAAGGTGAATTCAATATCACGTTGAGATTATCAGTGTTATGCTCATTTGGATGCATTTATTTTGCACAGAGCAGGGGGGCTGAATGGACAGAACACGTTTCAACTATTCCATGTGCTCTGGGAGCTTTTGCCAGCTGAGTCCCTGTGTGATGGGCTGCAGCCTCTAGTGAAGGCAGTGTGGCAGAAAACACTGCAGTTCTTACTGCCACAGGAACAGCCTCAAGTCTTGGATATCTGAGATTAGTAACCCAGTAATCCAAAAGGTCTGCTTTAAAGACATGACCATTTGTGTGCAGGAAACCTTGATTTTCCCTTGTATCCCCAACTTGGGTGGCTCCAAGTGCTGTTTGGCCAGGCTGTTGTGCACATCACATGTTGAAGACAGTTCCCATCAGGCTACAAACATTCCTGCTGGATACATTCTACCTGTCAGACACTGATGGGAGGGGTAAAGGCCAAGCTGAAATCTTAGGGCTTAGAGTGAGCTGGGGCTGTTTGTGACAGTGGACACAAGTGCCAAGCTCTGGTCTTCTCCCTGCAAGAACCAGATGAGAGCTTACCTCATTTTTCTAACATAGGTGGAGTGTAACCTGCAGAGGAGAGAAGCAGCTCTTCTGTGCAGTACCTGGTAAACTGCAGCCATAGCCAATACCTACAGGTAGGGTCTCTGCCTAAAAAGAGAGGCAGAAAATGGAATGCAGCAGCCTTACAAACTTAAGTTTGATAACCAGGTAAATCTCCCTCTCACAGAGTCTGCAGAATCTGCTTTCTAAATGTATCACTTTGGTTTCAGTCTCCAGTCACACCTGAAACCCAGTTTCAGGCCATTTTGAAGACTGTTTAAAGATACCTGTGCACAGGTCTCACAGAAATTGCTGTCAGACTGGCTTCAATGTTCCTGTCCCAAACCCTGTGTCCCTGGGCAAAAGGGCAGTGAAGGTGGCAGCCCTCTTTGCTTCCTACACACTTGCAATGGCCTCGACCCAGCCACACATCCCACTGCGGCACACAGTGCATCTGTGGGAAAGGCACTGATGCCAGAAGGGAATGAAAGACAAAATATCAGCTGTGGAAGAGAATTCCCCGAGTTAGAGCAGAGACAGCAGTTGCAGCTGAATTGGATCTTGTCCAGCTATGAATGGGTTTTGTGCCAAAGGATCCTGCCACATTTGCAGTCACAGACTTCAGTCTGACCTCGGCTTCAGGATGTCAGGAAACAGCCAGAAACTCCACCATCTCTAGCATTCATTCAAGCCAAAAATGAACAGTGATCCCTAGTCCTTAAGGAATACTTGGAATATTTCCCTTTCCAGCCGTAGAGCTCAAGGTTTGGAATCACAGAATCAGCGAGGCTGGAAACGACCTCTTAAGATCATCGGGTCCAACCTTTGTCCCTCGGAATCACTGGGAATGCTTAAGCTTAACCATGCCCCTGGATCCCTGGAAGCGTCCGAGGCCAGGCTGGACGGGGCTTGGAGCAGCCTGGGCTAGAGGAAGGTGTCCCTGCTCAGGACCGCTGAACACCGGGAGATGGAGGCAGTGGGAACTCCCGAACTGCCGTGGCTCGCCTGTGAACTCCACCCGCGCCGTGCAGCCGGAGGTGGGGCTGTGCCTGCCATCCCCCGGGGATATTCCCCACTTACTGCGCCCTGTCCAGCGGCCGGGATCAGCTGGGAAGCTCCCAGGGTTTGCCCTCCCTTAGAAGCGCTGCTCCCGCAACAAACAGCGGAGCGACTCTTGCTGGGTCGCGGTCACACTTACTGGGTCGCGGTCACTCTTCCCCTACTGGGAGCGCTGGGAAATGTAGTTCTGTATTGACTTCTGAACTTCGCGAGGCTGCCCGAGAATAAACTCACTCCTATTTTTTTGTCTCCCCACACCTGCTTCATTCCATGGGCAATCCTTCATTTGGCCAAACAGGAGTTACTCTGAGAACTGTGCTACTGCAGTAATTGGAGCTGTTCTTAGCAGAGGATTTGGTTCCTGGTAGTTTCTTTCCTTTTTTTTTTTTTTTAAATTCCAAGCTTCTCTGGGGTTTGTATCCATAACTTAAGAGCATTGTTTAGAATTCAGGACCATGTGTCCTCAAACAGGGAAATGTGCCAAGAGCTGTATAAATCTAAAGGCTGGAGCTGTTCAGTGTTCCAGCACCCAAACCCACAGCTGAATTTGTCAGGGAATTTCTCTGATCAGAGAGTGTGCTGTGCCAAGATACTTGTCAGAATAATGACAAATTATTTTCATTCCTTTATAAGCTAACAAACATATTCCTCTCGAGTACTGAAAACATTATTCTGGGCTGGAACCTACGTGACTATATTTAGCACAAAGAGAATTTTATAAACATATGAAAGTAAATGTTTTCAGGGCAGCCTTTTGCTTTTTGGTCATGAATCGAGCAGTTCTAATCGAGAATCCACGTCATGTAACTGGAGAGCATGGCTTGTAAAAATAACAAACAGAATATGCAGGGAAACAGCACTCTTGTTACCAGAGTTACTTACAAGTTTAGGTTTAATTATGCTTGACTGCTATTTGTGTGCTTCCTGAAACAGAGCAAGCCCGATCTTATTAATGCAGGGGGCTAATTGGATTAATGGACAAAACACATCTTCCCTTAATAAGATAAAGGATTGAAATATAATCTCTAAGGGAAGTATCCACCCAGCTGTTAAAACAAACTAACAGATTTATTGACCCTAACTGGCCCCAGAAATAGATCTTGCAAGAAGAGCTGGTTTTAGAGGGAAGCAGCTGGAGGAGACACTTTGGACCTCTGATCCTGGGACAGCCTCTCTGCCTTGTAAGGACTCTCTTGAGGGCAGGCCAGTGCTGTAGCCTGGCATTGCTATGTGCAGCTGAAAATCCCCCATGCATTAGCCCAATCCTGTGTACCTGGCCTGTGTGCTGGGGCAAGATAGGCAGAGAAAATGAGAGCAGAGCCACCTCTTCTACTGCTCTGAGCAGTGGGAAGCCAAGCAGCCCAGGAGAGATTCCTTGTGCCTCCTCCAAGGGTCCAGACATTAATAGCCCTGTGAAATATTTCTGCAGCACAAAAGCAGGGGAGATGATTTTGAAACCGAGGCTTTCTCATCATTTATTCATGCAATTATTCTTTAATTTAAGGAGCACAAATGCCAGTTGTTGCTTTGGCAATGAGCTGTTTCTTTCTGTAATTGTTTGTGGGCTCTGAGTTGTGTGAATTGCATTTATAAACTATCTGTATTAGTCCCCTGCAGGCACTGTACTCCATGCTGGGGGCAATGCTGGGAGGGGAGTGAAGGCCTGGCCACACAAGTGCATCTCTGAGATTTCTGTAGCTTCTAATTTTAATTTTGGCAGGTCCCCAGAGGAAGTGAATCCCAGGGACACTCCTGATTCAAGAAGAGCAAACAAAAGGGGCATGCAAAGAGGACACAAGCCATAAGAACAAATACTTGTCATCTCCTACATGGACAAGACTGCAAACCAGGTGAATCTTTGGTCCTGTGTTGCTAAGAGTATTTATTTTTTTCAAATCTGGGTTTGTAAAATACTCATGTTAGGATTAAGAGTTGGTAAAAGATTTTTTCAAGCCAAAAAAGTGGCTGGAAAATATAATTCTAGGCTATTAATAGTTATACTGCTAATCTTACATTTTCTTTCTGTTTTGGGTCATTCCAGCTGCCCCCAATAAGCAGAAATAAGCATTAGAATTGGTAACAGCTGGGCCTTGTAAAGCAACTGTTAATTGCCTTAAATACATGCAACTAGCAAATTCACATTGAAAACTTACGGTCAAGCCACAAGAAACCTCTTGGCAAAAAAATATTTCTCTTTTTAGGACGAGCCTAAGGAAAGACAAACCACTTCTTTAAAGAGCAAGTTAATGAGTAGCCTTCCCCTCTATCATTAAATTTTAAATGCAAACTAACCAAATCTGGCTTTTCTCTAAAGTTAGATTTGTGGATATTATATATATGATGGACTCCTATGGTTTCTCACACTCAGGGTGGGGACCATGAGAGGAGGAAACCACCTAATTTGATCTGCTGATTACACTCTGTTCTCCTAACCCCTGGACAGGCCTAGAGGAGACACTTGAACATCTGCATGGCATTTCACTGGGATTTGTTTCAGGTAATATGTGGGGTTTGTCTTTTCCCCTCCACTCCCAGGTGCTGCTGTTGGTTATGGAATATCCCCAAACCCTGGGACTGACTCTCTGTGCTGCACTGCACAAAATAACTGATGGCAGGACATTGACTGCAGGTAATGGCTTTGGTGGGAAACTAGATGAGGCTTCACCTCTTTAGAAAGGATGAGACCTCAGCAGTGTTGTAA
The DNA here is from genome assembly GCA_035222235.1 of Margarornis squamiger. NCBI lineage: Eukaryota > Metazoa > Chordata > Aves > Passeriformes > Furnariidae > Margarornis > Margarornis squamiger. Next base: position 2,805,743 of record JAWWTY010000158.1, on the reverse strand, counting down.
GCCAAGCTTTTGGAGCTAACTTGGATTCATATAAAGATGACTCACCTGTGTCTTAAAATTGTCTACAGGTCACAGCCTGTCATCTCCAAAAGGATACTGAAGATCTGGAAAAGGTTCCAAGGGGACAACAAGCATGATCAGAGACTTGGCCTTGGCAAGGAACTAGGTAGGCTCTGACTTCAGCCTGTGTAAGGGATGGGTGCTGAGTGTTTGCTGTCTTATCCCATGCAGGAACCTGGGTAACCAAATCCATCTCTCTGGAGCCTTCAGCCCCGTGGCTGAGCAGCACAACCCTTAAACATGCTTGTTGTTGCTCTCTGCTGCCTGTCTTACTTCCTCAAAATATCTGGATAGTGTAAAAGATGCTGAGAGAGCAGCAGATCTTGCTAGAAAACATCTGAATGTGCCTCTGCACTGTGTGAGGTTTTGCCAAATCTCTGGAAGCTGCTGTTAAATCTCTGGCTACATGTTATGGACTCTTTGGATAATGGGGCTTTAACTAGATGCCTCAGCTAGAAGCTTGGATATCATTCCAGTGTTTCCTGCTAGTTGTAGGAGTTATATTTCTGTTGGAAGGTGACCAAAACGAGAGGAAAGGAAGGCTTATTTTGTGATGGATAGTTCCACTGAAAACTGGCCCTCTTCCTGCTCTGCTGCAGCAGCACTCGCAGTGCTGGCCGTGTGTGGACACATCTGTGTCCACAGCTGGGCCAGAAATGACCCAATTCACTTGGTGGGGTTGTTTGTATCTCCTGGGAGACACGTCCCATCCCAGAGCCTCCCCCAAAACAGGACATGACACCCGGGGTTTGCCTTCCCAAGGCACTGATGAGGGACTTGGAGCTCAGGGAACTGTTTAGGGAGGAAATCTTAGTTATGGATCATCATGCTGCAGCCTCCAGTTCCCTCTTCTGAGCAAGTTCAAAGTCACCCCGCTACACAGTGTGTGTTTGAGGGGGATTTTGACCCCTATTATGGGGGATTTGACCCCTCTCTGTTATCGTTGCAAAAGATTTCCAGCTGGGAGGGTCCAAAAATGCCTGCCTGAAGAGGAGGAGGAGGAAGGCTGAAGGCTGGTTGGGCTAGTGAGGAGGTGATTCATGATTTGAAGCCCACATCTAAAAGGAAAGGAAAAAAAGGCTTATGAATCTCCCTGATTCCAACTTAATCGCTGGAATGAACAAGTAACTGAACTCGTAGAAAACAGTGAGCAGTCAGAATCAGTCTGTCATGGCAAGACAAGTTTATTGATGTCTTTGTGAGAGCTGAGAGCTGATACTGGTTTGTGATACAGGTTTTGCTGAGATTAGATGGAAGCCCTGAAAGGAGGGAACACGAGGCTGCTTCAGCAACAGCACTTGAAGGTACTTGTGAGTGTGGAAATGTCTTCACCTGGGCTTGCAGGAGAAGGTGAGTCAAAGTCTTGGCTGATGGAACAGAAAGTGCAGGAGAGAGGGAGGTGCAAGGCTGGTTTGGAATCACAATTATCCATAGGAATTAAAGCAGCAGTCTGGGAGAGAGGAAACAAGGCTGTGTCTCAGACAGCAACGAGAATCTGGGCAGATTGTCCTAAATTATGCAACTGGTGTGAGTCCCAAACGTGCCACTGTGGTCAGGGAGTGCCCACTGACTGGAATGTCAGCTGGGAGCTGTGGGACAGACCCCTGTGGGAGGGGGGACTTTGGGACTGGGCTCTGCCGGAGCTCGAATCCCACAAAAAGGCGTGCTGCGTTGGAGGGGACCCATCGAGTCCGACTCCTGGCCCTGCCCAGGGGGCCCCACGAACCCCTCCATGAGAGCACGGCCCTTCACAGCCGGGCTCGGTGACCTCAGGGCTCTTTCCCACCCCGATTCCGTGACTCCAAGGCGAGGTGTTGGCCCCTCGTGGATCGCGGTGTTTCTGGCAACTTTTACTGCAAAGCCCGCCCCTCTGCGACTCAACGCTCTGCCGTTTCCCGCGGTGGCGGTCCCCGGTCCCCGCCGGTGCCCCCCGGTGTCGCGGTGTCCTGGTGTCCCGGGGGCGGTTCGCGGTCTCCCCCCACCCCGGTGTCGCGGTGTCCCGGGGCTGAAGCCAGTGCCAGCCCGGTGTCGCGGTGTGCTCCCCTCGTGTCCCCCCCCCGGTGTCCCGGGGGCGATGGCGGTGCCAGCTCGGTGTCGCAGTATCCCGGTGGCGATGGCTGTCCCCCCCCCGGTGTCGCCATGTGTTCCCCTCCGGTGTCCCGGGGGCGATAGCTGTCTGCCCCTCGGTGTCGCGGTGTGTCCCCCCCCGCTGTCGCGATGTCCGGGGAGCGATGGCAGAGCCAGCTTGGTGTCGCGGTGTCTCTGGCTGTCCCCGGTCCCCGCCGGTGCCGTGCCGGTGTCCCCCCCCCGGTGTCCCCCCCGGTGTCGCGGTGTGTCCCCCCCC
>JAWWTY010000158.1:2774421-2803239 GCA_035222235.1 Margarornis squamiger | reverse complement strand
CCCCCGGCGTCCCCCCCGGTGTCGCGGTGTGTCCCCCCCCAGTGTCCCGGGGCCGATGGCTGTCCCCCCCGGTGTCGCGGTGTCCCGGGTGGCGATGGCAGTGCCAGCTCGGTGTCGCGGTGTGCCGGTGTCGCGGTGTGCCGGTGTCGCTGGCTGACCCCGGTCCCCGCTGGTGCCACCCCGGTGTCGCGGTGTGTCCCCCAACCCCAGTGTCGCTAGCAGCGGCCCTGCGGGACCCACGTGGAGCACGGCCGTGCGCAGGCGCGCTGCGGCGGCGGGCGCTGTGACTGGGCTCACGTAGCGCGCGGGCGGTGCCGCCCCGGGGGGCGTGGCCTGAGGGGGCGTGGCCCACGAGGCCATAAAAGGTGCGGCGCGGCGGGCGCGCGCCCAGTCGGAGCGGCCCCCGGGTAAGACGCGGAGCTCCGGCAGCGCCGCCGCCCCCGCCGCCGACAGGTGAGGCCCGCCCCGCCCCGCCCCGCCCCGCTCCGCCGCGCTGAGGGCTGCGCTGCCGTGGCTCACATGAGGGCGGCGCCGCGGGGCCGGCCGCCACGGGGGCGGGCGCGGGTGGGTTGGGGGCCATACGTGGCAGCGCGCCGCCGCCCACGGGCCGCGGGCAGGGGTCGGTGCCCCGGCGCTGCCCGCCCGTGATCGCGGCCCTTCCGCAGCGGGAGCCCGCAGCCTCCGGAGGGGGGCGGGAGGGCGCCGCCGAGACCGCTTCCCCGCGCCTGGCAGACTAAACACAGCCGCCGCCTGCTCCTCCTCCTCCTCCTCCTCCTCCTCCTCCTGCCGGGCCGGCCCGGCGGGGCACCCCCGCCACGAACCCCATGCCCGTGCAGCTTGGAGCCGGGACAGGGGGCAAGTTCCCTGCGGGATTGTGCAGCCCGCCCTGGGGCTCCCTCTGCGCTTGGCTTTGTGTGCGGTTCGCGGCTGCCTTTGCTCTGGGGACTGGGTAGGGTCGAACGTGACCGCCAGGAGAAACTCTGAGGGCTGGTGGATAGAATAAAGAAAATAGAAGTGTCGCGCCTGCTTGCTGTGGATCTTCCAGTTTCCCTGAAAACTGGGTGGAAAGGTCCTTCAGCATTGCAGGCAGCAAGGGATTCGGTTCGGTTCCGCTTTATTTGTCCCTGCTGACTTCAGTAAGAGGAGAATGCAGAGTGCTTTAAGTGTTCACCTACTTCTGATAAGTAAAGGTTCGGTGCTCAGGGTTTTAGTGAATGAAAGAAGCCATTGGTTACAAGAATGAATAAATAAATGCAGCTTCCCACGAGGCCAGGGGCTGTTGGCTGAGAGTGCAGACAGTGCTCTGCCAGGGGCGGAAAGTAAAGGTAATGAGTTCCTGCTCTGTCTGGGGAGCAGAAGCCTCTTTTTAGGTCAGAGGTATTTTCTGCCCTACTGCTCTACACTTGGACCATTGCTGGATACGTTTTAATGCCTTAAACCACGTTTGATTTGACCTGGAGTACTCTGTACTGCTTCTTAGGTATGTGCTGACACAACCAGTACTGATTGACTTTCTTCTCTCTTTGTTTTCTTCCCTGAGCCAGCTCTGTGACCTGCAGAGGTTTAAAATGTTGTTCCATAATGAATGGGTTTAGATTCTAGCATTTAAAGCTGTGATTTCAGGGCTTGCACGTAGATTGGAACATTTCCAGTGCAGTCTGACAAACTGAAATGGCAGGTAGTGAGTTACACTTTGGAAGGAGTGAGGATAAATAGAGGTTTATGGGAGCAAAACTGCCTCTGTGCTGAGGTTGACAGAGATAAGGAAACCCTTCTTCTTCATAAGAATATACTCCTTGAGGAAACCTGGCTTGAGCTGTCAGATCACTGGGATGGTCCTGCTTTCTTTACAGTTACTCTTAATATCTGAAAACATTCTTTATAGGTGCTCTGCTAATCCTTGAGCAGAAGGATAGCCTCCTGCTTGTTGTGTCTGATAAGATAAGTGCTCTATTCCATCCCCAGTGTTCTTTGCCTTGGCTTGGGAAGTTAAAACAAGTGGCTTCTCAGGGCAGTCTTGGTCTGGAAGAAACCAAGGAAGACTTGCTGCAGTTCCCTGGGTACAAACACATCTGCTTTGTACTCAGCCTCACAAATGTCACCTTCATTGTGGCAGTAAATGATAATTAAACACGTCACCTACTTGCTGCTAAAATTGATTCTCATCCCTTTATTAGGTTATTACAGTATTTATAAGATTATATTATAGCTTTGTCAGTAAAAGAAGCCTAAAATATGCCCTGTTCTTTTGGTAGCAGCAATTACAGAAAATCTTTCTTCTCTCGTTGTTTGAATGTAAATTTTAAACCAGCTTGGAACGTGCTAGAGGAATTGGGAACTGGATTCTAGTGTTTCTGTCCTCTGAGACCATTAAGCAATGGTGACAGCTAAATGTTCTTAGTGCTTATTCTGGGAAACTTCTTTCCTTTTGAGGAGTATTTCCAGTCACATTGTGACATGAGACTATAACTTGGGTTGTCCTTGAGACAGGAGAGGAGGTTTGGGGCACTGAGCAGCTATCATTTCTGGTGCCATCCTCTCCATTTCCCCTAAACTCAGCTCAGTTCAACTGTTTGGGGGTTTTTCCTGTTATTTTTTGCCATGCAGTGGGATACAGTAAGGATTGTGAGAGTGGACCAACATTTAAATCAAAAGGCAAGGATCTTGATGACACAGTTTTGTCTCTGGCCTTGCAGAGTAGGCCACTAATTTCTTTCCTAAATAAAGAAGCTGGTTTGAAATTAAGTTAGGGCTATTCCAGAATAATTCCATGTTGAAGTACACCCTCAGCTTCCATTTTTTTATCCTGTTTTCTGGATCCCAGTGAGTACCTGGAAGCTTGGAGTTGGGAATGAGGAGACTTGTGTAACGAGCATCTTCAGTCTTTGGACACTGATTAGCGTGACCTTGATTGTGGTGAGGTTTTGTCACTCTGCAGTTTGTCTTTGCTTCTTCTCCTTGAATGTTTCTACTTGTAGAGCTGAGCTGAACTCTTTAAAGTCCTCAAAACCCATCCTCATGAGCTGAGAAGGTGTTTGTTGTGTGTCCCTGCAGTCTGGGGAATCGTGTGCCGTGCTTGGCAGCGCCATTCCTCTACTTGCTGCTTTGTTTTGCTTTTATCTACGTGTTTGGGTGCTCTTTACTATTTTCCCCATCCCTGTGGGTTTTTCTCTGCTTTGCCATGTTTAGTGAATGCACTTCTGAAAAGCGGGGAAGCTCCTGTGTTAAAAGCTGTCAGCTGGACTCCCACTCCTCTCCGTGGGTAGTGATTCCCTCCTCTCCGGGATTCTCAGTTGCCATCTTTGTGTTTGCCCGTGGGACATGGCTGAGGAGGAGAGAGAGACTGACAGGAATAATGGGGAGAGGATTTTCATCTTGTTTTACTTCATGTCACCGACAGGAAGAAATTAAACCTACTTATTTGGCAGCTCGTGCTTCCAGGAGATTTCCAGCATCCCTCTTCTCTGAGCTGTGTTTTCTCAGACTTGGGAACCTGTGGCTGGTCCTGCTGCAGTGGTTGGAAAGCTGTGCTATTTAACAGCTGCCCCTAGGGCAGCATGAGCTTGGCTGGCCCTGCCTGGGGCTCTGAATTCAGTCTGGGAGAGAGGGAAGGAATCCTGGGTGGGTCAAAGCTGTGAGAGACCTTGCAAACCACAGGAAATGTGGGAAAGGAAAGAAAAATCAAGCTAGGGGTGACCTCTGGATGTCATCTAGCCTAACCTCCTGTTCAGGGCTGGGTGAGCCTGGGGGTCAGGTTAGGCTGCTGACAGGCTCCTCCTTCCAATTCCTTTCCCATTCTTCCAGGAATTGGAAATCCCGTTTCTCTGGGCAGCCCCTTCTGGTGCAGAAGTGTGTGTGAGAAACTTTGTGCCTGCTTTGAATTTCCCTTGTTGCAGTTTGAGGCCGTTGCCAGTCCCTCATTCTTCTGTGTGTCTGCGGAGGTAGGAGCTGGGAATAGGGTTGCAACAGCATTTGGAAGAGCCTGGTACTGGAGCAGCCTACAAAAACAGCAGGGGAAGAGGAAAAACAAGGTGAAAAACTCTCACTGAGAGCAGTTACATGGAAAGGAAACATTGTTTGCCTCACCTTTTTGGTGGTTTTGTTTGCTTGTTTTGTTTCAGAGAAGTTTCATATCGATTAATAGTAAAAAAGTAAACTTTGTGAAGCTTCCCTTGTGTTTTTCCCTGAGTGCAGTAAACAAATAGCTCAGTGAATTCCCGGTACTGATAAGGTTGGCAAATATTTCTGGTGTAGTGGAGCTGTTTGTGCTTTGTCACTGATTCACAGATGTATTGGCTTGAATGAGCAGGAGGCACTTGGCTTTCTGCAGGGTGAAATCCAAATGGAGTGGTGGTTTGAGGAAGAGTGCAGGAACATAGCAGTGGTTTTACTGGTTATGTCTGAGGCTGCTGTGGAGGGGCTGAGCCAGGAGGAGGAGGTGAGGAATGCTGCTATGGACAGCAGGGCTGCTTTAGAGAGCTTTGGTGATGCTGAGGTGCTTAACTGGGAGAAAGCAGGACTCCAGGCTTCTTCCCCCTCCGGAGTTCTACTTTACAACTTGCTTTGTGCCAGTGAATGTGTCGGAATGTTTCAGCCCTTCAGTTGTGGTCCTGCAGGTTTCAGCTGGTAACAAGAGCTGGAGGTCGTGCTGCTTTTCTAGGCTCAAGTTCCCTCTTGTTCCTCTCAGTGCCACTGAAACTGTGCTTGTCCTGTCCAAGACACAGCTCACAGAGTAAATCTAAACCCCAGTGCTGCTCCTTCTGGAGTGCTGGAGGTGGAAAGGAAAAGAGGCAGCTGCTTCCAGACCCTCAGGTGCAGTACAAGAAGAGATCCTGTGCTCTGGAGTCAGGGGTATGTTCCTTGTCAACAGCTCCACTTTTGGGTGGGATGGTTTTATTTTGGGTGCAGCTTTTGGACTTGGCTGATTTGGTTTACACCTCCCCTGCGTGAATGGCACGCCTGGGATTATGTTCTTTGCTATCACTTCTGTCAGCTCAATCAAAAACATGTTGCTTTCTTCCCTGAATAGGCCAAACCACTTTGTTGCTGGACTTGTTGCCTTTTTCTTTTTTTCTTTTTTCTTCATCAGTTGTCTTGCTGTTGGAAGAGTTGTAAACCAGTTTCTGTTGTTACATGCAGTCTCTTCATTTTTCTGAGCAGATACAGTATGTGAGAATTTAAGCTTTTGTTTGGGAAAAAAAGTAAACCTTTGTGAATTCCACGACAGCATAATTACTTCTAATGTGTGCAGGAGCCAGGCAATCCTGGGCTGCTGAAGGGATCAGCATCCTGAAAGGCTGAGAGCTTGGCAGCTGGCCCTGGGAGAAAGCAGAATCCAGGACCCAGGGACAGAGCAGCCTTTTGTGTCAGGTGTGGAGCTTGTTTTTGTGGTGGCAGCCAAGGAGCCAACAGGGTGCACGTAACTGCTCCTCTGCTCTGCTTCTGCAGGGGTTTCATTTCAGCCTGTTCCACTGGCATCTTTCTCACTGAAAAAATGGAAACTTTGGGTTTTTTTCACTGAGTGGATGTACTTCATAATGTGTATTTTTAACTTAGTGTCACGGGGTTTATTTCAGTGTTTGATCTTGGGCTTTTTGGTGCTCTTTGCAAAGCAGCTCCATCTGCAGCGTGACTTAAGTGTCAGAAAGGAGAGTCTCTGAGCTATTCTTTCTTCTGTTGCCACAGGAGACAAAGGTGTGAGAAAGTCAGCAGAAGGCTGTGAGTCCTGTGAGAGCTGCTCAGCCTTGTCAGGGTTCTGCACTAGGGGCAGCCCCACTGTCTCTTCTGAGGGTGGATTCACCTCTGGTGAACGGGGATTTTTTTAACCTGCTTTCTGTTCCTGTCACAGGTCCGTGGTGAGGTGACAGCTGGTGAGCAATGGCCTTCAACCAGGTTTGGTGTGCCCTAACCCTTGGATTTCTGCTGCCTTTTTCTTGTGCCCACACAGACTTCTTCACTTCCATTGGTGAGACACCCTTTGCTGCATGTGCTGCACACACAGAAGAGTTTCCTGACAGCTCTCAGTACTGATTCTGCTGTGGGTTCATCATCCAAGGCTTTCACTGGTGCAGCACTAAACCCACTTTCTAGTTCCCACCACAATATTGACTTTCCTTTTAGAAGAAACATGCTTTAAGCCAGTCCAGGTAGTCTAATGACCCAGGCTAGGCTTTGTAGGCATTATTTATTCTTACAGGGGTTGGAATTTAAACAGAATTTTGGTGGGGACTGTTGCACATAGGCAGAAGCAAGTGGAACAGCTACATAATGGCACCAGCATGTTCACCCCTGGGTTCTGAAGGTGGGGACTGAACCAGTTCAGCTGCCTTCTTGCAGGAAATGAAGCAATTATTAATTAATAGCAGGGACCCATTGAAGTCATGGAAGTAATCTTAAAATGTAAAGCTCTGGATTAGTCCATGTATCAAATGTGAAGGCTTTGTGTATTTCTGTAGCTTTCTCTTTATTTGCTCTACATTATGTATGCTTGGATGAAAGATTACTCTGTGGCAACCTACTTCCTTTTCCAAATGAATCCTAAATTAGTTCTAATAATAAATATGTGGTATTATGTTAATTTCCATGGCAACGAGCTCGGTCCAGCAGGAGATTTTCTCCTGCAAAAATCGCCTTGCTCAAACACTCCTTCAGGGTTATTTAAGCAAATGCAGAAGGACTTTGGGGAAGGAAGAGTTGGAGAAGGGAAGAAAGTAGAAAAGAGGAAGAATGCCTTTAATTCTCAGAGTTTTTTGTTTCTCCTCACCAAACTCTTTTGTTTTCTAGGACATATGACAGACTTAATTAACACAGAGAAAGATCTGGTCGTGTCACTGAAAGATTACATCAAGGCAGAGGAAAGCAAGCTGGAGCAGATCAAAAAGTAAGCAGTTTGTTTCATAATGCTACTGGTTAATAATTGGAGCCCACCCTTATGCAAAAAGGGCTCCCCAAGGCTGATTAAATTTGTGGAATTTTTCCTCTGAGGCAAAGCTTAAACCACCAGGTTTTGCTGGGTGTTTGTCCCAAGTTCTCTCCGAGCCCTTGGTTGGGTTGTGCAGCTCTCAGATGATGAAATCTAATCCATCCATTTTCTGTACAACACTGGCACTTCAGGACTCCTGCCTGCACATAATTCCCAAGGGGATGGAATTCTTTGGAAGGACAGTTTGCTTAGTGGAAACTAAAGCCCGAGAAATCTCCAAAGGAGTGGTACAAGGACTGCCATGGTACATCAGATATAAATCACTAAAAAGTGTTGGTGTGGCCACTGAAGAGTAATTACCCACTGCAAGGGCACAGGTTCCTTCTACAGGTTTACTCTAGTTAGATTTAAAAATAAAATAAAACTTCTGTATGGCTTTAAAAAATAATAAGAGACCTAACTATTGCCATTACTATGCTCCTCACACCTATAGGGCTGAGCAACAGAGCCCACTATGTCAGATTTTACCACAGCCATAAATAAACATATTTTATCTCGGGACAGGATAGTCTCCTGGCTTTCAAAAATGTATATAAATCTGTCATGAGGACGTTGAAACAGTTTTAGATAGATGGGTGGGTTTTATTTTATTGTGTATTACTTCCTGGTCTTCTACTACCCAAGGAAGATACTTCTGTCAGACTGGATTTATGTTTATCACTGAAAATACAGAGCTGGAATTGCTGCCAGGTTTGGAGTGTTAGAAGTATAGTCTTCACACCTACAAATTAACATGGGAACGAGCCTATTGGACATCCAAAAGTGTGTCAATGCAGCTCATTGTGCAAGTGTTGCAGCTCTGTTTTTATGATACCAGAGGAGCTGTCGGGTCAGCAAAGTTTCCTCTCTGTCACAGCAATAAAAGAACCTGGTAAATATGTTTGTTGGGCTCTGTCCTTCAGGTGAAGGATTTTGGGAGCTGGTAGAAAGTTGGTCATTCCCTGAAAGGCAGAAAGTGCCTCAGGCCTCGTGTGGGGGCTTTTATCAAGCAGAAACCACTTGAAAGAAATCCTGCAAACTTAATTGAGGCAAAGCAGTGCCAGCCTGGGGACAGAGTTTCCTCCAGGCTGCAGATTCTGTCTTTGCTTTCTGGTGGAGTTCTGTATTGTTTGTGGGGTGTGGCTTTTTAGCATTCATTTACCCTGATTTCAGGGCGTTGTCATATCTATGTGTTGTAGATCTGCATTGTTTTGGAGCTGTGCTTGTTTGGGAGTGACTTATGGCACTTGGAGAGGTTTGTGGAGGTGGAGAAGCAGCACCAGAAATTAGATCTGGGCTCCTTGTCCTTTCTTAAGACAAGCTTTCAGTGTGGAAAGAAGCTTGTGGTGGGATAAGAAGGAGCTAATCACAGATGTAGGAGCGTGTGTCTGAACTTGAGACAGGCATTGAACTGCCTTTTGTAAATTTAAAGGGGGAAGAAACAAAGGCACTTATAAAAGATTGCAAATTCGGGTAAAGCTTTGTTTTTGATTAGTCTTGCATGGCAGCTCATAATGGAAGTGCTGGCACAGTGCTCTTGGGGCTTGCAGGAAGGAGTTCCCAACAAAGACAGCAAGAGCAGGTTCAAAAAGAAAAGGAAAAAAAAATAGCCCTTTTTATTCCTTCCAGGAGAGCTCTATGTGTAGATAAAATTAATGCTTGCAATTTCTGTTAGGTTTTTTATTAGTGAAGACACTTCAGTAGCTTGAAATCAGTTCTCCAGAGCATCAGCAAGATTTGACTGACTGTGTGTTTCCATTACAGATGGGCAGAGAAATTGGATCAGCTGACAGACACTGCCACCAAAGACCCAGAGGGGTTCCTGGGCCATCCTGTAAATGCATTCAAGCTGATGAAACGGCTCAACACAGAGTGGGGGGAGCTGGAGAGCCTGGTCCTCAAGGACATGTCAGATGGTGAGTGTGCCTGCAGCAGAAAGCAGGGTCGCTGCTAATGGCACTTCTCTGCCTTTGTCCCTCACCTGGCAGGGTTTGAATTAGGTTTGTAAGGCTGCTTTTGACACTGAGTTTGTGCAACCAGCCTCAATTAGTGCGGTAAACACTTTGCTGCCTCTTTGCTTCAGCAAGACTAGAAGCTCTTTAGCAAGGAACAGGACATGAAATAGTTGACTGTGAAAGACTCTTAGCAAAAGGAATATATTTGGTTATATTTGACTGGTGAAACTCTCTCAAGAGGAAATACCAGGTGGAGGTTTGTGCTGAGGAACTGTAAGAAAGCAGAGCTTTCAGAAAGACCCAGGATTAGTCTCTGATCAGGATTCAGCACATTCAGCTTCCCTGTTGCTGTGAGAGAGACTGAATATGCCAGCTGAAAAGGCTCTGCACCTGCCAGCCACAAATGTGGACCAGTGTGTCTTAAGCCCCTCTTCTGAATGAGGAGGGGGAAAAAAGTGCATCTTTGTTATAAAGAAAAAGGAAAATATTGGGGGAGGCATAGTGGAGTAAAAGAAAGGAAGCCTGGAAGGGAAAGAATATTGTATTCCATAAAGTAGTAGTGTTATGAGTTCTGAACAGGTAGAAGAGACTGCAAGAGTGTGGCAAAAATCACAAATGTGGCCAGCTCATTATTTTTTGGGGGTTTTGCAGTTGAGTGTTGCATTTCAGTTGGGTCATGCTGCTTAGATTTCTGCTGGTGGGCATCAGATGAATTTCATCAGCAGCATGTTGGCACTGCCCTGTAGAGCTGTTTGTACCTCTGGAGCTTGGGGCAAAAGAGGGGAACAGTTCCTTGAGAGAATATTTTTTACTCAGTAGAACCTGCTGTTCAATAAACTTCACCCTCGTGCTGCTTCAAAAAAGCCCCCAAGTGTTTCTTTTTGATTGGTCCTTTGCTTTCCTTAACAAAATAACCCCCAAATGCTAACTGAGCAGCCTGTGCCAAGAGTTCAGTTCAGAGCTGTGTGAAGGTGCATCTCTCATGCCTGGAGTTCACAGAATTCCCAGGACAAAGATGGCCAAGTGTGTCCCTGTCCTTCCCAGGCTTCATCTCCAACATGACCATCCAGCGGCAGTTTTTCCCCAATGATGAAGATCAGACTGGTGCAGCCAAAGCCCTTTTGAGGCTCCAGGACACGTATAACCTGGACACAGACACTCTTTCCAGGGGCAATCTGCCAGGTAAGAGCCACCCATCATGTTATTTCCAGCAGACACTGGGAACTTTAAATATCCTGATTATAAATCATTTACTCTGTTCCACCTTGTTCAGCTCCTCAGTGGGAAGGTAACAACAGCAAAGAGTTCGAGCTGGCTAAAACTTATGAAAAAAGATCTCTTTTTACTTGAAATCTGTATCTTTCTTCTAGTAATGGGAAGACAATTTAGTGTTAATAACATTTAATAAAGTCTTGCCTGGATGAGGGTTTTCCTTGAACAGGCAGATACCTGGTTTTCTTCACAACTATTAATGCATTTTAACCAACCAGCTCTGTTCTTTATTATTATCCCTTTCCCTCTCAGGGATAAGGTGGACCCTTCAGATTGGGAAGTTTCTTTGGGCTTAAACTTCACAGTGTATAAACTGAAAAGCAAAAGACAGTGCATACACAGGTTTGAGCTCGTGTGGCATTGCCTGAGCTGACTTTCAGTAGGTGGCTGTGCAGGAGAAGACACACCTCTTTCTTTCTCTGCTGAGTCATCCTTGTTTCCTCTGTTCAGAAATTGTCCTGTGCCAACTGGCAGAAAATCAGCTCTGTACAATCCATCTGTGTTTTTGCAAGTGCTCATTGTGGTCAGATGCCTAATCAAATTAAGGGTAATTGGCTTTATGATGTATAACCTTGCTCTTGGGTTTGGTTCAAGACCATCTCAAGGACCTCCAGATCCCTTCTCTTACAATAAGCAGCTCATTAGTGTTTCCTTAAAACATCACCAAAACACAAGGTGAAGTTTTAGCTTCTTTTGGAGCAGTGAGCTGTCTAGACTGGGTCTAATTAAGTGTAATGGCAGAGCCTGGAAGTTCTGGAGTATAAAAAAGAATAGGTTGGACTCTGGAGAGCTCCAGAGGGGAACATCCCATGTGGTCACTCGTGTTCGTTGTCTTTTTTCCCCCAGGGAATTTCTGTTGGGCTGATCTGGGTCAGGATCTCAGCTCACATTGCCAAATCCTTGGGTTCTTTGGGAGTTTGCAGCTTCAGGCTCAGGAAACTGCAGTCACTGCCCAGCCCAGGATGGGAGCAGCAGGTGTTCAGTGAGGGAGCAGGAACACAGTTGTTCTGTGGGATACTGCCTTTCACGGAATGTCCCTTCAGCAGAGCAGCTCCCCTGTTTCAGGACTGCAGAGCTGCTGTTAGAAATTCAGAATGTATTAAGATGTCAGCAGGAGCGTCATTTTAGCTGTAAAACTGGCAGGTCACATTTCCTTCTTACAAGATTAAGGTTGGTTTTTCCTTGGGCCTGTATTTCCAGAGGCAAAAATAGGCATCTGTAATTTGCTTGTGAGTGCTTTAATCCTTCAGAGGTCACTTAAAATGTTTCTAAAAATGACTGACTTCAAAAAATCTCGAGCAGCTGGGAATTTACTGCCTGATGTTTTCCTGTTCCTCCCCCTCCAAGTTGTCACTGACAAGCTGCGCCTCAGGAACTTCTTGCAAGTGATAATGTGATGTGTTTGAAAACAGATTTCTGAAACTTACTATTGCTCCGAGTGGCTGGGGTTTTGGAGGTTTGTTTTATTTTATTTTTCACTTGTGGTAAAGACCTTCAGCTCCTTGCTGGTATTCTGGGAATGAAAAACCGCTTGTGTGTTCTGCCAAAGATTTACAGGCTTCAACTGAGTCTTCACCAAGTAGCTACCGCAGCAGGGAGCTGTTGGAGAGCAGAAATAAAACTGCTGTGACAAGGAGTGTTGCTCTGGGGGCTGGTCTGGAGTCCTGTGTAACTTCTGCTTTTGTTTTACATCCAGGTGTGAAGCACAAATCCTTCTTAACAGCTGAGGATTGCTTTGAGCTGGGCAAGATCGCCTACACAGAAGCTGATTATTACCACACGGAGCTGTGGATGGAGCAAGCTCTGAAGCAGCTGGATGAGGGAGAAGTGTCCTCTGCAGACAAGGTCTACATCCTGGACTACCTGAGCTATGCTGTGTACCAGCAGGGGGACCTGGGCAAGGCCATGGCACTCACCAAACGCCTCCTGGAGCTGGGTATGGCACAGGGGGAGCCAGCTGGTGCTTGGGGGGTGCTGGCTCTGGGTTTGTCCTGGGCACTGGGGTCTCAGCTACGGTGTCAGGGTGTTGTGGTGAAGGATTGCTCCTTGTTCCTGAAGGCTTTCCTGCCTCCCAGCACTGTTGGCTTCTAATCCTTCCCCATCTTAGCCATTGCTTCCTGAAATCTGGGTCTCTGCCTACATTTTGCTTTGCTGGTGGAGATGACTTCCCGTTAGGTACAGGCAGGACCAAAAGGAGTGGAATTGGAACTAAACTGGTGATACCAGATGGTTTAAATGCAAATGAAGCATGCTGGGGATGAAAAGCTTGGACAAACAAGAAATACATGATCAAAGACAGCAAGATAAGAGGCTGTTTCAGGAAATATCAAAGCATTTCTTCTTCTGTTAAATACTTTGCTGATTGACTGTGTCATGGAGGTGCTGAGGAGCTCAGAACTAAACCTAGCATATCAAAAGCTACTGAGAATCATTATCAAAGAACTGAAGCTTCTTTAAGTCTAGTAATGTTAAAAGCTTTGTCACCAGAAACCTTAAATCCCATCAGGGATTGTTTAGCTTTGCAGCTGGTCACGCTGTCCCAGCTCTCTCCCTGTCTCCTTCCCTTGTGTCTCCCTCTGGTGAGAGGGGCTGGAATGGCCACACTTCTTCTCAGTGCTGGGACTCCAGTGTGCCAGGAGGGTTTGGGAAGCACGCATCTGTTTCCTTTTGCTTTCTGTAAATAGCCACTTCTGCATAATTCCTCCCCAGCTGGGAACCTGCCAGTGATCCTCCTCTGTGTCTCTGTCAATAGATCCTGAACATCAAAGAGCAAACGGCAACATGAAATATTTTGAATATATCATGGCTAAAGAGAAAGAAGGAAATAAGTCCAGTACGGAGTCAGAAGACCAGGAGAAGGAAACTGAGGTTAAGAAAAAGGATTACCTGCCCGAGAGAAGGAAGTACGAAATGCTGTGCCGTGGGGAGGGGCTCAAAATGGTAAAGTGGAGTAGACTGTTCTCAAATGCTTGAAACCAACAAAACAATGTCAGGAATTTGTGTGTGGTGTGGAAGCAAGGAAGTTGTCAGAGCAGCTGGATGAGTGTGTTGGATTTCTTCCCTGTTTCAGTGTGTCCAGTAGACAAGAAGCAATACTGCCACAGGCAGGGCTGTGCTGGCCAACTTGGATGTGCTGCATTAGCGTAATTAATTGAATAAGTATGGTGGAAGTCTAGAGTTAGGAACAGAATTAAATAAGGGTGGCTTTTTAGTGAAAAATTACTTTAATAGAAGCGGGTAAAGTAATGCTTGTGGAAGTCATATGCTGACAGTACTAATTGCTCAGACTCAGAGCATCTCTTTAACGTGTAACATAGCAACAGGGTAGGGAAAGTGAGTTGTTGTGTGTCTTACTCTGTTTCTGAGAGACACTGATGGCCCCTGGCCGTTCCCTGACTCTTGCTCTGTCTCCCTGCCAGACTCCCCGGAGGCAAAAGCGACTCTTCTGCCGCTACTACGACGGGAACAGGAACCCCAGGTACATCCTGGGCCCCGTGAAGCAGGAGGATGAGTGGGACAGGCCTCGCATCGTGCGCTTCCTGGACATCATCTCCGACGAGGAGATCGAGACCGTGAAGGAGTTGGCCAAGCCCAGGGTAAATGCCTTATGCTCCTTGGCCTTTGGAAGGTGGAATTGCACCCGTGCTTGCTGTGTGAGTGGCTGTGCCTGGCTCCTCTGGAACGGTGCCCTCGCACCTGGCTTTCCTCACCTCGCAGCTCTGGGGTGATACTGGCTGAAGGAGGTGGTGAGGAAAGCTGGCAGTGCTGTGAGAGGAGTTCAGAGCCAGGTATAACAGCAGGGCAAGGTTGCCAGGTGCTTCCAGCAGACACAGTTTTGGCACACACTGGTTCAGATGAGGAGGAGAGTGTTCTCCAACAGAAGGCAAACATACTGTAGCTAAGGGGCCTTGGAATATTCCTGATTTGTTCTTTTTGTTGTTTTTGGTTTTGACTTTAAAGTCTGGAGAAGAGTGCTGGCTAGGGAAAGGCATCCATCCCTCTGCTCCTGGAATGCCACCTTATTGTACAGACAAGAAAGAATGGTTATAGTCTCCATTTTGGGATAAAATCAACTTCTGGCTCCCAGGCTTGGAATTTGCCTGCAGATGAAAGAGCTTTATGAAGGCAGGACTTAACTGGTGATATTTGCCTTCTTATTGACCATGGTGTTTCAGCCACTGGGTTCCTGTTTCTGAATGCAGATAATAATCCAAGGAATAACAATCCCAGTGCCACTGGATGTGGCACTCAGTGCTCTGGGCTGGGTGTCAGGGTGGGCATCAGTCACAGTTTGGACTCGATCTTGGGAGATCTTTTCCAGCCTCAGTGATGCTGTTCTGTGGTTTCTGAGGTACATTGTGAACTGCAGGCAGTTGAGAAGTCTGAACTGTGAGGCATCTCCTGCTCTCCTGTCAGGCAGCTTTGCTGCAGCACTGACAGTCAGAGCCCTGGTGGGTGGGCTGTAGGTGATGAAGCCCCTTGGCTGCTGCAGAAGCACTGGCATTGTGTCTGTGGAATGTGACCAGATCACTTCCTTAGGGAGCAGAAAACCTGGGAACCGTGGTCACTGTAAGTTCTGAACTTGCTGAGGTCGTTGCTTTCCTGTCAAACATTTGGCTCACGGCAAAGACTGAGAGATCCACAGTTCATTAATGCAGGAGCATCTGTATGTGGTTGCCATTCCACATAATTCCCCCTGGCTGAGGCCTTGCACGGCTCAGCAGCAAAAGGGTTGTGTTTTTGGAGACTGAAAGGTCATCTTCTCCTTCCCAGTGCTCAGGATGTTGCCATCCTCTGGGATGACAGCACTGTCTGATCTGTGCCCAGCCTTCTGCTGTGCTGGCAGGATGAAGCCTCATTATTCAGCTTTGGGAGTCTCGCTGGAATTGTGGTTTGTGCCTTGATTTTTATGTGTCTGCATGGGATGAGAGGAGAGGCAGCATATTAGGAGCTCCCAGTACCTTTTCTTGTTAGCAGCTCTTGATTGACTTCGTTTATTTTAACAGTAGAGAAATGCTTCTGATTGTTTGGGACTTGGTATTGCATTGTGCCTCTTCCAGGACTTGGGCTTTGCACCTCAGCCTTCCCAGTTCTGAGTGAGGGAGTGTCTGCTAGCACATGACCCAGGTTAAAGGGTGCACGGAGGGCTCCGGAAGGGAACATTGACATGCATGGAGCAGGTGGAGCACAGCAGAGGGAAAGGGAGGCCTTGAGCCCACTCAGTGCCCACGGATGAAGCCGTGGTTTGTGTGAGCACAGAGGAGTTCAGTGCTGCTTTTGGTATAGGAAGAGCTGCAAAAGGAGGGTTTATCCATCTTAACTCGGGATCACGGTGCTGCCTGGACCCAGTTTACCTGTAAAACTCCTGGTCCCTGTGCAGGACAGAGTAACAAAGCACCAGCTGGACACGTGCCACAACACTGTGCTGCTCCCAGCAGTGGAAGGAAAGCCACTAGTCTGCTCTATTCAGCAACTCTTCTTCTTGCTGCAGACATGGAAACAGAACTTCTGGGAAACCTGCTCTTCTCTAACACTGTTCAAAAAGCAACCAACCAACCACAAACCCCTCTCTTGTAGTGAAAGTGGAGGCTGCCCCTCCTTCCCCGTGTCCTCCCACCCCTCCAGGAGGCAGTGGCGGGGGCGGGGGCGTGGCGGCTCCGGGGCGTTATTCCCGGCAGGCTTCTGAATGGTCGGATTGCTGGGATGCAGATTGTGCTTGTAATGCAACTATTCTGATGGTTCGCTTCACAGCTGAGGCGAGCCACCATTTCAAACCCCATAACGGGAGCCTTGGAGACGGCACATTACAGAATTAGCAAAAGGTAAGAGAGCTCCATGCCAGAGGTTTTGGGCCTGCAATGAGTGTGTACGTCCTGCTCATTATGGGGAGACAAGAGGTGGGCTAAAGAACAGCTGTGGAGTGCACCGTGCTATTCCCTGCAGATCTGTAACAGGCTGTTACTGCTGAGTTTCTCAGTCTTTTCCTTCAGCTGGAAGTTCTGGGGGCGTGTTTGGAGCTGTTCTGTCTTTTTTTGGGCGCCTTCTCAGTGTGTGTTTTCCAACGATCCAGTCTCTGCAGTCAGTGTGACAAACATGTGATGCTACAAAACCTTCAGGAAAATCTGGAGTTTGGGTTTCATTTAGAGATGCCTTCCCTCTTGTTCTTCTCACCAACCGAGAATTGTCCTCCCTTTTCCTTGGAAAACGTAGTGGACCATGAAGTGCCTTTAGAGGTGTAAGAGATGCTTTGAGTCCTTGCTGTGCGCACCCACAGCATCTCCTTATCCAGGATAATCCCACAGTCCCAGCTGGGCTCCTTCACCTCCTGCCTGACACAAATCTGGCTCGTTTTCACCGGGCTCCTGGTTCTTTTCAGCTTGTCTATTAAGCACCACAAGCATTGAATGTAGCCAGTGTTTTCCAGAATTGGCTGGATCTGAAACCACCTGCCCCTGCCTGCCCTCCTCTTTTTAGCCATGGTAATTAAGATTGGCCACGCACACCATCAGGAAGGATTGAAACTTCTGGGTGGAGAGGAATGGCCTGGGAAACTCAGCATCAGAAATTACTTGCAGAAAGTCTCAAGTTCGACCAAAAAAACACATTAAAAAAAAAAGGGAGGAAAAAAGTGAAAGGACAATCTAACCAAATTTTTCCAACCAATTTGGTGTGATTTGGACACGGCAGCTGCAGCTTGTGTTGCCCTTCCAACATTGCTAATTTGCGAGCTTTGCATCCGGACCAATCGGAACCCTCTCGAACCCCTGGGGTTGGCAAAGCGCAGCCTGCGAGGTGGGTAAGCCTTGTCCTTTCTCTTTTTGTAGCTGAGCCGTGCTACTGTTCATGACCCTGAGACTGGGAAACTGACCACAGCACATTACAGAGTCTCTAAGAGGTAAGGGAACGTCTTCCCAAGGGATTCCCTGTCCCAGGAAGTCTCTTCTGGGGCTCTGCTGCTTCAGCGCTGCACGTGGGGTGAGGATTGTGCACAGTTCTGTTCTCAGGCCTTTCTTTAGACCGTGGCCTGAGTGAGCTGAGCTGGCAGAAAAGCACGTGGTCTGCTGGAGTAGGGACTGGTTGGAAGTGGTGGCATTCCAAGGTGGAAGTGCCTTCCTAGGCTGAGCATGGCTTGTCTGCTCCAACTAACATACTAAACGTGAGCGCGGGGCTCTGCTGACACTCACAGGGCAATAGAGACCTGCCTGGCTCACCTCTGCTCCTAAACCTCTCAGATCCATCCTTGCTGAAAACTAGGAGCTGCTGTGCTTCCTGGGAATACTGCAAATTCAAGCTAGGTGGTGCTTGCCAAGGGTTTCCCTCTCAAAAGGATGGAAGGTGGTTGCTGCTTTACTAGAAACCCAGTGTTCTTTCAGCTGCTTTGAACAAACGCCCTGAAATGAGAATGGTCTGTAGCTTAAGGGCTTTTATTGAGCTCTGAATTTCTTTAAAAAGGGAAAATTGCTTTCAGATAGTGCATCACAGGAGGGTGATAAGTCTTAGAAAAACTGGAGAACCACTGGAGCTGAGGTCGGATCCTTAAGGCCACTGCTGTTACAAGTTGAAAACATTAATTTTTATCCTTTGGAAATGGTCTGTTTGCTCCTTAAAGCTGCCCCCACAGGCCCCCTCCACAGGGACTTTGGGAACATTTGTCTTGACATGTGTTGCATTTAAGTTGTGGTGTTTTTAATGTTCAAGTCTGTCCATGTCTTCCCTACCTTGGTTCTCTGTCACATTTATTGAGTCTTGGGATTTGTCCTCTGTGCCAGACCAGCTGTGGGGCATTGCTGAGCAGCCTCCTTCTTTTCATCCCTTCCTGGTTTCTGTCAGCCTTGACGTGCTAATATTAGGAGTTGCAGAATCAGATCACTGATGGAAATTGGGATGCATAATTGCCCCCTATTTAAATAGTAGAAGAACTTTTTATTTAGAGTTGTGATTTTTCCTCAGTAGGAAGTGTTATGCCCCGAGGTACTGCAGCTGCTACAGTCACAAAAAATAGCACAAAGCACCACCCAGCACTTAAAGGCAATTAAAAAACTGGGATAGAGCCTCCTGGCCAGTTCCTGGGGAATGGGACCTTAAATACTTAAGGTCTGCTGCTTAAAAAGGTGGCATTGTGGGACTTTCCAAGGTGTCTCAGCAACTCTCAAAAATGAAACCAGATTTCACTGAGCTAAGATTTTAAATCCAGTCTCTCACTGGAAACTGGAATTTGAATTGAGAAGAAACATCCAAGCAGTTAGGAAAGACCCTTTTTTGAGGGTAGGAACAGCCTTGAGAGTTGGGGGGGACTGCCCTTGTGCTTCCCCTTGCCTTTGTGTTCCTCCATGTGCAGACTTCCAGGATGTGTGTGGACTTTCCATGAGAACTTGACACCCAAATCTAGAGCAGGAGGTAGAAATGCCCCCCAGAGCCCAAGGCAGGCTGATTTCGAGGCTCTGTTATCCCTGCTGGAAACATCTCTCTGTTGGAGCTGCTCGAGCTGGTTTGGATTCCAGATGAATCATTGCTCCTGAAACCCAAAAAAATGCTGGCTTTATTTTTTTACTAGATGACTGCTTTCCCCCTTCAAACATTCCTTCCTAGCAAATGCCCTCCTAAATTACAGCATTCCTGTCTCTGAGAGCACCACTGTTCCCTGGGTGGGACGTGGCAGGCTCTGTCAACGGGGGCACCTTGCCAGCAGCCCCAGAATAAACCCACCCACTCACACACTGCTTTGAAAGATTCAAAATGCCCTTTTTTCTCCCCCCTCTCCTCCCAGCAGGCAGCCAGAGCTTGTAGCACGTAATGGTGAAGTTTCCACTTCAGAAATACCAGTCTGGGCTTTTAGTTGCTCCCTGGTGTGTCTCTGCTGGTACTTTTTTTACACACTAAGTGCGTTTTAGGAGGCTTTGAAACACAAGTCCAGTATTTTGTGTATCCAATGCAGTGTTGAAATGTAATATTTACTCCCAGACTGACCAGTGCAGCTGAGGAGCTGAGATTTTGGGGTCTGTGTGCCATGGAGAGTTGTCTGGTGTTTTCCTATAAGACATTGCTTAGCCCCAAAATTATTTCTCTCTATAAAAATTGTGCTGTTAAAAACCTTTAAGGTACCTCATGCAGAATTACAGGGCATTTCTGTGGCTGCCCCTGGATCCCTGGGAGTGTCCAAGGCCAGGTTGGACGGGGCTTGGAGCAGCCTGGGCTGGTGGAAGGTGTCCCTGCCCATGGCAGGGGGTGGGATGGGATGACCTTTAAGGTCTCATCCAACCCAACCCATTCCATGATCCTGTGAGGAAATGTGATTATTCCTGCCCAGTTAAGTTGCTTCTCTGACAGATGACATGGAAGAGCAGAGCTGTGTGCATTTACTGACTCAGCTGAACCCTGAAGTATGTATTTATTACCAGAAAAAAAGGTTGCTGAGCACCCTCTCAGGCTGTTAATGCTGCAGCTCCCACAGCTCTGCTCTTTTCTGGAAGACAAGAGCAGGGGAAAAGCCTCCTTTGTGTGAAGGTTGGTCCTGAAGGGGGCAGAGACTGACTTGGGTGTCAGCAAGGGACCAGGCTGAGATGCCAGAGGAGGGAATGTGGGACAGATGGGAATATTTTGTGACCAGGCAAAGCAGGTTTTGTGACACTGAAAGGGTTAAACCCCCCTGTAACTCCTCAGCACTCCAGGCCTCCCCCAGTTCTGCTCAGCAGCCAGGCTGGCACTTGGAATGTGGTTTCAGTTCCCTGTTCCTCCACCTTTCAGAGACTTCCTTTGTGTCCTCAGGCAGCTAATTTTACTTTTAAGATACATACAGTATTTCCCTTCCTGAAAGGCTGCAGTATTCTCCCTGTGGAAGCATTCAGTGCCCCTCTAAGTAACCCATAGAGAGCAAGAATGCCTGGGTTTTGTTTGTCTTGCTTTGGGTTGTTTTCTCTGTTTTTTCTCCCCCTAAAGCCCTTATGCACAGACTGGGCAGAGGCAGTTGGGGCTTTTTTTGTGTGTCAAATAAATGTGAGGTTAGGATTGTTTGTGAGCATTCCTGCTCACCGTGGCTGCTTTTGGGGGGTTTTCTTTGGTAAACCCTAAGTCCTTGCATCCTTCTGCCACCTGAAATCAGAGCAGGTGCTGCTGTAACCCCTCCTTGTACTAACAGTGTTCAGAAGTGGATGGGTCTGTGTCTGTGCATGTCTGCCTTGAGAAATCTCCTTTCTTTCCTCTGTGCTTCATTTGGCATTTAAAGAAGTGCTCGTAGAGATTCTGTAACCTGTGTCAGTGCCTCGTGTCCTGTGTCATGCTACTGTTCCTCCCTGGAAAAGGATTTGGGGATTTTTTTAAAATGCAAATTGAAGAAGAAGAACTTAATTTAGTAGAGATGTACAGGTTCATTTAATTAGAAATATGATGCTGCTACTGATAAGTTTCCAGCTGGGCTCAGAGCACAGGGATTTCTGTCCAGCCCAAAACATGAGTCAGCTGCTGGAAAAAGTCAGAACTACCCGTCTCCATTTTCCTGCAAAAAAGGGGGGAAGATGAGCCCTAAATCATCATTATCATCCACAGTAATGACTAGCAGGGGCTGCAAGGTAGACAGAGAAGAGCACAGGTAAAATGAAGGTGCGTGGGATGAGTAAAGCAGCAAGAAAACCAGGCACTGGGTGAGCAGATGATCAGAAGAAAAAAAACAGTGTTTCTAGCTAGAAGTTCTGATAAACAGGAGGAGGCAAAACATTCTGAAAGATGCCTTTGGAACTGGGGGCAAAAAACAATGGGTTGGCTTGAGGTTTTTCCCCTTACAAATCCTTGTGTACCTGAAGCATGTGCTAAGTGGAAATTGTTCAGTGGGGAATATGGGAAAGAATTGAATGCATTCTTTGATTGTTTTCAGAGTGGTTTGTGGTGGCACTGCACAGGTAAGTGATGTGACAGGGCAGATCACAGAGCGCTGGCCTGGAGAGGAGCTGAGTTACAGCCAGATGAAGGAACTCCCCTGTTCCTTTGCCATCAGCTGACTTAGCTGTGTGAAAGGGGTAAGAGCAGAATTGTCTGAGCAAACAGCTCGAAGCAGATTTTCACTGTTTGCAGCGTTTCCTTCAGTCACGGGGCACTCAGAGCCCCCTTAAACCAGCATGTTGCTCCTCCAAACCACGTTCATTAAACTGAGGCCTTTGTAATGTGGCAGTATTTCCTGAAAAGTGTAACCAAAGCCATGTGAGGTTGTAAGTAATGGGCAGTGCTGGTGTTTGCTGTCGGTGTCACACATCCCTCGCTGTCCCCGCAGTGCGTGGCTGTCGGGCTATGAGAGCCCCGTGGTGTCCCGGATCAACACCAGGATACAGGACCTCACAGGGCTGGATGTCTCCACAGCAGAGGAGCTACAGGTGATTCCCAGCATGGCACTGGTGGGGGATGGCTCAGCAGGGTGTGGTGTCCCTGTCACGTGGGAAACACTGGCTGTTGGTGTAACTTGGGTCTATTGTAATTTGGAAGGACTTTTATTCATTTGCCTGAGGCCTTTGAAAAGGAGCAGCTGCTTGGCTGGCTGTGAGCACAGTGTGAGTACCTGGAAAGCAGGACACCCAGAGAGGGGCTCTGAAAGCTACTGTGCTTCTGTGCCACTCTGCCAGGACTCCTGGGGGTAAAATGCCCAAGAATTGAGGGTGTTTTTTATAATTGGCATGAAAGACAAGGGATCTTCTTTACTGATATAAAATGGTTTAAACTTGAGCGATGTAAAAGCACCGTGCCATGTTTTGAAGAGAACAGAGGCTGGAAAACTTCTGTAGAAATAAAATCCTTTTCTGCTCTGGGAAGGACCAGCTTCCTCACCTGGAGCTGCATCTCGCAGTGCCAGTGTGGGACGTGTTGCTGCTCCTGGAGCTGGCATCTGTCATTTCCTGGGGGTTGGTGTTTCCAGCTGATGTGCTGAAAGGCTGCAGGTGACAGCCACATTTTGCCTGGGTTAATGCTGCTTCACTAGAGCCTGTGCTTCTCCTCTCACTGTAGGTAGCCAACTACGGAGTAGGGGGCCAGTATGAGCCTCATTTTGATTTTGGAAGGGTAAGTCCTGTTTCATCTTCACTCTTTCTTCTTCACAAGCGCTGTGTTTCTCTTTTTCAGGTGGCAAATTATGGAGTGGGAGGACAGTATGAACCCCACTTTGACTTTGCACGGGCAAGTAAAAGAGCTGGAGGAGAGCTAGTCACCTGGTGAAGGCTGGGGCACAGTCTCTGTTCTTCAATGTCTCTTACATTTTGTAGCTCTTTTCTAATCCCTCTCAGTGGAGAAAGCCCTCTAAACCACCAGCTGAACCTGTGCAGGTTATTGCCTCTAAGCTGTGTGCTCAGTGCCAGCAGACTCCTGCAAAAAGCCTGCTGAGGTCTTCTCTCACCATCCTTAATTGCTTTTTTATTGGCTTTAAATTCCCCACCCGTTTCTGTGCCAGCTGAAATTGTGGACTGCTGAAATTCAGTTGGTTATTTATTGGGCATAATTCTGTGTGATTTAACCCCTTTGGATTAACCTTACCCTGTCAGTCCAGGGCCCAGCTCTCAGGGAGGATCTCTGCTCTGTGAGCACGGGCTCCCAAGCACTGGCAGTGATTAACAGGTTTGTTTGGAAGTGCAGGGACTGCTTCCTGGAGTAATTCCATTGCTGGAATTTTAGTGCACTCCAACCCTGGTCACACGGGGTGGGTTCTGGAAATGGAGGTGTGACAAAAGGTGGTATCAGAATGAGGTTTGTTCTTGTAAGTCAAGTGACAAACCCCTCTTAGTTCCCTGGTTTGTCACTGAGGCTTCCTCCCTGTTCCCTTCCCAGGTGGAATCAGAGCAGTGGGGTGTGGTGGGGAGGGTGTCACACCTGACCCCCATGGCAAGTGCAGGAAGGGCTGTTCAGTGGCACTCTGGAGTGCCAGTGTGCAGGGAGGGGGCACGGTGTGGAACCTGGGCCAGCAGCTCCAGTGCAGGCAAGGGGGTGAAGGCCACCAAGGCAGGGCCACTGGGAGGGAGCAGAGTGACCCTGGGGCACCCCAGTGACTCAGAGCTGCCCTCCCTGCCAAGGACAAGGGGGATGAATAATTAATTAATCAATTAAATAATTGAGCTTGCTGGGACTAGGATTTATAGACTCCTCCTCAGATAGTACAGTAGTTCCTGCCCATTTGCAATTTGGGCCTCTGCCCTTCCTGTCCTATAGAATTTTAAATGCCTGGTTTATTCAAATGAATAGATTCCCTCCTATTGCATTCTCACCTCCTTCCAACTGGAGGGGTTGAATGAATTCTTGTGCATGAGTGTGTGGTGTGCTGCTGGCTCAGCAGCTGTGTGTTACTGGCTCCTCTCAGCAACCCAAATGAAATGCTCATGGAATCCGCTTGCTTTTGTTCACAGAAAGACGAGCCAGATGCTTTTAAAGAACTGGGAACAGGCAACAGAATTGCTACTTGGTTGTTTTATGTAAGTGATACATTTCTGCCCTGTGCTACTGCCAGAAACATGTCACTGTATATTCTGTACTGTTGAGTGATTTAATTCTGCTTTTTCTCATTATGGTTTTTACTGAAGTGACTTGCAAAGGGGGCAGCCACTAACTTTGGAGTAATATATACAGGGTTGTCTTCTTACCTGGACCGTGTGGTCCTTCTGTGTGTTTTAAGGAGGATTTTTCCCCCAAAATCATTTGCCTGCCTGTTCATTTTTGTATCTGCATCAGTGTTTACAGCCCAGACACTGGAGTGGGAGGGACGAGGCTGGGGTTGCACTGGGGGGGGTTCAGCCTTTTTAAGGGAGGTCGAAATTTACTCCTTCAGTGACCCAAGTGTGTTTTAGTAGAATGTGAGGCTGTTGTAGCAGCCTGAGCTCACCTGTGTTTCCCACCTTCCAGATGAGCGACGTGTCAGCAGGGGGAGCCACGGTCTTTCCTGAAGTGGGAGCCAGCGTTTGGCCCAGGAAGGTGAGCCGGGATTTATCCAGCAGGACCGCCCCTTTCCACCCCCTCAAACACAGCACGGGCACGAAAAGCTTTCAAAGGAACCCTTAGAAGAGGGGAAACTCATAGCCCTGTCTGTGCATGGGAGCACAGAGGTGCTCACTGCTGTGTGCAGTGACTGCAGCAGTGCTGGGGATACCAAAGGCCCCAATATTCTGTTTTGGAATTGGCTGCTTCTAATGCAGACTCTGCAAAACATTACCCATCCCTACCTTTGCTGGCCTGCTGCTCATGGTTAGGAAATAATCCTGCTTTCTAAAACTGGTCAGGAGTTGAAAAAATGCAGAGCCAGGTACATATAGACACAGAATAAGGCAAAGGAGACTGGTTCCTAAGGAAGAAAATGCTAAGCATCAAACCCAGCTTTCAGTTCAAAAGAATGTGAAATAGAAATGCCCCTCCCGTAGTCTGCTGCCTCAGAAGGTGGGTGTTGAGGGGCGTGTGGCACTGGGCAGAGTGCTGAGGCTGTGCCCTGCCCTTGCAGGGAACTGCTGTGTTCTGGTACAACCTCTTCCCCAGCGGAGAAGGCGATTACAGCACTCGGCACGCAGCCTGCCCGGTCCTAGTGGGCAATAAATGGGGTAAGTACCTGCCTGGGGCTCTGTGGGGGCTTGGCTTGCTTTGCCTTTTCCTCTGGACTTCGTGATCCAATTAAAGCAGCCGGAAATTCAGTTCTTTATAGAGAAATCTGATTCATTTACTTTATATATTTCATCTCTATATACATTCTACATATTCTATATAATAGCATATTATATGTATAAAATATATGTACTACTGTAGCTGCTTGAGGAGTCTCTTCTCGTTTTGCAGCCACACTGGAAGTTTTTTCCCCTTGTGTATCTATTAGCCCAACCTGACGAGATGACCTTTAAGTTCCTTTCCACCCCAACCACGCTGTGATTCCATGCTTCAAACCCTCTAGAACACGAGGCTAATGCTGTGCTGCAGCAATCCTGGTGCCCCCCAGGTGCAATGACCCAGTACCTTTGTGTCTTTGCAGTATCCAACAAATGGCTCCACGAGCGGGGGCAGGAATTCCGGAGGCCGTGCACTTTATCGGAGCTGGAATGATGCGGAGCCGTCCCTGCCCGTCACTCTGTGGCAAATGCACATCTCCAACAGTTTACAACTGACTAACACTCCACCACAGGTTCAGTCCCCCCCGTGTTTCAGCTGTGGACAGGACAAACGTGCTTTTGGTTCCCTGCAAACGCCCACTCTGAGGTTCCATGAACAGAAAACATCGAGGTTTATGAGTGTTACCAAAACAAAAGGACAAAATACAGACGAGGGCCACAACTAACGTGGTGTTGTGTGTGGTGTTGCTGTCACCATCGTCCCTCTGGCCAGAGTCCTCCTCGCAGTGGAGGGGTGGGATGATGGCATGGGAGGGCTCCCCTCGAAGGAGTGCTGAATGAATGAATGAAACCCATTCCTGTTCCCCCATTCCCACCCCTCCCACAGTGCCTGGCCACTGCTCCTGAGAACTGCGGGCATGCTTTGTGTTTAGAAAACAGGTCCGGGCCCTGTCCTAACCTGCTTTCCCCCTTCCACAAAAGCCCCCCATTTTTAACCTGTCTTCAGCCCCTGTGGGGACTTTGGCTCCTCACCTTGCCTGCCAACACCCCCAGCCCCCGTTGCCCACCTCTGGAATGTTTGTCCACGTGAACAAATGCTGCCTTTGTTCTGTCCCAGCAGCCAGCTCTTCCCTCTGCTCCTCGGGCAGGGGGATGGCCCTGCTCCCACATCCTCATTCATCAAAGCAGTCGTGCCTTAGGATGCTGGAATTTCAAATTGGTGAAGAGGCTTCAGGTGCTGAGGTGACACAGAGTCCCCCTGTCCCCCTCCCAGCTCCCCAGGTTTCCTGAGAAACTGTCACCCTATTTATAGTCCTGAACCTTTTGTAGAAGCACGCTCACTTCCACGAACCCTTTCCCTTCCACAGTAGGATTTTTAGCAAAATACCCAAATACTCCACTAGCATGAGGACAAAAATCAAAGGGAGCTGTACCTGACTCTACCTAAACAGTCCAATTTTCTGGATGATGATGGGTTTACTGATTTAGGGGTCAAGCCTGAAGTCTTTACCAAGGAAAAAATTCCGATTTTGGTTCATTGGGTTTTCTGCCTCAATAAAAATCTTGAAAATTGAGCCAAAACATAGATAGAACCAATTGTTAACGTGCTAGAAATACCTCTGGAATACTGGGAATGCAGTTTAAGGTACTATAGTGGGAGGATCAGAAGACACTTTAAGGTTTTTGCTGGAAAATACATTGTTCATTCCTACTGAGCCTGGTAGCAGTGGGACCCACGAACTGCCCATCCTTAGCCCTGCTCCTTCCTGCATTTTGCCTGTGCTTTTGGCAGATGGGAAGCCAAGTCCTCCCAGCCTGTCAGAACACAAATAGAAGGTCTCACATCTGTCCTGCTCCTTTAGTCCAAGCAGGAGCTGCTCTAAATCCAAGCAGAGCAGCCCTTGGAGCACTAAACTGCAGTAATTAAAAATACCCCACACTGCATTTCTGCCTACCTGAGTCTTCTCCCTTCTTCATTCACCTCCATTCCTGTCCATGGTTTTCTTCTTTCTCCTTCCCATCCTCTTTAGTCTCTTAAGCTCCATGGCTGCAGGAAACTCCTGCCACACCCCTGCAAGTAGAAGGATACAATGAGCAGCGTGGTGTTGGGAATGCTGCCTTTGGGGTGTCCGTAAATGCCTGTAGGGGAGCCAGTCCCACCCAGGGAAGGGGTACAGGATGAAATCCCTGGACTGCCCCCACGAACAGATGTGGAGAACAGCACCTGGGTCTGCTGTTCCCACCTCTGTTCAGCCAACACCAAAGGATGACAGACAGGCTGGAGGTGGGGCATTTTGCTCAGCGTTTCCCTCACTCACCTCAGTAGCAGGCACTACTTCCAGTGAGAAACAGCATTTTAAGGAGGGTCTCTCAGAGGCACTGCTTGGGGAGGGAGGATGGTTTGGTGCCCGACTTCTCAAAGCAGTGAACTCCTCCAAGACAATTCTTCAGCAAAGAAAAACAATTTGTTAACAGTGGAAAATTTCATTTGATTTAAAAAAAAACCTCCCCACAACTAAACCTCCAGTCTGGTGAGGCACATCAGGAACGTTCCAGATTATGACATAAAGGGTCACTTCACATTTTTAAACTGCAGACAATCCCTATTTGCCCTCCACTGCAGTAGTGTCTGTGCATCCAGTGCTGCCTGTAAGGGATTCAATTGGTGCTGCTGCTTTCTCCCTTACCCATCATTTCTCAAAGGGCTTTTGGATCCCCAGCGTGGCTCCTGTGTGAATCTAGTTTTGTATTACAGGTGACTGAAAACTGTTTGGCTCACAGTGACTGACAACTGAGAAACTGCCTTACTGTTACTTTCTTTTTTTGTAATAAAACTTTTAATGTAAAAGAAAAAAAAAAAAGGGCTTAAAATAAAAGCCACTGCCATTAGCAGTGAGAAATCCTCCACACCCAGCTCTCCTCGTATGTGGCTGCTGCAAACCTGAGCACACAGGGGTTTATCACCGTGTGGGAACTGAGCTCCTCCCACAGCCTCCTGTTAACACCTCCCTTTGGGAAGGCACCGGGAGGGCAGGGCACGCTGGGCTGGGAGCCCTCTGTGCCCAAAATGCAGGGAAAGGGGCTGAACTGCTCTGGGGGAGGAGTGTGGCTCACCCTTTGCTCCCAGTGCAGGACCTGGTGTGGGGTTTAATAACCACAGGAGCTTCAGGGCTGAAACACCAAATAGGCACAGCAAAGGGGCAGCTGCTCAGAGACCCTTCCCCAGCAATGACAAATCGATTTCCTGGAACCAGAGGTCAAACAGCCACTTACTCTGAATGGCTCCAGGGGGGAAGGAAGCACCAGGGACTCCAACAGCACCACAGGAAGATCAAGCACTCACGAGTAGGAAGGTCAGGCTGATGTCTCCCATAACCAACACCTCAGCCACTCCTGGGCTTCACCCCTTCGGAGCAGTGGAGCTTGTGCTTCATCATGGCCACCAGGAACCTGCAAAGGGCACAGCAAGGGCTGGTTAAAGCCTTGGGTCCTTTTGCCTGTGGAGTGGAGCCTTGTGCTGCTGCTGGAGCACGCGGCTCACAGGCAGGCTCAGATTTGGCACCCACGGGATGGGAAATAAGTCTGAAGTGTACCAGTGTTGTTTTATTTTGGAAAGGGGACTGGATTCCACCCCCAGCCACTTTGCTGCCGTGCCCTGCTCAGCAAGGCAGGCTTTGGCCCCCTCCCCTGGAGGAAGGCAGGGCTGTGGATCAGCCCTGTGCCATCCCCACCAGTGCCCCCCACCATCCTACCTGGGCACCGGCAGCTCCTCTGGCACAGCTGCACCCAAGCCATGCCCGTGGGGGATCAAGGAGGGACCTCAAGGGCAGGGACCACAGCAGCTGCAGCTGGAAAGGCAGGATAGGGTCAGGGATGGGGAAAAAGGCCTGTGAATGTCACAGGGCAGGCATGAGATAAAGGCAAAGGTCTGACAGTATCAGAATCCCAGAATGGTTTGGGTTGGAAGGGACATTAAAGCTCATCCCATCCCAACCCCCTGCCACGGGCAGGGACACTTTCCACCAGCCCAGGGTGCTCCAAGCCCCGTCCAACCTGGCCTTGGACACTCCCAGGGATCCAG
>JAWWTY010000158.1:2747804-2774159 GCA_035222235.1 Margarornis squamiger | reverse complement strand
GCTCCCTGTCCTTGCTGTGCTGCCCCCAGGGCTGGAGGCAGCTCTGCAGGTCTCAGGGGTCTCACCTGGGGGGCAGAATCACCTCCTGTGGATGGGGGAAGGCAGCACAAGGCTGAAGGAGCAGAAGGAGGCTCCCGGAGGGACCGGAGCCGCCCAGGGGAACAGCCCCCACGAGGGAGGGGTCTTTAACCACCCACCTCCTCCTCCTCCTCCAGCTCTGGACTCCGACCCGCCCGGCGGGACTTGGCTATTTCGTCAGCGAGCTGCAGTTCCCTGGTCCCATAATCAGTGACTCATCCGGCTCCCAAACCAGCCCTTTGAAGCAGCCACGGATCACCCACTGACCTGAACCTCAGGCTGCCTCCTCTCCGTGCTGAACATCGACCAGCAAAGCCCTTGAGCCACCCCAAAGCCCACGGGAAAAGAGCTCAGTCCCTCAATCCCACATCCCCAGCAGAACACCGAGGGAAGGGTCCCAGCACAGCACAGACCTATTGGCATCGTGCTCCGAAAAGGGAATGAACTAGAGCAGCTGGAGCTCCCCCCCACGTGAAGCCAGGAGGGATTTTCCAGCTCCATATGGGATGGGGCTCATTCCCATAAGTGTGGGGGACACCGACCCGGGCCCAGCAGTGGGATGGATGGGTGTAGTCACCTCTCCCTCCCTCCCCAGCAGGAGCTGCCAAGAGCCTGACGGTGTCCCTGGGAATGTGTGACTCACCACAGCCCCGGGGCTGCTCTATATTTAAGCATTACAGAGGCAGAAATGAATGCACCGAGTCAGGAGCTGCCTATCCCGAGGTCAGGACAAGGTTCAGAGCCCAGTTGTCAGAGTTCACCACCGTGGCAAACAGCATCTGTACCCCCCAAATCTTCAGAGAGAGGAGAAACTGGCACAGGGAGGGGGGGATTTACAACTGCAGTGGGTCCAAGCAAGGTCAGACAACCTGCAGGCACCGTGCTGGGAAGCTCCTCTGCTGCAGCTGCTCAGCAGCTCCCCGAGGGGACTGTGTGTGTTCCTTTCACTCAATCCTACATTCTTCCTGCTCTTCAGATCCTACAGTGCAACAGAGCTAATTGCAGCTGGACTGGAAACGTCTCAGGAGGCTGGTGTGGGGATGGGGGAGGAAGGAGGAGGAAGGAAGGAAGGAAGGACAGTGGCTCACCCCCAGGGCAGGGCCAAGGGGCTGCCACGTTTTGGAAAAGCAGTTAAACTGCTTTTTATTCACGAACCGTTCCTTCAGGACGAGTGACAAACAGGCAGCAAAGCTTCTGACTCCTCTTTTCCCAGGCTCAGCACTTTGCCAGCTCCTCCCTCCCCGCCCTGTCCAGCTTTCCCAACTCATTCCAATTGATTTTGCAAACAGCCCGGGCTCCAGAGCCACCCCCCTCCAGGCTGCACGCCCTGCTCCTGCCACATTCCCTGTGGTTTGCATCCTCTGCAGTCCTGCAGGCACTTTTCCCCTCTCTCTTTGCCTTCAGAGCACATGGATCAGCCACCAGGGACCAAGGGATGACAAAGAAAGCTGTGTTCTGGAATTGCCTCCAGAGCAACCCTAAAAGGCTCCACATTAAAAGCACTGGCACCAAGCACAGACACCCAGGGGCTCTACACATTTTCCAAGCCATTCCTAAATAGCTGGTTTGCTCTTTTTCATATTGATTGCTGCCAGGCTGTTGGTAAGGGCTGGGAGCACTGGCACTGCAAACTGGAGTGTCAGGCAGGGCAGGGATTGAGCCAGCAGAGACACCAGCGGCTCCACTCACTGTGAAACAGCATGGGACTGTTATGCCCAGTTTTCCCTGCACTAGAGCAAATTCCAGGGACCATTTCCATGACTGACAAACCAGTGCCCAGCAGGGTCTGAACAGGAGGACAGGCCTGAGCCCTCCAGCAGGGAAATCCTCACTTCAACATGCTTTGCATTGTGCCAGGGGTGACACAGGTGTCACAGAAGGCTCACTGGAGGCAGGGAACAGGCTCTCTAGGAGCAACCTGGCACATCTAGCTCGACCCAGAACATCACCCTAACTTGTCACCAGGCATTCCTGTGTTCCCTCTCCTTGTCTGCAGCTCGGACACTGCCAGCCTCCCTTCCCAGTGCTCTCTGCACCTGGGCTTATCTCCCAAAAGACAAAGCTGGTTTGAGGTTCCCTTGGGGCCTCCTGCACTGCTCACGTGTGCCCTCAGGCAGTGCTGGGCCCCAGCACAGATGCAACAAGGAGGCAGCAGCTGCCTCTGGCTGCACACCATTTCACACGAGTGGGACCAACCACCTTGTGTGCTCCTCTTCCCCACATCTCTGACTCACCTGCCTGAGAAACCAAGACCTGGCTGAGGTCCCTCCTCCGTGGATGTCTGGAGCACACCACATGTGGCCACACTCAGGAAGACACAGGCAGTGCCACGGGGCTCTGGCCCTTCAGAAGCAGCAGCAGCACAGAGGGGCTGAGTCTCCTGCAAAACAAGAAAATGCCACAATTTGCATTTCTGCTTGCCATGTATTTGAAGGACCTGCTGCCCAGCTCCCCCTGAGAGGCAGTGCTGTGCTGGGACATAGCCCAAAGGTTTTCTGAGAGCAGCCAGAGCCTTCCCACACCATTTCCCTTCTCTATTCCTTATCAGTGACTTGCCTTGTCTTTTGCTGCTGGTGTTCATGTGGTTGTTTCCTTTTTAATGAGTAACTTCTCTGAAGTGTCCACCAGCTGAGCAGGCCCCTGGGTCCTGGCAGGCCCATCCTAGCCCAGAGCCAGGACCTGCAGCTCCCCCACAAACCGCTCCCTGGCTCAGGTTTCAGGGCCAGCCCTTCCTCACTTGGGGTCACCAGCGCTACCAGTTTAATTTGGCATTACACGGGAGCTGTAACAACCAGCCATGTAACAGCAGCCTTCAGGAGCCCCATCAAAGGCACATACTCATCTATTTCACTGCTCCTAGAACTGGAGGTGATGCCAAGGAATCGCCCTGAATGCAGTGTTTGTAATCCCAAACTACCCTGAGCTGCTCCATCAACCTCTCAGAGGCTCTGCAATCCCACAGGATTTGTGAGGAGCAATCCCCACAGCAGCTAAGGCTGGGTGGATGTCACATCAAGCCAGGAAGCTTTGGGAAAAGGCAAGGGGTGCTCTCCTCAGTGTGCTGATCTACTGCCTGAGCAGCAGCAGTTGTGGACCAAGAGAGGCTCTCCATCTCCCAACAGGCTGGGCAGGGAGTGAGGTGGCCCAGCAGTGCCCTGGGGGGCAGCAGGAGGGTCCTGGGCAGACAGACCCCACTCAGCCCCCCAGGGAGAGATCCCTTTTGGGGGCCAAGCCTGTTCCAGCGGGGTTGTGCAAACTCACACGTCTGTGAGGTGAACTTGGTCCCAAATCCCAGCGTGCTGCACTTTGCTCTCGGGCTGCAGTGACCTCATGGCAGCTGCCTGGGCAGCGTTTAAAGTCCAGGGAGGGGGAGCCTGCCTACCTGCCTCCCACACGGGGCAGCTCCTGCCACTGCTCCTGCTGCCCAGCATGAGGCTGCTGCTCCGGGCAGCGCTGCTGTGCCTCGGCCTGGGCCTGGGGCTCTGCACCCAGGAGGCAGCACAGGAGGACAGCGGCTCCCAGGCCCCACAGGCAGAGTCCTCCTACTCCGACTGGGGCATCGACACCATCCGGGACGGCTTCGAGACCGTCAACAGCTACTTCGACTCCTTCCTGGAGCTGCTCGGGGGCAAAAACGGAGTTTGTCAGTACAGGTGTCGCTATGGTGAGTGAACTCACTGCTGCTGGCTCCCCCTCCTTCCCTCTCTCCCTGCTCTCCTTCCCCGAGACCACAGCCAGCTCTCCTCCTATCTGTGAGGTGTCCCTGCTGTGCTCGGCACTGTCACACCTTCGGAGCCCCCGTCCCTCCCCAGGGGCAGCCCAATGTCACAGCCCCTCTGGGGACAAGAGGAGAGGACACAACAGTCGCAGGAGGGGCAGGCAGGTAGCCAGGTACCCTGGAGAGGAGCAGGGTGGGGAGAGAAGCCCTGGAGGGGAGGCTGAGCCCGCGGTCCTAATCTCAGCAACCTTAGGAGTGTCCTTATTCAGCAGTTGTGAGGTGGCCAATGCCGCGGGCTGGAGGAGGGGAGAGAGCAGGGAGGAGACCTGCTGTCACCGGGAGGAACCTTTTGTACTCCCGGTGGAATGAGGCAGCTCCCGCTTGCCTTGGACTTTAGAGTGATGTACCAGAGCTTGGTTTGTGCAGGGGGTCTCAGGGAGAGCAGGGCAGGGGACAGGGTGTGCAGAGCTGCAGGTCTGTGGGGTGACACGCAGGCAGCACCAGCCTCCAGCAGGGTACCTGCTGAAACAACGTGCCAGGAGGTGTCCTACAGACTGTACCCTCTCCCCAGCCTCCTACAACTGTCCCACAGCAGTATCTTGTCCTCTGTCACCTCAGCCTGCCCATCCACAACAGCCTGGCAGCCCCTTTGCCCCAGCTTTCATCCCACATCCCTAGTGACCGCCTGGGCAAGATGCTTGGGAGCACAGCTGGATTTCAACCCCTCTCCTTCCCTGAGCATCACTCTCCATGCTCTGGGGAGATCCCACAGACTTCCTGCCCCTCCCAGGGTGCTGGGAGAATGTTGGAGGGATGCCCCAAGCTCCCTGTCAGGGGCAGAGGGGCCCTGCTTAGCCAGAGTGGGGCCACAAGGAGGTTAAAATCAGTCTGAAAGTTGCTGGGTATTTTTGTTCCTAAATAACATGTATATATCTGTCCTCTCACTCCTGCCAGCTCTGCTCTCCAGGCCCCATGCTAAGAGCAAACAGGGAGCAGCAGGCCAGGCCCCTCAGCCCCATAGTGGCCCTGGTCCCTCAGCCCAGGGCCCCCCAGCTCTCTGCAGCAGCTCAGGAGGGCCACATCTGTCCCCAAAAGGTGGAGGAGGCCACGTGCCCATCAGGCAGCCTGTCCCTGTGCTCACAGTGTGGCAGGCCCAGGCTGTGTGTGACAACCTCCTAAAGGCCCACACCATGCTCCAAATTCAGAGCAGAGAGGGACTTGCCCTTCCTAATGCAGAGGCTGAAACCCCTGGCAGTGGGAATAACGTGGCTGGGACTGCAGGGTGCCTGAGGCAATGCTGGCATTCAGAGCTGGTTTCAGGGCGTCTCAGGACTCACCAGATCCTGGAGAAGTCATTGCTTTTGGACACACTCCGAGGCTCAGGCTCTCCCTGCCTCTTCCCTGTGAAGAGCACCTCCAGAGAGCAGCACAAATTCCTTCCCACAACCTGAGAGCATCCTGTGCTTTACTGGAGAAGTGTTTTACCTAGAAAGGGAAATGAGCAAGCACATCGTTATCCCAGTTCTCATCCTCTGCTGAGCAACTCATTAATCACTGGCTGAAGGAGGAAACCACTGAAACACTGCCCACAGGCCTCCAAGGGTCTTGCTGGACCCTTCCAGGACCATTTGTCTGTGCCAGTTTTTACCACAGACACTGCAAACTGTGGGTGCAGAGGATGCCAGGATGATCCCAAACCAGTGAGATCCAGTCTGTGCCCAGAAGAACAAACACAAACCATCTTTACCATCCTCTTTGTGCTGAATCAGGGCCTGAATGCTTTTTCCCCAGGCACAAAGCAAAAAATTATGCCTTCTTTCTTTCATTTCAGCCAAGAAATACCAATAATAGCTTATTTTGCCCCAGTGAAGGTCAGGACTCACCTGTGATTGCCACATCCATCTTCAGCTGAGCACATGGCACTTGGCTGTTCTGGCTCTAAGACTCTCCTCCTGCTATTTCAGCAGCCAGTGAGCTCTGAAAACAAACAACTTGATGGATTACTCCCTTAAATCAGGAAATTAGGGTTCCACTGGCATTCACTGACAAATATCTCCTCCTGCTTACAAAGTGTCTCTGGGCATCTCAGGGGAAACAAAGCCTGAGCTGGGAGCAAAGCCCTTGTAGCTTCCTCCAGCTCTCTGAGCAGGCAGGACTTCAATGCCTTGCCCAGCATTTGGTCCTGAGGGGATTAAGATGAGGAGGCACCTCCAGGCTGTGGGAAAAGAGCCTTCAAAGTCAGGCTCTCCAGCACTGCACCAAAGGGCTGTGCTAAGCAGGGGCAGCCCTGCTCAAAGGCTGCCTGGGGCACAGAAACAACAGTGGACCACCCAAAAGTGCCAGGAGCCCTGAGAGCATCTATTCAGGCAGAAATACACTCAGGTCCCCCTGCCAGTGGCCCAGGACTGCAGTGGCTGGGACCTCCTGCGTGGCCAGCAGCTGCTCCAGCCAGCTGGCTGCTTTCCAGGCTCTTGGAACAGCTACGACACAGCCTGGAGATATTAAAATGCACCAGGGAAACTCAACTTCAGTTCTAAGGCTCTGCCAACAAGGCAGTGCCCTGAAATGTATTTTCCTGCCTGTGAGGATGGGCAAGAATAAATAGTAACAGGAGCAGGGAGCTGATGCTCGTGGAGACTTCCAGTTTGCTTTTGTTTTCCTGTTACCTAGAAAACAAGGCGTGGGGGAGAGGTTAATTGTGGTGTGAGAGTTCACAAAGGGGCACCTTACAAATTATTCAACTCTTTTTCCAGAGAGGAGGGGGCAGGTTTCCTACAAGGGCTCATCTTGGAGCCAATTCTCATGTGAGGGTTTTTTTTTTTGCAATGTGCTGCAGGAACATCACTTACTAGCAATGTTACAAGCAAGTCACTCAAATCTGACTCCAACCTGCAAAACCCACTGTGGCTTTTGAACTTTGCCTCCTACCTCAGCTCAGGAACATTTGATTTCTGAGTCCCACTTCTCATCCCCTTCCAAAATAACAACTAGGCTCCTTTGGAAGGGGAAAACTTACTGTTGGCATCTCACAGCTGGACACGATTTCAGTTTGCTGTTTATTTGTTGCAAATCTGTTATTTAAACAGAACCACCCTAGCAATTTTTAACTGAGCAGGTGCTGGGAGCACTCCTATATCTGACCTTTTGAGGCATTTGGCTGTAAGGTCTTCTCAAGAGCACAGCAGATTTATGGTTATGTGAACCACTGGCATTTTAGGTACCTCAACACAAAAAAAGGGGAAGGAGTCTTAAATAATTATCGGTGCTGACAAGGAGAAAGCAGTGGAAATTGAGTTTAAAAGAACCCAACCCTGCCTGAAGGGCTGAATTAGATCCATTTTATGTCTATATAAATTCCACAGCAATGCTCAGGGAAGCAGAAACTTAACCCTTGGTATGATGGACTTACAGAAGGCTCAGCTCACACAGGTTTTTGTTGGGAGTATTGACACAGCTTACAATGTTTTCCCAGAGCACTGACAGGACCCAGGGAATGGCTGGAGCTGGGTCAGGGCAGGGTTAGGTGGGATCTCAGGATAAGGTTCTTCCCCCAGAGGGTGGTGGGCACTGACCAGGCTCTCCAGGGCAGTGGGCACAGCCCCAAGGCTGCCAGAGCTCCAGGAGGGTTTGGACAATGGGACAGGGTGGGATTGTTGGGATGTCCTGAGCAGGGCCAGGAGGTGAACTCAACGATCCTTGTGGGTCCCTTCCAACTCAGGATATTCTGTCTGGTTTTAACACCTCACCCTGCACTGGAGATCCCCCTTTTACCAACCCATCTGGGGCAGAAGCAAGCAGAAACACACGTGGAGGGAGAGCACAGAGAAAGGCAGCTCCAGGAGGGGTGGTCTCCACAACTTCCCCAGGGGAGAACCCTCTCCCACCTTTAAACACAGTCCTTGCACAGTGGGGCCAACCTGGAGACTCTTCTCCTCCAAACCAAGGAGATGTTGGGTTAGATGGTGAGGTGGGGACGAGAGGAAGAGGATGAGAAAGGGCAAGGAAGAGCCACCATTTCCCCAGGGATGGTTCCCACCTCAGTCCTGAGCACCCACTCCTCACACCCAGAGCACTCTGACAGCTGGACACAAAACCCCAGCCTGGCTGGGACACAGGAGGGCCTGCACTCCTTCAAAAATCAGATTGAAATGATTAAAATGCCGCTTAAGCTACTGACTGCTGGATTTTTTTCTGCACTAGGTAAATAATTATTCACAGAGGGAATCCTTTATGCATATCAAGCAGCAGACCGAGGGAGGCGTGGGGATTAAAGGAATAGAAATGATTTGCAAAACGTGGCAGTGCATCACCATCTGCAGAAAATGGACCAAGCAGAGCCCCTCAGGGCAAGATCAGACATGCAAGGTCTAGCACAATCGTGTGGAGATCCACAGCACACCAACACTCCAAGAAGGAACTGAGGATGGAAAGAAACCCCTTTGCTAAGCTAGTGGTGTAACTAGTGGCTTCTTGGAGTGATCCCAGCTGTGCAGAGCTCTCAGGAGGCACGTTCTTGGACAGGAATGAAGTGTTTGGGGATGCAGACCAAAGGGGAGCTTCTTACCACTCCTTGCTTTTTTGGTGCTACTCTTGGGAAGATCTGCTTTCCTAACATCTGTCCTTTCTTTCCCAGGGAAGGCCCCGATGCCACGACCTCACTACAAACCCCAGGAACCCAACGGCTGTAGCTCCTACTTTCTGGGGCTCAAGGTACCCGAAAGTGTATGTACTGCCACAGCCAGCACCTGAGTGCATCCCCCACTCCTGGCCCTTCACCCCCTCCCAGCCTTTTGGCCTCTGCCAAGCACTGGATTAAACCCACGGGGCTTGGATGCTGCACCTCCTTGTGATTTTAAAGGCAATTAATGAAGTCACGTTGGAATCACCAGGAAAAGTGCTCCCAGGAGGCTCTCAGAGCAGGAATTGCTGTTTAGCTCATGCAGCCCAGGGAGTCTGCAGCAATTAGGCAGATCCCTGCTCTCAAAGCCCCTCTCTTTGGAGCCCAGTTTTCATGTTAGGGTTAGTTCCTTAAACTCTGTTTCACTGCAGACCTTGTGGGTACCTCCTCCTGACACCAGCAATCACGAGCACAACGAAGGAACAATTCATCTCCTAAATATTACATGAGCAAGGCCACAGAGAGGAATCATTTATAACAACCTAACGAGCCCAGTCTCTCCAGGAGACAGGCCCTTCTGCCCCCTCACTCCCATTGCTCCAAGAGAGCAGAACTGTGCTTGTCCTCGGCCTCACAGGGCATCTCTAAGAAATAAGGCATTAAAAACATTTAAGGCAGATTTATTGGGCCAAAAAGCAGGACTTGCCACATTCTGGGAAAAGGAGGAAAGAGAAAAGGGGGTTTTGCCACTGCTGGCAGGGATTTGCAAATGAAAACTAGCAAATGGTCATGGAGGGGCTCTATCAGAGGTTAATTCCCTGTGACAGAGAGGGGAGAAGGGAATGTGACCTATCCTACACCAAATCTGCACCAGTGCCACCACCTTCTTCAGATGGTGAGGGAGCAGCACGTGTCCCCTCCTGTCAGCCCAGCCATCTGGGGTACCTTCTGGAAAAGGAGCCTGCTGGGTCCTGCAGCGCCTTACCCTGTTCCAGCTGTGATTCCGAGGCCAGGACGCAGCCCAGGCACGCTTCTCTTCTCTCTCCCCAGCTGGATTTGGGCATCCCTGCCATGACCAAGTGCTGCAACCAGCTGGATGTTTGTTACGACACCTGCGGGGCCAACAAGTACCGCTGCGACGCCAAGTTCCGCTGGTGCCTCCACTCCATCTGCTCCGACCTCAAGCGCAGCCTCGGCTTCGTCTCCAAGGTCCAAGGTGGGCTTCCTGCTGCCATTCCCTGGGGAGGGAAGCACTCATGGCAGGGAGGGGTGGGGGAAGGCAAGGAAGAAGCAAAATCAGCAGTAGGGAGCAGCACATCTGGCACTGCGCTTATCACAGGTGGGTCACCACCAACCTCTGTCCCAAGGCTGGAGACCTACAGTTATTGGCACTTAGAAAACATTATGATGTAGAAAGGCAAAAAGAAGCTAACAAAAAACCCTGGAAGCAATTCCTTCAAAGCTTGGATGCCCTTTTGGAGAGCTCAAACACCTTCATGGGTTACCATAAACCTTCCAGAGCCAGAATGCCACGCACAACCTGTATGTGGCCAAGGACCAACAAAGTGGGAGAGCCAAGGACAGGGCTCTCCAGGACCTGGTTCCCACATAGGAGATCAGGATGGCACCAGGGACACACCACAGTGTGGGTGGTGGCTGAGCCATTGCAGGCAGGTGTGGGTTGCTCAGAAGTGCTAACAGAACCCTAATGATGTGTCAGCAGCTCAAGTGCCATGCTAGGTTTGCCTAATTTTAAAAGCCTCAGTCTGCAAGTCTGAGAAGAGCCCTTTGGTAAGGGCTGCATTTGGTAAGCTCTGCTGATGCCCTGCTGTCAGGTATCCTTAAATATGCACTTGTTTTCCAAAGGTGCAGCCTGATTAGGACATACGGGAGGTCTGTAACACCAGTACTAGTGCAGATGGCTTCCCACCTTGTCACAGATGTTTGGAAAGACTGTCCAGACCAGCAAGAGAACACAAAGATATGGACTGAGATATAAGTGCTACAGGCTGAGTACAGCCAATCTTTCATGGTCACCCTTATCTCCAGGTCCTCACACAGCCATCTTCCTCCTATCTCTTCACATTTCCCCCCTGCCAATATTTCAGATCACTCCTTTCTGCTTTCTGCCTGCAGCAGCAAAGCAAACATAGATCCTTCCAAGGGAGTTAAGGTGGAGCAGAGCCCATGCTGCTGGGCTGAGCCAAGCCACCTCTGCCTGTCACCAGGTAGGACTGGACTCCTCCAGCACCTCTGTCCTGGTTGCTGCAGAGGCACAGGGAGCTCCAAGGGACATCTGAGCCATCCCTCCCTCCCCTTGTGCTCTACACCTGCTGCTCCCTGTCCCCAGGGCTGCTCTGACATCTCCTGTCATACAGGCCTCCTCCACAGTCACCCCAGCTCTGAGCTGGGACCCTCTCCACTGCGCCACCAGGAGCTCAGGGAAAGCAGCTCTGTGTGGGCACCAACATCCCAGCTGCAGCAGTGCCAGTTCACCAAAGCCTTGGTTCTCCCACTGACTCCCCAGAGCCTCTCCAACAGAGCAGCCTCCTGAAGGAGCAGGAGCTCCGAGGTGCTTGGAGAGGCTGAGATGGGAGAAAACAGTCCCAAAGGCAGGGCTTTCCACCATTTATTATGCATACAGAAACCATTACGCCAGTGAGTAAACCCTGAAGTCCCAATATGGACCAATTTATTTACTGACAAGCAGTTTCAGGGCTGTTTTTTGGGATAAAGAGGGTCTAGCAGTTCCAACTGCAGGAGGATTTTTCATGCTGGCATCCTAACTCCCCAAAAGCACAAAAAGGTTGGTGAATAGTGGCTACAGGCTAAACTGAGGGGAGGGGGAGCCAGGAAAGACAGCAATGTGGAGGTCTCCTGGGAAACCTGAGAGCCCAGGGTGATCCATCAGCCTGAGAGAGGCAAGAAAGGAGCAGGGTGAGAGGGGAGAGGAACCAGTGCCACCTTGGGGAGAACAGAGCCCTTTACAAAACCCCAATTCCCAGAGAGAGCACGAGAGCCCCCCGAGTGCAAACCCCCCAGAGCTCAGCACAGGGCACTCCCACACCCCGTGGTGCTGGTCACTCACCTGCCCACCCTGTGCTTGTCCCCAGCCTGCGAGTCCGTGGCCGACACCGTGTTCAACGCCGTGTGGACGCTGGGCTGCCGGCCCTTCATGAACAGCCAGAGGAGCGCCTGCATTTGCAGCGAGGAGGAGCGGGATGAGCTGTGAGCAAGAGCCCCGAGTCTCCCCGAGCCGCTGGTCCCCCTGCACACAGCGACTCCTGTTGCTCCCCAGGACAGGGGACCCGGGCCGAGGCACTCACAGCTCGTGGGCAAAGCGGGCACAGCGTGGGCACAGCCACCCTGCCATCCGTCACAGCCGCGGTTCGACGGCCCTGCTGCCCCTCTCCAAGTGCAGCAGCCGGGAAGAGCCGATGCCAAGCGGGATGCAGTGCTGGTTGTGAACAAGGGGCTTGACCTTAAACACACACCAGTTAGCTCCCCCATGCCCTGGAACTCTCTCATTTGCAGTGCAAGGCATTAGGTTTCTGCAGCCCCTGTGGGATTCCCAGCCCGTGGACGTGCTATTTACATTTTTGCACCGCTGGGGACAGACTGAAGAGGGATAATTTGCTCTCATCGCTCACACCCACCCCT
Organism: Margarornis squamiger; assembly: GCA_035222235.1. NCBI lineage: Eukaryota > Metazoa > Chordata > Aves > Passeriformes > Furnariidae > Margarornis > Margarornis squamiger. Next base: position 2,762,085 of record JAWWTY010000158.1, on the reverse strand, counting down.
GACATTTCCCATCCCATCATTACACACCCTGACAGCCCTGCACGTTCAAACGTTTGGTGGATCCTAAAATGATTTAAAACATCTAGAGATTTGGTAAACATGAGGAGGACCTGAGGTGTTTGTGACAGAGGCATAATTCATACTTGGGACCAAAGCCCATGCCCTTTCAGCTGTGAAACCACAGTCCTCTCCCCCAGTCTCAGCAGATGAAGCTGCTTTTCTTTGGCAGTGTCATCACGTCTATTTAATTATTTTCCTCCTATACCATTTAACCAAGGTTTTCCCTTAGGATCCCTCCTTGCACAAAACGGCTGGGTATCCACTCCCACCTTTTGCATGAGGGAAACAGGAGGCTCACAGTGGCCTTTTGGATGAGATATTCCCAATTCTGGAGGCTTATCTGTCAGATGACAGGGCTTACATGCTACCTCTGTGGGGCTGCTATCAGCAGCCTCAGACACCATTCCTCTAAAACGTGGTTAATGCTCCCATCTGTTATGGGGAGCTTTTATTGCACGCAAAATTAGGATTTAAAGTGGTATATGGCATTTCATCTACACATAACACTGGCAGACAGCTTTCAGCTGGGTTTCTTGTTGAAAGGAAGTTGTTACTGGGCGTTCCTGCCGTGCCACGTAAATATTTCAGCGGCTTCTGCAAACATATTTATGGTTATGTTCTCCCATCTGCCTCGGAGAAGTTGAGGCTGCAGAAGGGTGATTTAACCACTGTGCAAAGAGTCTGTCTCAGTTACTTTTCTTTCAGTTTGGGTTTAAACGTGGGCACGGGGCTATAAACTATTTAAGCCCCATACTCCTGTCCTAGCCACTCGTCTTTGCTCGTAGAGAACAGCAATGAGATGTTCACCTGGCCCCAGACAGGCTGAAACAGGAGCCCACTGGTACCCAGAGCAGCAAAATGGAAGTGACACCTGCGTGGGGTGTACTGGGATGCTTTCCATCACAGAGGGCCTTAATTTACACTGCCCAGGTGCAATGACATCCTTTCCCATCCACTGCATTGCCAAGGTTCATCCCTCTGTGTCTGTCAGAGCACGAGGCTGGACGGACAGCCTTGATTATCCGTTTAAGAAATGCATGCTTTTGGCTAGGGATGGGAAGGGAACATTCCCTCATTCCAGACACTTCCCAAACTTTGTATTTTGTTGGTGAAATGGTGCCTGTTGCCTGTTTAAATGTGAACATACTCTTATGATTAAATGACAAAGAAATTCAAATGTCTGTATTGCCTACACACAACAGCCAACTGGCTGGCAAATGTCTTAAAATATTTTATAGTTCAAGTGATATCAGATTAAAGGCAAGCAACTGCTGGCAGGTGCTGACATACAACTAGAGAAATCAAAGATTCTGAACAAAATCTCTCTATCCAGACACTGATGTATGTGCTGGAGACACCAGTAACATAAATCATAATTTCTTCACGCCTTCAGCCCACCATTCATGTCCAAACCCCACAGCCTGCTGCACGCAGGACAGCTACTGAAAGAGTGCATTTTGTTCTCTGGTAAACTGAGAAACCCCACCAGCAGCTCTACAAGAAAACTTCTGAACCTCCAAGAAGTGGCAGGGACTCAAGAAAACCACCAGATAATCCTGCACAGGAGAAAACCAGTGCATGAACTACAGTAAAAACTGCATTAAAACTAAAAATTGCTTCCCCTCCACGCTGCTACCAAGTGGTGTATGGCCCTGGAAGTAGCTGGATCCTCTGGGGTTGATGCACAAACTCTGGGTTCACCTTCACTTCCACCCTGCTCTGGACAGGAAGAGGACACTGTGTTCATCCTGTGGCTTCTTGTGGACTTTGTATCCTGGCAGGAGTTTTTTCCAGCTCCTGCTGATTTCAACCCATTCAGCCATTGTGCCCTTCCCAAGACAGTATTTTCTGTTTCCACTTGGGGTGTAAAAGCAGGGATTAGGACAGCAGGTAAGCAGGTGTTCACACCTGGACACCCCCCAAGCCACAGTATCTCCTCCTTGTTATTCTTCCACATTATTTAACCGAAAAGCTGCAGAGTGGAAAAGCTGCTTCTTATGAATTTGTCAGGAAGAATCAAACAACTGAAATAAGCCAGGAAAGGAACCTCTCCCTCCATCACTCCCTCACATCCCTTTCACACAAACAAACACCACCAGTTGCCTCTCCAGAAGGCACCAGATCATTAACTTAATTTCCCAGTGCTTGTTTTATCAAAACAAGGATATTTAGCAGGGTCTGCCTGAAAAAAGAACTGCCAGCAGGAAACTGCCCATGTGGCCCTAATGCAGATGTGAATCAGCAGAACAGCAATCCTAGGAGGAGGCTTTTTCCTCTCTTTTTCTTTCACATATGGTTAGATAACACAGGAAAAGCATCTTTCCACTTATACCTACTCATCATCATAGAAATGATGATTTACTCTAACATACACACATATTCCCAGATTGGAAAAGCAGCCATGAAGCCATTTAGAAAAGTCATGAAACTCTCAGCCCATTAAATGCCCATTCCTCACTGGAATCTCACTTGCCAGAACAAATAAATCTGTGAAATGGAATATTGCTGAGGTGATTTGTGACTCCCTTCTAAACGATCCCTTCAAAGGGGCTCCCCATTCATTTCTGAAAGCAGCAACAAATCTTTTTTGCAGTGATTTGGCTGCTTTCAACCACGGCAGAACACAGGTACTGGAGGGTGGGGGGCTTCCAGCAGACCTCCAAACACACAGGACGGAGCTGCACATGGAGAACCTCGGGAACACATTGCAGAGCCACAGCCAGGGGTGAAGATGGATCCTTCCTCTCTCTCATCCTCATTCCTGCCTCTCCTTTGTCCTTCACTGCTTGCTGTGCCTCCTTCCTTTCATCCCTCACCTCCAATCCTTCACCACGCAGTGATCCTGCACGAAGCCCAGAGGAGCCTGAGTTGATCATTCGCTGTGATTTCTTTGGAAGGAGCTCGACAGCCCCAGTTGATTCCTCACAACCACGATGCCACCACTGTCACAGCAATTGTGACCCCAGCCAGGGGCACTTAAAACTGCTGTGCCTCCTGTCACCAGGCTCACTGGGGACAGCCCTGTCCTGAGAACTGCCCACATTACAAGTGATTGCTATCAATAATTGCTGTGCATTCCTCTAATCCCTTGGTTGTTGGAGACATGATCTCTCTAAGCAGGACAATGGATCACAACTTCCAAACAAACACTTGGTAGCAGCACGTGTGGAAGGGGGATGTTTAGAGATGTTTAATGGTGCTTCTCTTACAATCAAGATGCTACAGCACTTAGGAAAGGCATTTTTGGTGGTGGGAGAAGAGGGAGAAAAATAATGATACACTAAATATAGAAGGAAACACTATTAAACAGCATGCAATTATCAAAGGACACTAAAAAAATCAATTCTTATTAAATACCTTTTACTCTTTAAAATAACATTTAAATGTGTCTGTGATAGATCTGAGCTTTAGCTGCTTGTATAGCCCCAAGGAACTTACACATGATGAGAGAGAATATTTTACACTTGTTATTTTAACAGTCACCCAAAAGCTTCAGCATCACTCACAGAACTGCACAGCAAACATGTTCAGCTACGATACTATTTGTACTGTCTGATGCAACAAGGCCTTGGATAACATTTGTTTAGTCAAGGACAAACAAGTTCTGGAGCCTGTAGGCGGATGTAGGGAAAGACAAAGTTGGGAAACACTTCAGGCCTGCAAAGCAACAGGGCCTTTCAGCTGAAGGGTTGCTGGGGAGAAATGCAGGTAAAACCAAAGCATTCTGCAGTCCAGGTGCCCAAAACACCTCACAAATAATCAGCACAGGGTTAGGGAAACCAGTCCTGAGGTTCAGAAGTGGAGCTTTACTAGATACTTCTTGTTTCTCCAACAGCCATGACTGAGAAGGAAGGCATTGAGAAGGAAGGCTGGCTTCAGGTGGAGATGCTGTTCCAGAGGGTGGGTGTCAGTCATCCAGGTCGATTCTGATGGGGCCTCCTGTCAGGATGTGGTTTGCCATGTGAACAGATCCCTGCTCCTGCTGCTGCTGCTCCTCCTGGGCCGCCCTGCGCAGGCGTCTGCGGCAGCCCTGGGCGCAGCGGGACGTCTCGTCCAGGGCCCCGCACACGAGGATGCGGCAGTGCAGGAACACCTCCTGGGGGTGGTGAGACAGCACCAGGGCTCAGTGCTCTGCCAGCCACTGGCACTGCTGCCACAGCACGAGCCACACCGTGCCACTCCTGTCCCCGCACCGGCAAGGTCTGTATCCACCATCGCCATCCACAGCCAAACCTGCCGCTCCGCCGGCTTTCTGAGGTGCCCTCTCCAGAGTGCCTGGCTGGCATCTCAGAGCATGGCATCTGTCTGTTAGCCAAGGGTGGACAGACAGAGAATGATCCTCCAGAGGAAGGGATGGAAATGCCAGGAATAAGCTGGAAGAGCTTGCGTGGGCCAGCAGCATGGCAAGAGGCAGGTCAGGTGCACGCGAAGCTTCACAAGGAGATGGGCTGAGAGGAACGTGCAAGAGGATTCGAAGTGGGCTGAGAAAACAAAGCTAGGAATCCGAGGGGAAAAGGAGGAAACGTGGGGTGATGAGGGGCTCAGTTGAGGGAAGGAGGAAAATGGGAAAAGCAGGGAGCCTGTTTTTCCCTGCACAGCAAAGGCAGTGGCAGGATTGCTGCTCCCTGCCCTGTAAAGGATGAGGAGAATAAGCAAGATCGCTGCAAGCAGCAACCACAAACACATGGTCAGTGGCGAGGTGTGAAGCACAACCCATGGCACAGGCCGGAGGATGCAGGGTGGAGGCAGCAGTGGCAATCAGATGGCCAAGTGAAATTTCTGAGTTTTGGAAGATCTTGTTTGTTTTAACCCTACTGGGGCTCTCTGGTAGCTGGAGCAGCAGCTTTATACCTTTTGGAGCAGGCACTGTTGGCTGAGCACAATGGCTGGAAGATCTAATTTCTTCCACCTCAGAAAAGGAAAGCTATTTGCATTAGGGAAATGGCATTATCCTTGAAGTGTCCTCCCACCACTGAGCTTCTGCCCCAGGAGTGCCATCAGCCTGGTTTCACACTGAATTTAACAGTGTGGTGGCCTTGTATCTGGAATCCTGGCATCTGTACTCCCAAGAGCTAGAGAAGACACCAGGCTGAAGAGATTCCAAACTACAGACTGTCCTGTTTCAAAGACAGGACACCTCAAAATACACCTGCTGCCTGGCAACACTTCTCACACCCAGCACACAGGGCTCCACTAAGACCACCCTGGACACAACAAAGATTTTAGCCTGCTATGGCATTGATGTGTCACAACTGTCCTTTGTATTTTACTTAATTTTAGTTGTTTTCATCAATCTGTCCTAAAGTACCCGTGTCAGGCTCCTGAAAGACACAACTGCTAGAAGAGTCACAACAGCACCTGCCTTGGCTCAGCCATTCCTCCCCTTTGCACTCTCACAGAGACTCCTCAGTCAGATTAGAGCTGATGCAATATCTGAGAGCTGAGATTTGAGCTTACCTTGTTGTCTTTGCCCACAAACTTGAACACAGGAACCTGGAAATGCTTGGCAAGATGGTCCTTTGACGTGTACTGCTTCACGGAGTCATCGGACACGCAGCTGAGGGAAGCAGAGCAATTGGCTTTAATGGCTTTCCCAGGAGTGGAAAAAGAAAGAGAAAAGACATTCCAGCCTACTTAACCAGAGAAAAGAAAAGAAGGTTTGGCTCTCTCCAGCTAAGCTACCATCCCTGCTACTTCCTCTTTGGCCACAGGAGAGAAGGAGGGAATGCTGGGGAAAACAACAGCGATGCTAATAGCATCTCCAGACAAAGGACAGCTCAGCAGCAGAGCTGGCAGGACATGGCCCAGTCCCCTCAGAGAGGCACTGCCAGAGAGCTGCAGGCAAGTTTGTCCTTGTTTCACCTTCCTGTGCAACAGTCTGCAGTGTTATACACTGTAGAATGTGTTGTGTACTTTCTGCGTACACATATATATGCACAGAAATTCTGCTTAAAATGAAGCCTGTACACACATCACTAAAATATCACAGATGATGAAAGCAACAAAAATCCAGATTTACTTTGCTTTGTATCATTTACATTTTCCCTCCTGCTGGACGTGCTCAGACAGCTCCAATTCACAACACTGAAATGAACTGTTTTTCCATCACCAGGAATAGATGACCATGCTCTCCAGACAGGAGCACTACGCACTGCTCTGATCCCAGCACTGTTTTCACCACCATGTATGTCTCCATTTCTCCACCTCCAGTGGCCTGAAGGGATATCCCTGCCTGCAGCACTTCCCTGGAAGCAAATACAAAAACCACCCCCGGGTTGCTGACAAATCACCATTGTGCATCTCCAAAACCCAAGAGATTCCTCCCCCCTGAGGTCAAACATACATGGTACTCAGCTGTTTAGGATTAACTTGCTGTTCAAAGGAGCATCCCTGAAGGCACCTGATTCTAAGGAATGACAGCTAAAGGCTTTTCATAAGGTGACTGGCCAAGCTTTGGGGCCATGAAGCTGACTTGTAGCCATGTCCTCATTTGTGAGCACATAAACTGTTATGATTCTTGGACACTGGCACAAATTGACTCCTAAATCCCAGGTTCTTCAAAGGTTCTCCATACTGGTGGCAGGAAACCTACTGGTTTGGGGATAAGGAGAGGGGAGATGGGAGACGGGAGAACAAGGGAGAACAAGGAAGAATAGACAAAACCAGCTCAGAAACCGCCCAAGTCAAAGGGACAAGCCCTTTTGCATTTGGTGTGGGGCCACACCATAATCCACTCTCCCAGGAAACCCCCAGCCCCTGCTTCCCACCTTGGAGAGCAGGAAAGGACAAGGAGCACAGGTATGGAATGAAAAGGGGTGAGCCTGGTCAGGAAAGAGGTAAAAATAACCCTTTCCTGTGGCAGTGCCATGGGAGCTGTGCTCTGACCCTCTTACTGGGGGGTTGTAAGGCAGAAAGGAGGGCTTGGAGGCTAAAATATCCCCCTCAGCCTACAAATGAAGGGCAGCCTGAGGTGTAACAAGATGAGCCTTGCAATGGAACTACCTTAACTCCGTGGTGCTCAGATAAAGCACAGCTTCTGACCCTGTCACACTGCCCTGGATGCCCCAGAGGGCTCCAACATTTATCACCTGTGCCACGGGTCAGTGCCCTTTGGTTGCTTTTGTTTTCAGAGAGAAGGAGGACAGATCAGAAGCAGGAGAGCTGCTCTGGGGCTGGCTGGGCTAGCAGCAGTACAGGGCACTCCAGGGGAGGGATGTGGGGAAATGCTGATTTCCAGCATGGCCACATCAGCACAGGGAGAAGGTTGGAGTCCCACAGAAGGCAGCTCCCATCTCCTGCCCACTGGGGAAGGCAGGGAGGAAAGCAGTAAAAGGAATTTTCCCATCCCTAAGCCCAAAGTATATTCCATCAAATTTAACCAGTGTTTCCCTCTGAAAGCTGCAGTTAACTCCTGCAGGTCTGATCTTACAGAATCAAACTGATTTTAAAATCCCACCTTTATTTCCCTGGGCTTTTGGGGCTGGGTTGCTGGAAGGAAATCGGGTTATTACAGAACTGTTTGGAGCAGGGACAACTCAGCAGCGTATTTACTCAGCTGATTTTACTTTTGAATAGCTGCAAGCACAGAGAGAGACAAAGACCCCCAGTCAGCTCGATAGCAAATCATTAGTGAGCAGTTTAACTCCAGCCCACGGGGGTGGCCAGTCTGGGGACACTGGGGCCTGCAGTGAGGCTGGAGAGTGGAGCAGGCTGGATGAGGCTCCAGCCCACTTTTCCCTTCGGTGAAGTTTTAATGCCCTCTGCAGGTACCAAGGGGCTGCTGGTGCCGTAAATCCTCCAGCCGGTGCTGGGGGGAATTCAAGAGATGCCGTTTTCTGCCTTCTCCCTTCGGCTCAGGTTTTGGCTGCTCTTTGGAAACCCATCATTTTCACTCACGAGGAGAGATTAATGAATGTTTGGAACTTTGACTCTGTGAAGGGGCCACAGGTAGAGCCAAGGCAGGGAGTCAATAAAATCAATTCTCCCATTACAAATCTGCTCATAAAGCCCAGAAATGTGGAGCACGGAAGGACTGCAGCCTAGGATGGAGGGAGAGCTGAAAACAGTATTTCTAGGTACTTCACACTGCAGGACCCTTTTTCTATGAGACAACCACACAGGACTTGTCATCACCAGCTGTAACAGTGGATGATTTAGCCTGGGCAGTTGAGGAAATAATTGTTGTCCTCACCAGATGGTGTAGCAGACAACATACAGGACTTAGATAAGCACAGTGTCTTGACTGCCAGGCTACAGCACTTGGGTATGTCTTAGATATCCCTCTGGCTGTGCTTTCCCCCCTAGAGCACAGCAGACTGGTTCCTCAGTGTTGTGTGGTGAAGCTGCTGGATGCAAACACTCCACAGATTTATTTTAGCACCCAAAGAAGTGTCTGAAAACAGGGACCATCTTAGGTGAGCCCCCAGCAATGCTGCCCAAACCTCTGATGCAGAAACCACTACAGTGAACCTACAGACCCACACAGAACTATTTTTAGCATATTCTGGGAAAGATCAATAACCTCAAGCCCCTAAGAAAATTACAGCCAATCTGAGGCACCCTAAGCTTACTGAACTGGCATCAGAGACAGCAAAGCAAGGGATGGCCCTGGAGCTCCAGCCAGGACCAGCCATGAGTCTTCTGGCTCATGCTGTAATAAGGCCATTATAAGAAAATTAAGAAACCTGCTCTGCTTGCTGCAGCAGCTGCCTGGCAGCACTACATGGCCATCAGGGGTTCTGCCCATTGGTTTGGCACTCTGTGGCTGGCAGAGAGAGGATATCAGGAAAGAGAATCTTTTCCACAGGAGCCAACTCAATTATCCACAAGGCTAGTTACAGGGAAATATGTCCTGTAAAGGCTGCACTCGGAGCAACCTCTTTCACTGTCTCCCCCATTTTCTCCCAATTACTTTTGATGGCACAGGTGGTTTCAGGTTGATGGCTGCTGGTGATTGCTGGGAGCAGGGCAGATAAGCTGCTGTGCAGAGGGGACAGTGTTTCCTGCCTCACACAGACACCTCAGTCCCACCGCCAATTCCCATCTAATAGCCAAGCAAGAGAGGGAACAGTGAACTCACCCATCCTGAATCAGGTAGTACTTCAGGATCTCGTCGATTTTGGAGGTGGGAGTGGCAAAGCAGCTCTCTACAAGTGTCTCTAGTCCACTGACGTGCACCAGGGGCTCAATCCCAAAGTACAGCGAGTCCCGAAGCTTGAGGGTGGGAAGGGCACCCCTGTAGGGCTCATCAAAGTCTTTGTCTTTGAAGATCTCCAGGGTGAAGGGGAAGATGCCCTGGTTGCGGCTCATGATCTCCAGGGGAGAGTTCTTGAGGTTGGGCACGTAGCCCTCGGAGATGGTGTAGCGCCGCGGGAATTCGCACGTCACCGGGATCAGCAGCTTGCTGGTGCGGACAATGATGTCCCCATTGCTCCCTGGAGTCTGCTTGGGCAAGCCAGTCACCAGGTTGGTGGCAATGATCTTATCATCTATGACCTGCAGCAAAGAGAGGTGTTGAAGGCAAAGGGGAGATCACTGAGGGACACCTCTCTGGGGTGACTTTGTGGGGGGGGCTCAGACATAAAGCAGCCCCTGTGAGTTTACACACTGCAAACAGAACAATGTCCACCCTCCTCACCGACCAGCTCAGGTTGCTGTTGGCTGCAACACACTGCACTCCTGCAGCAAGCTGAGGAACTGGCTTCCAGTTGCTCCCCACCTGCTAAGATGAGCTCTCTGGTCCCTGACCAGCTGCCAGTTTAATCTTTGGAAGAGGAGACCAGACCCTGTCTCAACAGTGACAGCACTCGTGCCTTCTGCACTGGAGTGATGGTGAAGCTGCCTCTGTGAAGCACCAGGGGAGCAGAAAGCAGCACCCTCACTGACAGACACACCACTGCAGGGCAGAAGGAACAAGCTCTCCTACTCTGGGATGCCAGCCCAGCTGCGTGGCAACACAGGAGACTGCTCTGATGGTACAAGTGTATTCCCCAAGGAAGCCAAGGGCCCAAATCCCAGAGAGCCCAAGGGACAGGACAGCAACAGGCATACATACATCCACAACAGTACCACAGGACTTCAGGGAGAAATGGATGTTGACATGAGTGCCATTGGAGACACCCTTGCACGAAGTGTTGATGAGGGAGAGGTCCAGGCCTCCAACCAGGTCCTTTGGGATGTTCACCTCGATAGAGCTGGACTTGCAGAGCACTGGAACTGCAAGAGAAGCCCCCAGAGTAACAGTCTGCACTACAAACTTACCAGAGAGCTGGGGAAGGGCTAGACCAGTTATTACTGGGGAAGAAAAGGGAATAACATGCAGCATTTATCATTATTATCTCACCACAGTAACCCAACCACCTACCTTGCATTCCCTACAAACCTGAGCTACCACTGCCCAAATTCTGCAGCCACAGTGATGCCTCAGAAGACAATGAAGGCAATCACAGCAGAATCTTGGCAGTGCAGCATTTCCAGCTTTACTTAATACTCAGCACAGCTTAGACTGATATCTCTTGCACTGCTGTGTCCTGGGAAGAGCCTTTGCCAGATATGGATATCAAATTCACAACACCCCAGGCAAAGCCATTTTTTAAGACCCTTAATCAGATTTTACGTCAAACCTAAAACACATCAAAACAAGGCAGAGTAATTCCATATAGATACTGAGCTAAAATGGAAGCACCTCAAAATGCCATAATAATATTTTTATAAGCAATAAACCCAGCTCTGACAAACAAATCCAATTAGTTTACTCATTCCCACCTCCTTCCAATCTTTGAATTTTAATACAGATCTCCATGTGAATTTTTTGAAATTAAAATTTCATTACTTAAGAAGCGGAAGAAATCACACAGCTTGGACCAAAGGAAAAGGGAAAGAAGGAGAATAATCTTCAATAAAAAAGTAATTGCTATATATATATATTCCTTGGGAGTATACATATCTATTCAGTTAGAGACAGGACAAGTGTACTGGGGGATATATTGTGGTCTCTTCTCAGCCAGAAAAACAAAGCCCTTGCAGAATTTCCTTTTCTTGCATTTTAAAATCCCACAGCAAAACGTGTTGCAAATTACCAGCTGCCCAAGCTTTTTGCCAAAATTAATTACAGTCCCAGTCCTTGCCCATTCACATGCCCTGCCTGCCCTTAATTCTGACCATTAATTATGCAATTTAGGATTCTGGATCTTGGATACAAGGCACACTGCTTTTTCACCTGCCTTAAAAGATTCTCCTGTCCCAGCTAAGGTGTTTGCAACAGCTTCTACACCTGCAGGGAGGACTTTTTAATAAAAGTTGATGTTTTCAAGGTGATATGCTAAAATGTATGCAGAGTGCCCACAGCAATATGCTCCCATAATGACATTGCTGGCTTAGAACAGAAGCTTGAAGGACTCCCTCAACTTTCCCTCCATCAGCAGCAGAAGGCAGGAGGGAATAATGGAGCATGGGGATGGCAAAGCTCAGGAGGGGGCAAAGGGACTTTTAGAACACAGCAAATGCACAGAGAGGAACATCCCCTGGAGAATGGGTGGGCTCCATCTGGATTTAAAGCCTCATTGTCCCTGTGACTCACTGATAAATATGAAAATATAATGCCTTTAATTTATACAGGGGAAATTCAGGGCAAGACAGTTTGGATCCCAAAAAAGTTCAGGACATCTCTTTTTCTATGTGTCTTTGGTTGGCACAAAGGGGAAGAAAGAAGACTATCCATGTACCCATCTAATGCTCTGGCACTCAGGGGCTGTCTGCTCACAGAAAGAAGGGAGGGAAACCTGCTGGCAGATCCACTCTTGATTCAAGACAACTCATGGCTCTTTGGGAAAACACTCTGGAAACTCTGATCATGTCAGAGGAACTGGTAATGCAATTTAAACCACCCCACACCTTTGTACAAGGAAGAGGAACCACTACTGAGAGCAGTGTTTCAGTTCCACCAGTTTATCCATGGTGCATCAGTGGGATTCAGCTCTGAACAGGCCTGGTTCCCTAAGGATAGGAGCTGAAAGGGAGATGGCAAAGTGTGCAGACGTTATTTTAGGGCAAGCAATGAGGTGCTGACTGCCAGATCTGAGATGCCCAGCAGAAATGAGTTCTCCTGATGCCAAGGAACCCACTTTTATTCCCAACCTCCTGCATCCATTCAGAGAGCTGCACCCTCCTGACTTGCTGTCTGCACCTATGTCCTGCTCCCCAGAGCCTCACCCAGTCTGTGCCAGTCAAACATTTCAGTTCTTCACCCTCACACACCACAGAGCACCTGGGAGTACTGGGAAATCCTCTTCATTTCCAGTTTAAACATGCACCAATAACCTGGCCCTGGTAGGAAGGTTCTGTGGCAAGTCCAGTGCTCATTTTGCTGTCTGCTGTTGTTGTTGGCACCACATTCCAGACTCTGGCTCCTTCCTTGGCCATTCCAAGTGCAGCTGCTTGGAGCAGAGGTTATCTTTCTGCACACACTGGCCAGGAGAACAGGTTCCCTGACCCACCACTCCAAACCAGCTACAGCGTTGTACCCTGCTCACCTCCACAGGAAGCTTGGTCAGGGGAGAGAGGAGGAGAAGCATTTCACCCCTACACTTCAGAAAGATGGGGGGTACTAGGATGGGCTGCAAAATTCCAAGCATTTTGCTGGCTGGTATCTTTGTGGGAAAATTGTAGCCAAGACTGTGGTTTCTGTGGAAGATTATTAATGTTTGTTCTGAACGTAGAGACAGCGCAGAGGAGGGTGGAGAGGCTGCAGATCCAATGGCTTCAGGCAACTGTGCCTGCCCTGCACTGCTGATTGAACCAATCTAAACCTCATTAGATCTCACACAGATTTGTGTGGTACAGTTCCATATCTGCTCAGAATTGCAGACCACTGCGTGGGGACATAAATCCTTGAAATGCAAAGGAACAAGCTTTATGGGATGCTGTACCCCCAGCCCTGCCTGGCACCCAGCAGAGCTGCTGCTCTCATTAGCAGCCTCACAAGCAGGAGAAACACTGGCTGGGAAATCCACAACTCCCAGCCCTGCTGGGCTTGCCTCAGGGAGCCAGGACTGAAAAACACTGCTCTTGTATCCATCTATCAGATGAATGTAATCACAGTTCTTGGAAATCTCCCCCCTGTTTCTCCCACCAGCACTGCTGGATGCCAAGGGTGCAGTGCTCACTGCCCTTGGGAGCCCTGCATTTCTAAAAAGCTTAAAAAAACCCTAAAAGCAGAAATTCCATCAAGCTGAACCATCCAAATTTCCTCTCTGAGGCATACCTGCCCTGCTGGCCACCATGAAGTCTGGATCTGTCCCTCCAGCTGATGTTTGGGCACTCTGTGACACATCAGACTGATCTCTGAGCACACCAGGTAACACCAGGCTCCTGGGAGCCTGGATGTATTTGCAAAGGGAATCTTTGCAAGAAAGTGGGAGCTTGTTTATTCCATGTGCATGTCTTAGGTGCAAGAGAGTCATGGGAATGCTTACTGGAATGGCTACTGAGATACTGGGGAAAAAAAAAGCCTCTCTTCTTAAGCCCTTTGTTGGAAGGGACTCAAGCACTTTAGCTGAAATGGTCAAGTTTGAAGCATGGAAAATGTCAGCTCTAACAGCATAAATTTGTCAGAGGCACACACAGCTCAAGCAGGGCAGTACAATGGGAGATGTTAAGCAATCTTAACTGTAAGTGAACACTGCCAAAACCACCTGTGATGCAAGATGCACCCAGGAGGGCTCTGTGGCTGTTCTCCTGCCTGTCAAAAGAACAATGCCTTCAGGCTCTCTGTTCTGGATGAGCTGACATTGACAAAGCCCCACTAACCAAACTGGAAAGGAGAGACTAAGAGGAGATGACAAAACCAAGAAGAGTTCCTTCAGTCAGACATTTGGGGGGTAGAGGCTGCCAGGGAGATTTTGCTGACCTACCTTGGCAGGTGTGGTTGTCTTCTGAGAGAGCAAGTCCCCTTGGACACTCACATTGGTACGTGTCTTCCACTTCAATGCAGGTATGGCTGCAGCCTCCATTGTTGTTGTGGCAGCCTTCAATTTCTGTGAGAGAAAGGAAACTGATGAATAAGGAATCTGTAGCTTGGCCCTTTAGGGATCATAGAACAGTCTGGGTTGGAAGGGACCCTAAAGATCACCTCCTTACACCTTCCCCTAGCCCAGGTTGCTCCAAGCCCCATCCAACCTGGCCTTGGACACTCCCAGGGATCCAGGGGCAGCCACAGCTTCTC
>JAWWTY010000158.1:2715962-2747704 GCA_035222235.1 Margarornis squamiger | reverse complement strand
CCACAGCTTCTCTGCCCAACCTGTGCCAGGGCCTGCCCACCCTCCCAGGGAAGGATTCCTTCCCAATATCCCACCTAACCCTGCCCTCTGGCAGTTTAAAACCATTCCCCCTTATCCTGTCACTATATGCCCTTGCAGTTTGTTTCTCCTGAGACAAACTCTTAAACTAAACTTTTATGCTGTTTGTCGCTTCAAGACGGTGGGAGGAAAATCCTCTTAAAACTTGACCCACACTCCTTCCCTTCATCACCACTAGAGTTAAAGCCCTGGACCTTGCAGGGGAGCTGCCCTGGGGAGGACAGCCCTGCAGGTAGCCAGCTCCTATTTCCAGCAGGGAACACCAGAGCAAAGACCATGTGCTCATTCCCTGGGGGTTTCCCAGCTGTGAGGGAGGTGGCAGTACCAGATTCCTTGGGCCCCTCTGTAGGGTGAGGACAAAACTCTGTTTGTAGGAGTTTATTTAGCAGGAGCTTTGCTGGTGTGTGAGCTTCAGGCTTTGAGGTTGCCTCAGGGACAGGACAACACCAGTTCACAGTGTCAGGTTGATTCCCTTCCTAATTTTCCCCTGTTCTGAAGTGCAGAGAAGAAAGCACAGCTAATTGGAGGATCTGTCATGTCTTACATCTTTGCTGTTCAGGTGAGGCAACTCTCTGAGCACCTGAGTTTTGGTGTAAAACAGATTCCTAACCACTGCAGCTGCAGAAAAGAGCCTGAAAGGTCACCCAGCTACATTCTGAAGATTTGAAAGCCTAAGGAAAGTAAGGCCATTCCTAGTTCTTGTTGGCTTCCTATTATAAAGAAAATAACAGGATCATGATTTTTTTTTAAAATAACCTTCACTGCTTGATTTTTTAATCCTTTGGGATGAGTGTGCTAGATGGTACTCCTGCTCTCAGTAAAACAATAGAACATATGAGCTAAACAAATCATAAATACAAAATATTTCTCCCCTAGACTACCATCAGAAATGACTGGAAAGAATGGAAATCCCATACTGAATCCTATAAAATGCATGGAAAACAACAGCTTGAGCACTCCATATGAGTCAAAGTAACGGGTAAAGCATCGTAATGGAAATTTTGAGATACACTTAACCCTACTCAGCCTCACCAGCTCATATAATCAAACTAAATCTCTTGCATTTTGTTCTTTTTAACAACAGCTGTGAGGTGGCTCATAAGTAAATCACATCCTCTAAGGGCTTACAAAGCTGAGGGCACGGCTTTAGAAATAAAGCTCACTAACAAGACTGTAAAAATCCCCAGCAGCAGTGTTAAATTCATGAAAAGCACCATCCTTCTTACAGCAGGGGAAATTAAATGATATATCAAAGGCCCTAAAAGCCAACATTAGGAAGAGCAGAAAGAAACAAGTTTCCAAAGAGACCCTTCAGGACTAAAATCTGCACCACTGGTTTATGTGACACCCCCCCAGCTCAGAGCTGGATGTGGCAGGGACAAAGCCCCAGCCCATTTTTGGCCCCACACAATTTGGTAAGTACTCAGGGAGCCCTCGGCACAGCACTCCCCACCAAGTGTCACTGCCTGGATGAGTGATGTTTTACTAACACAGCTCAGAGAGCAGGCTGAGCTCTTTGGGGTAGCTGAGAAGTGAGGCACATCTGTAGCTGTTCTTCTTGTCTGAGGCCCCACAGGATCTGTGAACACACCACACAGCAGCTTTGCCTGTGAGGGGGCACAGCACTCTTCACAGCTCACCACACAAAACATCAGGCACCAGTCTATTTTTGCTGGGTTTGCCTAGTCCTGCTCAAAGATGTTTGTACATTGTTAGTGACAACAGATCAAAGCCACCATTTGGTCTTTGAGCCACCAGTCTAAACTCATCAAGGGTTTTCAGCCTGGCTGTGCCACCCCTGGGAAGGAACTGCAGCAGCTGAATGCAGCAGAGCCCACAGCTAACCACTCACAGACACCAAACAGCCAAAATACAGCCCAAATATCCAATCTACCTCCTGTTCACACACTGGCACCCCTCTCTCCTCGTTCTCATTGCCCCCTGGGGGGCTAAAGTGAGCCTCATGCTCTAGTCCAAGGTCATGACATTACCCCAAACCTAATGTCAGCTGCCCAACCCCAGCAACGCTAAATGTGCCCCCACACAACTACCAAGCAGATCTCCAGAGCCAAACCCACTAACTAGCTCTGTGTGGACAACCAGTCTTCCAGACCCACTGCTGCCTTTCCCCCATGGAGATAAATACAAGCAAATCCTGACAGAAACCAGCGAGGCAGGGAGAACAACAAGGAGACTTCTCTGTGCTCGCTGAGAAGGATATTTTAGTAACAACCCCACTGGCAAGCGCAGAGGTGATATGAGTGACATTTAATGCCAGCTGCAAGCAGCCAGGAGAGGAGCAGTGCTGCCAGGGGAAGGGGCTGGTTTATGTGGTTGCAGCAGCCTGTGGGAGCTGGAGCCTCACCTTCACAGGTTCTCCCATCACTCCCCAGCGTGCGCCCGACGCCGCACTCGCAGCGGTAGGAGCCCTTCAGGTTCACACACAACTCACTGCAGCCTCCGTTGTTCTGCTCACACTCGTTCTCATCTGCAAGGAAACCAAAGCACTGTCAGAAAGTGCCCCCAGCACACACACAGCAGGCACATGGGGCTGCAGTGCTGGTCAGGATGGCTTTTCTGGCCTCCTGAAGTGGATCAGGACAACAGGGATACCATCGTGGCATATCTGGAGTTGGAAGGGACCGACGAGGATCATTAAAGTCCAGCTCCTGGCCCTGCACAGGACACCCACAACGTGCCTGAGAGTGTTCTTCAAACATTTCTTGAACTCTGGAATGTAATGAGTAATCCCACTGACAGCAGCTTTTAGTAAACTCCTCCTAATTCTGTTCTAAAGGCTAAAGTTTCTCTGTGTGTCTGCCTTTTTTTTTTTTCCCCCCCTTCTGAAAAGTGTTTTTTCTCTGAGATTCTCATTCTTCAACATGATTTCATCTCTGTGGGCAAAAAGTGAATCAAACAGATGAAGGGACAGACAGTGCTACTGCTGAGCCACAAAACTAACAGTTTCTCTTAGGCAGGCCAGGATGCTGAGGTTATCAATCAAGGTTCACAGGGGTTTTATCCAAACAGCTTAGAGGCTGGCATTTACTAGATGTCAGAAGCTTAAAAAAGAAGGAAAAAAGGCAAGATAGCATTTTAAGAGACAGACCAGAGATAAGCTTTCTTAGGTATCAGAGGTCCCACACACTCACAGTGCCCACAGTTTGCAGCTGCTGGTGGTGTCTCCTTCCACAAGCAACGTGAATTGTGTATTTTTAGCCAGAGAATTGGCTGGTACCCTGCCTGGGGAGGCAGGAAGCATGTCCAGGAGACACACACAGACACTCTGCTTTTCACACATGTGACAGGCTCCCCACTTTCCCTTCTGAAAACAGAACTAAAGCTGCTTAAAAACAGAAGGTGAAGAGGGAAAGGGCTACTGGCAAAGGCACAGAGATGCTGTTAGAAGGGCCTAGAGCTTGTCCTGGTCAAGGGCTGTACCCAGTGATTCCCCTCACTGGTCCTTCAAGTTCTGCAACACACAGATCTGTCCCTGCTCTTCCACACCAGTGGCAACCAGCCCTTCTGGGACACTCCTGGTTGTCTTGAGACTGGATTGGGAGAGTGCTGAGTTGATTTTATCCATGGCTAACTGGAACACGGATCCAGGTATTCAGGAGATCAAAGGCAATACACCATGTTTATGAATGTGTGACAGGCAGTCTAAGACCTTACTTAACCCCTAAGTAAGTTTGCAAATGAACACTGCAACTTAAGATCAGCAGTTCTGCTCTGGGATTCAAAGCATGTGATGTACTGAGGAGAAGCACAGGGAAGTTCACAGAGCTGCTTAACACTCATGGAATGGTTTGGGTTCCACCCCCTGCCATGGGCAGGGACACCTTCCACCAGCCCAGGTTGCTCCAAGCCCTGTCCAACCTGGCCTTGGACACTTCCAGGGATCCAGGGGCAGCCACTTCTCTGCTGCATTACTGCAGCATCCTCAGCCCCTCTTTTTAGGGGGAGCTGGGAAAAGAATCATATTCTCTATTTAGAAAAGGCTAATAGGATTTCTCTGGAGGGCTGGCACAGTTGCTGTCAGAGATGTGACTGCACAATTACTCAGTGCAACAGAAAGTCATTAGGAAGATGGGTGAGCCCCACAAGAGAGGCTGCAGGTGAACCAGTGTGATCAGCACAGCTGAGGTGTTGTGCCATCTGGGAATCACGAGGAGAAGCTGCCCATGGGGTGGGGGTGAGGGCAGCTGCAGCACACACAGACAGGCTCAGACTCCTGTGAGCCTCCCTGCTGCAGGCAATCCTTTCCTCTGAGCCTGGCACACATTTCTTGAGTGCTGGGCCTTGTCAAGGGCACTCCTGTGAGTGGAAGTCTTGAACAGAAGCAGGCAATAAATGCTTTTAATTATGTGAGAGAGCTAAGTCAGCTGCTTGGCTGCAGAGATGTGGAGCTGCTTAAGCAAAACCCTTCCACAGAATCAGTGTGAGCAAGAGGAAGTGCAGCATGGCCAGGCTGCTCCCTCCAAAGATTGGAACTACTGTGGCCCTACCCTGATGCCCACAGACATGAGGAGTGTGAAGGAAAACCACCCACACCTGCTTTTGTCAGCTGTACTCGGTATGGAGGAGACTGATCTGCCACACAGCCTCCTGGACCAACTCTGCTTTCAGCTTCACCCCCAAATCAAGCCATAAATATGAGATCCCACCTCTCCTGAACACTGGCACCCTCTCCTCCCTCCACCTTACCTCCTCCTATACATCAGTGTGGCTCTGCAGCTCCCCAATGGCCACCCCTCCCAGCCCCTTGCTTTGCCCCACAGATCATCTTCTTCCTCACCTCCCAGTCCAGGTTCTCTCCTCTTAGCACCACATGCACAGCCACAGCTGCCTTCTCCTCAGAGGTCCATGGGGATTCCCTCACAAATCCCCAAAGCCCACATGCTCCCCCCTCTGCTCTCACAGCCCTCCATCTCCCTCCTAGCCATGCCAGTCTCTGCCACCAAGTGCCAGTTCCCTGAGCAAGCCCTTGCCATGCTGCCTAAAGCCACTGCAGCTGTGCTGGGACTTACAGTCCTTTGGCTCTCATCAAGCCCCAGGCCACAGACAATGTCCCAGAAGGGCAGGAAGGATGGTGGAGCTTAGTGTGCAGCCCTACAGCAGCCAGCAAAATCTTTTTCTGGAGGAAAGAGACATTCAACAGAGCACGTGAAAGGAAATACCTAAAGACAGACTGCACAGTGTTTCCTGAATACCACAGTGAGGCTGAACCATGATCTTGCAAAGAGACTCTGCTGCTGACAGTGCAGCTGCTGCCTTCAGAAAGCAAATCTAGTCTCTGTGCACACAGAGCTCCAGGGCCACCAGAATGGATTCAGTCATGGGATGTATCTTGAAACCACTTACAGAATCATAGCCCTATTCTAGCCAGCAAGGGAGAAAACTCCTCTCAGAATGCTTCACGTTTTGCCCTGCTTTGTAAGGCAATGGATTGAGGTGTGAGCAATGAAAACAAATGGAAAGAAAGCATCAGCAGCTGGCACAGGTTATTGCCACCCTTACCAAGGCATGTCTGTCCATCAGGTCCCAGTGTCGTCCCCGGGGAACAGGTGCAGTCACTGGTGTCCAGGCAGGGGCCCTGGCAATCCACCACATCACAGATGTCATAAAAATCTAGGGCACGACAAAAACATTATCAGCACAAAGTGCTGAGCAGGCAATGAAAACACTGCATTTGCCCTGTCAGGTTGCCACCCTGGGAGCAGCCCATCAGTTACAGAGTGGGAAAGATGAACGGCTGAAGGTGCTGAGAAACAATCTCCTTTAATTACTGCCAGTCACCGATGCCAGTTTTGACTTTGGCAGCGGGCCAAGGCAAACCACAGCGCCCACTGAATCGCTGCGGCCAGGTCAGCTGGGGAAAAATTTCCACTGTCAGAACCAAGCGGGGTGGGACTGCCCCATCAATCCCACAGGGACAGGCCACCACCTGCACCTGCTTCTGGGTGACACAGCAGGTTACTCACGGCCACAGTAGGCGTGGAAGCAGACGCTGGGCCTGGTGAGGTGGTACACGTAGTACCCTCCGGGGCACGCCTTGACGTCGATGGTGGCGTTCCAGAGGCAGCAGTTGCCATTGAAGCTGGCACAGGCCTGGCGCGGGACGATGCCATCCGCCTCCCGCGGGTGGCTGCCGTTCATCCAGATGGGAGCGTGGGTGCCGCAGTGGTTCTCGGGGATGCAGAAGGTGGGCATGGCATCACCAGCCATGCCCGTGAAGCGGTACCACTCGCCGTCGATCTGGCTGTCGCACGTGGGCTGCCCGTGCGTGCCGTTGATCTGGTGGTCAGTGTTCCTCCAGGGCTCGTTGAGGCTGATGTAGGCAGAGCAGGGGTCCAGGGCTGGGACAGGCAGCAAGAGAGAACAGCTGGTAGATATCAAACCCAAAATCACTTCTTTTTCTGGCCCTGACTTAACGGGATCGTTGCGATGGAGATCCCCGGGGGGAAACAGCGATACCAGCAGACTGATTGCCTTGTGGAAAATTCTGACAGCTTGGCTTAAATTTACTTGTTCTTCCAAGACCTGAACAGAACTCTTACAACATTATGCAACAGCCTGACTCGCTGTTTAGCTGACAGGGAGGAAAAAAAAATAAAAAATATAAGCAGATCTGGGGTCCAGGTAGTGATCTTGCCATGGGAAATACAGCCTGGGAGTGCTGGATCCAGACTAGGACAACCCCTCTTGGTTCAAGTACTAACTGAGCCCCTCCTGAACTCACTGGTAACTGTCCCAGATGCCTTGGAGGAAAGGACTGTACTTCAAACAGGTTCTGCAGCCTCTTTTAAAACCCATCCACAGCTGGTGTCAGCCCTCACAGTTGAGCTGGCATAGCTTTTTATTTATTATCTTAAAATCCAAAGGGTATGAAGGTCCTTCTAGGGAATAGAACATTCAACTCTTTACACAGTTGTGTTCCCCACAGACCCTCCTGCTCTGCACAGGAGATCAGCTGTGAGTGAAGTGAGTGTTTGTGAGGGCAAGATACAAACGCATGGACCTCCTGGCACGGGCATGTCTGTTCAAGGAGTGGGTCCCTTTTCAGAGGCCTTTCTGAACCATCTGCAAACACTTAAAACACAGGAGTACCATAGGGAGAACAGAAATGAAGAATTTATGTGTTCATTACATTTTCAGTCTTCTAATTAACCCTGATTTGGCAGCATCCTCACTGAAAGTCCAGAGGTTCCATCTTCCCTTACATTTAATACCTGATTAAGCACTACTTACCCATGACAGGCTACTCCCTATTAAGCAAAACGAGTGCTAATCCTGTCCTGAGTAAGGAAAATTGATTACCATTTCCTAAAATTAGGCTAATAAAACCAATCATTCTGATTAAATGCATCTCAGACTGGAATAGCCTCTACTTTCCAGAGCACGTTCCTTTTGAGGTTCTAAAATTGGGCTGTTTTAACTATAGAGCGATGCAATTTGAGTGGGGAAGGAACATGATACTCTTTCTATCAGAATGCTTTGGATACAAACCTTTCTGGTTCATTATTTTGATTTTAAAGTGGGAACTACAAGTGCTTTAGAGAATAGACTTCAAGTCCACCCTTATTTAGCTGCACCCTCTGTAAATATCTGTCCCACAGACATATAACCCTGTACAAATATCTCATAAATATGTCTCCTGATGAGCACCCTTGCACCTTCCTGAGCCACAGACATCCCTTGTTTGGCCTCAAATCCAGCTGAAAAGGCAGGAGCAGCTGCCACAGCTGGGAGTGCTGCAGAGCTGTGTGCTGGCACAGGGAGCACAGATCTGGGTTAGGAAGGGAACCTCCAGTGCCATAATTCAAAGACATGCAGAGGAGCTGATTCACCGCCACCACAGCCAGCCCAGTTCTCCTGAGCAGCAGAGAGAGGAAGGCAGCAGGGAGTCTCTGCTGAGATTCACCAGGCAATCCCTAGTGAGCTCTCCATTTCACCCTCCTCTCCTTGCCTGCCCTTACCCACAGACAGCAGCAGTGTTGGAAATCCCACCCTCCAAAGGCTTGCTTGACTTCTCCCAAAAGGAAAAGATGTGTCCTGACCAGAACTTCCCCTGGGTGTCTCTCAGAGGATTTGGTGTGGCCTTAGGGTGAGTCACTGACTAAGATTAAAAGGTTTTCATGCTGTTAAAAGCCAAACGAGGTGAAGCGGGAATGCCCTGTCAGCTTCCCAACTGGGCAGCACTAAAAATACACACACCCTCATTAGCTTTCATGCAATTAAACTTCATGAAATATCCTTTGTAGACAGCCTCTGGAAACACTCATCTAGGGAGATCACATTGACTCCCAAACACCCAGAAGATAATTTAAAGGCAAAATTTACTGAGATGAACATGCAGAGCAGCTCAGAGGGAGCTGGAAGAAGGCACATCAAGGGAATGAGGTAGCATTCCCTCTCATCCTTCATCATCCTTCATTCCTCTGAGAGCTTCTGGCAGGAGTGAGGAGGAGGCAAACAAGCAGAAAAAGCAGACAGTGCTCTTTGGAGCACTGCAGATCCTCACAGCCACCTTCAGAGTGCTGCCAGCCCTGCCCCACATGGACCTCCCTGCAGACACCAAGCAGCCCTTGGCAGCACAGCTTACTGAAAACTAACTGGAGCTTTTAGGGAAAAGAATTGCACAAAAATACAGAAGCAACTGATCAGCCTCCCATGTCTTCTCCCCAAACAACAAAAGCTTGGGGGTTTGCACAAGACATATAACTGCCTCCAGCTCCCTCTCTTTTTCATTTTCCTTGGCTCAATTTTTTTCCTCCCCAACACTCCTTGAGTGGCCTGAGCAATTCAGCCTGACAAGCATTAGCTATGAAGCAAAGCATTTTCCATTTGTAATCTTGATGATATCATTAGTTCCCCAGCTGACATAGTAGCATATATACTGGGTGACAAAGAAGGCTCCAGCAAGCATTTGTGAGCCCACCATTCTGCAGAGATTAATCCTCTGTGAGTTGTGTAACTGGAGGTCTCTGCTCCAGCACAACTAAGCACTGGAGTGAACAGCACTGCATTATGACACTAAATTCAGTTCAGATTTGTCAAAGAAGCAGGTGAAAAGGGAGCATAATGTCTATGCATATGGTTTGTCCTCTTAAAGGAGAGGAAAATCCCACAGTGCCTTGGAGAGTCTCCAGTCCCAGAGTGCCTAGGAGAAAGTCTCCTAATATGGAAGACTTATGCTCTGTGACAGAAAGACCTTTCCAATAGGAAAGAATTTTGCACCAACTTCAAAGAGAAGGGATATTTTCCCCATCTTCCAGTCTTTCACTTAAGAATACCAAGGTTCAGCAGGAACCTTACAGATGGCAAACTGAAGTAAGGCAAAGCCTCTTCACTCACCCATTGAAGACACTGGCTGGAGCTGCATGACAAAGCAGATGAAGAAAAACAAGTACTGGAACATTCCACTCAGCCAAGAAGAGTCACTGCTCAAGGAACAGAGGCTTGAAAACCCTCACAACACACGCTGTGGCTCTTGCAGCCTTTGTCTCAGTGGAGCTCCTGCCTCCAAGCTTCCAGAAGAGCAAGTGTGATGGCTCTCCTGGAAGTTTATGAGAGGAAGAAGCCGAAGGGATGTGGGGTACAGCTCCAGCCTTGACCTCTCCAGAGCAGCTCAGCCCCTCACTGACAGCAGAGATGTCCTCACTGATCAATGTTGTTTTTCGGACTCAACCCACTATTGTTCTGTGCCCCGAGTGCCCCACAGTGACACCTCCACTATCTTATCCAGAGAGGAGCTCCAACCAGGGACACCCGGACATCCCGAAGGGATGGAGAACAGATGGGTGCTTGTTATCTCTGCTCCTTCCACAAGTCATACGACTCCGTGGCTCCTGCAGGCACAAAATTCCAGAGGGAGAGCCTTAACTGCAGGAAACGGTGGCCAAAGAGGAGCACTGATCCGAGCAGAGCTACAATGGGAACATCAGTCAAAGGGAAAGGCTGCTGGCCCACAGGGAAATAAGCTCTTCCCAGGCTACACGAAGGCCTTTTCCACCCCTGGTTGTGGTTGCAGGGAAATTACCAAACCAAGGCAAGTAAAGACCCTTTTCTGCAGTACTCTGGCAATCTCTTGTCTTCAAAAAACCAAACCAACAACCTAGGGACCCAACATTATAAAATTAACTTCCTTGCAAAACCAAGTAATTGAGAGGCTCTCCTTACTGGTTCAAACCAAATGAGGCTGGGTTGCAGGTGAAAACCACAAGCTCTAGATGCAGCATCCTTTGAAATCTGTTCTCTGCTAAAGCAAACCCAGCACCATGGCTGGCAGTGGGATACCAAGGACAACGTGAATAAGTGGAATCTTCCCTCTCATCCCATCAGCTCCCACTGTAAGAGCTCTCCATCAGCAATGAGTGCAGCTAAGCCTACAGTAATCACACAATCAGGCATCTCCCCATTCCCTTTTTGCATCCTGCATTTCTGCAGCAGGCTGGTGTAAGGAATGACACCAAGGCTGATGTGCCAGCTTGAAATCCCAGCAGGAAAAAAGCAGCTCCCTTATTTTCACGTTGAGCTTGCACAAGACAAGGAGCTGGCTGTTTGTCTGTGTTGTAGGGATTGCACACTACAAGAAAGTTCTCAATGGCCTGTCTGGATGTGTCCCTGGCAGCAAAGTGCAATATGCTGCTCTGCTCCACCCCAGCACAAGAGTCTTTTTCAGTGGTGAATGACTCTAGGGAACAGCAAAGAAACCCAGATAAATTACTGTCATTGCTACCACCCCCCCCCCCCAAAAAAAAGCCCTTGTGGTTCTATTGTGCTGACAGCTGTGCAGTCCCAGAAAAGTTTTTCCAACAACAGGAAAGGAGACCAAATTCACTGCACAAAGCTATCAAGGCAGATAACACTCACGCAGCGATTATGTGAATTCCCAGAAGAGAAACTAAAATTGAGTGGAGAATAATATAACGAGCCAGAGGAATTTATACTTTGCCATTTTCATCGAGAGGCTGATTCATCTTTATGAGCCTGGGTAACTCAAACTGACAAGGCTGAATAGAATGTTCTGTTTGTGTCACAGGTGTGTACAGTGCTCTGAACCATTTCACCACCTCCCAGCTGCTTTGGTTGTGTAGGTGGTTTATGAGCCTGTCACCACCGTGTTTTGACAGGTATGTGGAGTGACTGACAGCTGACAATTAATACAGGGAAACAAAGTGCAGCATTGCAATTTTGAGCCTCAAAGGTGCCACCAACAGGCCCCACCAAGGTCTCCAAAATGGATTAAAGCAGGGGATGCCCCAGCATTCCCAGAGATGATGTTATCCCCAAATCACTGTAACATCTAGTTCAAGAAAATGGTCTCAAGCTGGAGAAGATTGTCAGATGACAAACATTGCTCCAGTTCCCTCACAAATAATAGCAGTCTGAATTAGACCACACAAATCTGTGCCTCAGGGAGCTGTGGTAGCCATTCCTGAGAGAAGAAAGGGGGTAAAAACCCTGAACAAAATCCTTTCTGCAAGGAGATGCCCTGGGAGAGAGGATACAATTCCAGTGGGGCACTCTACATGTTGTAGGGGCTGCACTCTCCAGGCAAATCTGTTGGCCCACACCCCAAAGACGAAGGAGGCAAATTCCCAAAAAGATTCAGGATCCAGTTAGTACTTCTCAGTAGTCACCAGCACTCTTTAAAAGATATGAAGGAGATATGAAGGGGGAAGGCAATATGAAAACAGAGGGCTGGGATTTTGGTACCCCAAAGGGATCTTCTGAATCTGCTGCAATTATTCTTTTTCTTAATGTGACAAAGGATGCTCATTTTGCAGGTGTCAACCACCCTTCTTGCCCCTGCCGGAGATCTGGAGGGCTTTACCACCCTCGCAGCAGGAACTCAGATTCCTCAAAGCATGGGCTGGAAAGCCTGGTCCTGTTTGTAAAGGACTGATGAATGGGGACACTTTGGCATTTGCTGAAGCTGCCCCTGGTTTGTCAGAGCCACCTTCTCTAAGTGAAGGGGAGGTGTGTGGAGCAGCTGTGGGTGCAGGGACCTGCAGCCTGGCCAGGAGGAGCAGGAGGAAGAGCTAATCAGCACTTCCTGGCACTAGGAGAGAGGAGAAGCCAGCAGGACCCCATCTGCTGTTGCTGTGAGGATGTACGTTCACAATGAGCCCTGACAGGCTGCTGAGATGGATTGCACCAAAGTCAAGGCCTCTGAGATAGGCCTTGGTGCTGTAAACAACTTGTCCCAGGAAGATCAGGGAGCGAGCACAAGTTTAGGGAAGTGAGAACAACACAAGTAAACATCAAGAACCCACTAAAGTCAGGCAAGCACATCACTCCTGGTGAGGAGGAGGAGCAGTTATTTCCTTCCCCTCAGTGGAGCCCTGTGATGCACAGCTTGGTGTTTTGAGTGTTTTTCCATAGATCCTGAAGAACTACGTGTATTTTCCACGATCCTGGATTTTCAGATGGCCTGTGCTCTCTCTGTGCTCCAATTTCTCCAACTGCAAAACTAGTCAGGGGCAGAAACAGGAGCAGAACTCATCTTTTACAAGCTCACAGAGCCACAGTAGCATAGCATAAGATCAGCTTCTCCCATACCTCAGGTACCCTGCAAGTCTGATTTCCATTCCTGGATTTTACTTTTCACCTCTTTAATGTCACTATACAAATTAACCTGAGGGGTTTTTTTAAAGGAAATACTTAGAACCTCTTGGAATAGGTAGAAGAATACTTTAAGATGTAAAAATCTCCCTCCTGTGTGACAATGAAGTCATACAATGTGGCAGAGAGGAAAGCAGCTTGCTTTTACAACTCCACACACCCAAAACCAGGGGCTATCAAAGAAATTGGTTCACTGGCTCAAAGACAGGGCAACTTGGCTAGCTCCACCTGACTGGCACAGTGCCATGGGCTGATAGCCAGGAGCAGCTCCAGAGCATCATGCAAACCCTCTCAGAGCCAACATGGAAGTGTAAGGACTTGCTGCAACGTGATCACACCAGGCAGCAAGGGTTACAGGGCGAAAGAAAGAGGGTTTCTTCTTGGTTCTTCAGGAAAAAAGGAGCCATAAACACCTTTCCTGGAGGGGCTTGCAAGGCAGAGCCTCACAGGTATGGCAAAGGGAACCTAATAACGCAGTTCTCCAGACAACTTTGGACTCATCATGTATTTATTTGAAAGCCCCCTTGCAAAAGAGGGCAATCAAAAGAATAACAAAACTGGTAGAAGCAGCAGCACGAACGCTGCAATGCACACACTGCTGCTTATCCCTCACAGGGGCTAAGAATGCAGTGGGACATTAACATTCAGGCAGCACTGCCTGCTCTTTAAGTGCTGCCAGGGGGACAGGACCTTGTTACCTGCCTGGCTCCAAGGTGGGAAAAAGCTGCTGCAAGAGAGCGTGTTCATGTTGAGATTTAACAGCACGGATCAGGAGAGCAAACAAACATTGCCCTGCCCTTCCCCCTTCAGTGTCAGCATTCCAAGGCACTGAGATGGCAGTGTGAGGCTTGTGGTATGTCATCCAGCCCTGGCAGAGACCACAGTGCGCTGGGGACTCCAAAATCTGCAGGAATATGGACTAACAAGACCCACCAGACAGCCCAGATTGCAGAAGACAACTGTAGACTTGCCTCTATAACAACATTAAAACGTGTACAGGAACAACTTTGTCACAGCACCTTCTTGCTTTCAAACTAGAGACCGTGGTGCTAGATGTCATGAAGTCTCCTGTTCTTCTGGATGCCAAAATGGGTGACTTCTTAAGCAACTGAGCCAAGCAATTTATACAAGGATGGCAGCAGTTCATGTGGCCACAGCAGTGGACTGAGGGCTCCTTGGAAGGAAGAAGGGCTGTCAGCTGTGATTAAAGGCAGGTGACAGGTAACAGCTTCCAGCCCTTCCCCTCAAGCTTTAAAAAAACATCAGAGGTGGCTCTGGCAAAAACTGGCCAATTGTGGATGTTATTTTTTTTTTTCAAACAGTCAATGGACATGATAAAAACCTTCTGCACCAAACACAAAGTTAGGACAAAGCACAGTCTGCTGATTCCCAGAGTTAAAAAATCATATGCTACCACTATGACAAATCAGAGCATTCAAGAGCCCAGCAAGAAAGGAACAGAAGCTTAAAAGTTCAGGTTTTTTTCCTCTGGAAGAGCACTTGAATGCAATATAGAAATACAACAGCTTGGCTGACACTTTTAGGCTGCTGGGCATTAGGTGCCCATGTATATTCTTATCCTGCTACTGTGCTGACCAGACTAAGGCACATCTTTGTTAGACCAAGTTAGCTCTACCTCTACCTCAGCACCTCAACTGCTCCCGAGATCCCTGTGTTAGGCAGCCAGGCATGGCAGCAAGATCTCCATCCGAGCTCCTTCAGCAAAGCTCTTATCTGCATCACCACGGCCTCGGGGAGGGAAGGTCAGCAAGAAACAACCTAAACAAAAAGAAATGGAGGAAACTCAGGAGAGAGCTGCCACACAGGGAATATTCTCTTCTCAGCTGGGGCAAATAACGTTATTCCAGAGCGCCGATTCAAAAATTGAATAGTTATTTATTGTTCCAGAAGTACATTGCTCTTTTATACATATTTCATAAATGATACAGGATTTTACACATGTTCAGGTTTTTTTTTTTGTTGTTTTGTTTTTGTTTTTTTAAAGAAGGACTTTTCTCCATGCTCCCTCCCTTGTCCCAAACACACACCGAGGATTCAGCTACAGGATTGTGTTTCATTTTTTTTTTTCCCTTTAAAACTCATCACACAAACAGGATAAAACAGATAAAAAATAATCACACGATATAATTAAATGGAAAGACAGAGGGAAAGGGGAAGGGGGAAAAAAGAAACAAAACTAGAAACATGCACCCATTCGGTCCAACATGCCATTGAGTGAGAAGAGGCAGCAATCCCAGCTGTGTTTCCACATCTGCAAGGCACCTGGCGTCTAATTAATACTGAATTATTTTCTTTCCTTTGTTTTTTTTAAACATGGTTCTCCAAATAAACAGAAACCTCTTTCCATGACACAGTGAGGAGTAGTAGTGAAACATCAAAAAAGCAGCCATCCTTTCTGTATGTAAAGCTTAGTGTCTTTCTCCCACCTTCATCCTGTCTCCAGAGCATTTATCAGCAGGATGCTAAACCAGACTGACCTGCTTTGAATGAAGAGATGTTTTATCTGCTTAGAAACCAGCCAGCCTTGGCTAGGAGAGAGGGCAATGGGTTGACCTTCCTTCCTCTATTTCTTTTTAGCTGAGAACAAGAGATGTCATTACCCACTGCTAAAAAACTCTGACCTGTGGACATAAAGTTCATTTAAAGCTACTTCATTGGGGGAAAGTGCTGGAGAATCAAAGCTCTGTGTCTTGCACTGTAAGAGCCCCAAGGCTCACAAAAAGCCTCTGGGCAAGGAAAATGCTTTGACCATACATGAAACCTTTCATCCCATTGCACAAGCAGTCAAATATCCAGTTTTGTTATTCCATGCCCCCAAACTGTTCATTTAAAAGCAGGAGTCATGATTCTGCAATGGTTTTGTAAGCCCTTTGAGCCTTCATAATTTCATAGTCCAGGTGGCTACCAGATTTGGGGTAGAAGAGGGGGAATCTCCCTCCCTGAAGACTGAATATTAAAAACCTCTCATGCAATGCTGCCATGGATTTCTACAAGGAGCTCAAGGGCATCGGGACGCAAAGTTTATATAGTTATTATGGAATACTCCAAAATACCAATTCTCAAATGTCCAGCAGAAAACTCATTCCTTCTCTCACTTGGCCACAACCAATCTGTGCTACAAATAAGCAAAGGAGGAAGGCAATGGAGCACAGGGGGTGGGGGCTGGGGAGGGGAAGCTCACGGTTCTCCAGTAGAAAGCGGTCTTGTAGTAACTTTATAAAAGAGACCAGGTCTGACCACAAGTGTGCGTGTTAATGGCGGTGGAGAGCAAGTTCTGATCACCAGCCAGAGCTCCAGGTGGCTTGG
Organism: Margarornis squamiger; assembly: GCA_035222235.1. Taxonomy (NCBI): domain Eukaryota; kingdom Metazoa; phylum Chordata; class Aves; order Passeriformes; family Furnariidae; genus Margarornis; species Margarornis squamiger. The sequence continues at coordinate 2,731,669 of JAWWTY010000158.1, read as the reverse complement.
GTTCTTTGTTCTTTTTTTTTTTTATGTTTTTCCTCCTTTTGGTTTGGGGTTGTTTTGGTTTTTTTTGAGAGAGAGAAAGAGAGATTGGAATCAGGTAAAGGAAAATTAAAAAAAGCTAAGCAGGCTGCTGGTGTCTTATCAAGAGGCAGACCCTGCAAAGCTGGAAGAAGACACCCCCACACCCCCAGCACTACATTCTTTTCATGAATCCCCCAATCCTGTATTTGTACACAATCGCCATTCAGACAGTTTGTAAAATATGACTATTTGCCAAGCCCTTTTCAGAACTAACATTCCACAATGTCCCATCTTCAGATTTAAGAGATTCCCCCCCTTACAGTCCTTTGTCTCAATTAAAGGTAAAAACCCTCCACCCCCCACACCACCTCCCAGCTTCCACCTGCAATGCTTTAATTAAAAAAGGCAAGAGCTATGAACAGGTTTTTGGCCAGGGTTCAGAGCTTCGTTGCTGATCAGTCCTTTTCAGAAATTTGCTGGATGGGCAGATGAACCTGCAGTGGGTCTCGAAGCCTCTTAAGGTCCAATTCTGCCTAAAAGTAGAAGACATGTTATGAAGTGCAAGCTCCCAACTCACTTTCCCCTCATATCATTTCCCTTTAGACAGTGGGAAGCTTCTCTTTTTTTTTCCCCCCCTTGTTTTTCCTGTCCAGAAGAAAAGGGTTTAAAGAGTAAAACAAAGTCACAGGCTCCTATCTGGGCAAACCATCCTCAGCTGTATTTCTCTGAACTTGTCTGCATGCAGCCACTTAAAGGAATATGTCAGGGAAGATTTGATCCCCATAAACTCAATGGAATACTTAAAAAAAAACCCAAAAAAACTCAAGCCAACACCTCAACTAGATTAATGGGGATGGTAGATTATAGAAGAGAAGCTCCAGGAAAATACCCCAAAGTATCTGTATTCAACATTCCTTATGCAGTTCCTTCTCCAAGGCAGGGGGAGAACTCATCTGGCCCTGGATATCCCACCCTGTCACTTCCAGAGCCTGGGAATACAGGATGATCCAGAGCAGTGAAAAAGAATGTGGTAGCTCTGCTTTCTCTGCTCATGCCATCCTTCTGCAGAAAGGCTCTGAGAAACACCAGGCAAGACCTCTACTCGAGTCCTTGGGCAGTCTGCTCAAGGTGTCTGTCTCCAGAGTCTGAGACACCTGCCCCCATCTCCTCTAACAACACAGCCACAGTTTCCTGAACATGATTTTCCAGGACTGCAACCCAGTGCACTGAAGTGCTATGCCAGGAAGACATGAACTGAATGGATGCAAGTCTTCGTTCCTCACTAAATCCATCTGGTGTGTAGGAGCTGAGAAGAAAAGAAATCTTGAATTAGGCTCCTCTGAGGCATAAAGTATCTGAAGTAACTCAAGATGTGCCAGCAGTTTCTAAAGGGCCCTTACAGATGGATACAGGCAACTGTTTCATGTTGATTTACGCATCCAGCAGTTCTATTCCTGGGAACATCAAAGCCAATTCAGTGATTGTGCTGGGGCTGTGGCAAGAAAATGGGCTGAAAACTCAAAATACATTCATTCTTGTTTGAGGGGTGCCTATTAATAGTAACTAAGAGCTAGCAAGCAGTAATTTCTTTGTCTTATTTCTGGGAAAGTTCTTGTTACCTGAGCAATTGCATCCTTGAGTTGATTGTATTTCTCTAGATCAAATCGTGTCTTTTTGGCTCCTTTATGGAAAAATAGTAAGTACTGTCTGTCTCTGGCATCTGGATAAACATATTCCTAAAGAGAAAAAGAAGAGAGGAGATGAGAATAAAGCTACAGCAGGATGCAGCACAGGATACCATTGGCACAGTATGCCTCAGGTGTGTTTTGAGAGGATCAGTGGTTTCTGACAGGCACAAGACCAACAGCCTGGTCTGAGCTCACACAGTGTGGTGGGTGACCCCTGTCTGCAGCCAAGCCCCCCACCCAGTCACTCACTCAATCCCCCACAGATGGATAGGGGAACAGAATCCAAAGGAGGAAGAAACCCAATAAAAACTAAGGTGTCAAGATAAAGACAGTTTAATAAATGAGGGAAAAGCAAACAAAAAACCCCAACAACATAAGGGTGATGCAAAAGCAATCACGCCCCACCTCCTGCCAGCAGACCAATGCTCAGCCAGACTCTGAGCAACAGCTGCTCTGGGGAAACTCCCCCCTCCATTTATTACAAAACATGATGTGAGAGGGAATGGAATATCCATTTAGTCAGTTCAGGGCATGTGTCCCCTCACAACTCCTCACCCACCTCCAGCCTGTTCCCAGGGCTGTGGTGTGGGGGATTGGGAGAGGACAGGTGAGGGAGGAACAAAAACCAGAGGAGGCCTCAATGCTGTACAAGCCCTGCTCAGCAATAGCAACAGCACTGGTGTGTTACCAAGGCTGGCTTGGTCACAAATCCCAACCAGCACCATTCCAGCTGCCCTGGAGAACATGAGCTCCATCCCAGGCAGACCCAGAACAGTCAGGCATTTGCCCCTCTGCTAATACAGTACACTCCAGCTGTGAGTTACCATCACCTTCCTCCTGTCCTGACTTGTGAGTTCTTCCATGCAGAGAGAACAAAAACTAACATATTTCAGGGGTCCAATACCAACAAGTTGGTGGGGAGAAAGAGAGGAAAAAATATAAATACTGCCCCTAAACTGATGCAGCTGCCAGACCCCTGGGACACCACCTGGAACACCCACAGCATCTGTTCTGATGGCCTGGTGACAGCAGAGACTCTCTGAGCCTTCCTCCCTCATTACTTAGGTGGGATTAGGAAGTGATGAGACAAACCATGTACTAGGAAACCCGTCACAACTACAAGGATCCAGAGAGGGATTCTTCATGTGGATGGGAGGTCAGATCCATGAAAGGTCTAAACAAAAGCATTTCCAACAAGATGCCTGGACCTTAGTCTCTTGAAAAGGGCCAAAACAGCATGCCAGATGGGGGGGGCCTTCTTGAAACTCAAAGGTTAGCTCACATGCACCCATTCCTGTCTGTACTGACCACATCTGGCAGCAGATGAACCTGAGAGCTACAGCAGTCAGTCATCAAACATTTAAGTATTTTTGGTAGGACAACCAGCAACAACCACCAGCAAAACACCCCCCACCACCCCAGCCAGCACAAATTAAACAAGGGGCATTTGGTTCTGACAGGATAAGGAAGGGGCAAAGCAGCTTCTAACAAGGCAGGATTTTGCTCTTTTTCTAGGGAGGAGAGCCCAAAGAAAGTCTTCTACTGAAGGGTCAATGTCAGCACAACAAGTCCTACCTGGCGGGTCATTACGAAATAAGCATACATTGCCATGGCACTACCATAGGTGATGAAATAGGTGACTGGTTCCATAATGTCCCAAGAATATTCCCACCAGGTGAGGCGGGCCAGAATCCCAAACTGAGTGGCCATGTAGGCCAGGCCTCCCCACAACACCAAGGTTGTCCTCTTCTCTGCTTTCCTGCTGAGCTCCATCCTTACCTGCAGAAGACAAACACATGCCTTGTAGCCTCAGAAGGAATTATGTTAATATGAGATAACATTAAAATAGCGCCTTATATTAATAGTAACGTTAAGTGGTTTGAAACATGATTTGAGTCTGGATTATGCGAACAAACCTAAACTTCCTTTCCATCAGCTTCTTGCCACCATCCATATTTACTCTGAGGACACTCTGAATGCTTCACAAAGGTGTTTATGTTCAGAGATGGCTGTTGCATTAGCCCCAGGCTTTGTTTACTAAGGAGCTCATTTCCAATTATTTAAAGAAAAGAAACAAAATACTTCCACAGAAACCAGAAACAGACACAGTTTGGTAAACACTTAGTGCATCTTCTGCTTCAATGATCTTGAAACTATCTGAAGCATGACAGGGACCTAATTAAAACCTTGCAATAAATTAAGCCTGCATGTGGAGGATAAGTAAAACACCCTGAGAAACAGCTCACTTTTTCTAGTGGTGCTAATTGCTCCTTCAGCTCCTCTAGCCTCCCGATGAGCTCCTTCTCTTTGTTCAGCTGGTGCTCCTCGATGCTCAAGGCTGTGTACAACTGCTGAACCAATGTCTTCACATCATTCAGCGTCGTTGCATTTTCATGGCTTAAGAGTTCTAGGAAAAAACAGACACTGCTCAATACACATGTGCCCATAGGACTTCTCACACGCCCTTGAGAAACTGCTGTTGGTCTGCACAGGAAACGTACAGAACCATCTTTTCAACAACAAAACCACTGGAAGAGCTCCAGCACTCTAAGACAATGTGATTCCTCTAAGAGAAAACCAGACTTTATTCTTGGATATTCCTAAAATCTGACAAGTCTAAGGGAAAGAGATACATCCTATTAAGCTTGCCAGATCCCAACAGCTGCCTCTGATCCATATTTACACACAAGACAAATGAACAACTGAAGTAGTTTTGATCCATCACACCAGCTGGCAAGACACAGTCAGCATTCAGACCATCAGCAGCCCCAGGTATTGGTGATGGCAACTGAGCCCTGAGGGTTAGTGACCCCACAACATGCAGCCCCATGATCACGGCTCTGATATCAGTGTCCACAACTGTTTCTCAGTATTCCATGGGCAACCCCTGGCTGTGCTGCCCACAGGGCAGTGAATTCTCCCTTGTGGTATTTAGGAACAGTGACAGAGCCACGACCCAACAGCTCCTTTACCCTTACATTCCAACACAAACAGAATTTTTAAACAATACAAGTTTGTAAAGGAGTTGTAACTAGTGGTATTGTGTTACTCACTCCACCTGGGAAAAAGTTTCAAATTAAAGCAGAAAGATTTTTCACATTAGCCAAATAAATACATTTTTTAAAGTAACAGTTTCTGTAGCATCCTTAGGTTTGTACCCGAGCTTATCACCTCAAAATAGGATTTTATCAACTCCAAAAGATATGGACAGCTTAAGTTCTAACACCAGCTGCTCCAGGGAATGAAAAGCTGACTGGGCCAAGGCACACAGAGCACGTTATATCCCCTCCCAGTGAAGGGGCTCCTGTTCCCCTATGAAGAAAAACTTGTGTTCCTGCTGAGGGGACCATCAAAAAGTATTTAAGATGCCAGTATTCTGGCATTTCCCCTGTGAAACACACAAGGTGATCTTGTCAAAACGAAAAAGCAGGAGCTGAAAAGTTTAAGAGAACTAATCCCAGTGCTTATTTGCAGGGATGTTCATTTTAGCACAAACTAAATATGGAAATCTCCTTGGCAAATGTATCCTAGGCAACGATTTCCTGCAACCTTGGTGATCCCAGAGCTCACCTATCAGTGCACAATGGGTGTACATGCAAGGGGTGACAGAGCAGAGCAACTTCTTTGTGTGTCACATCCAGAGATTTAGATACCCAGCCTTAATGGAGAGATTTCTGTTAAGGTGCTTTCAATGAGACCGTAAGAAACCCTCTTTAGCAGAGGTCAGTCTACCCCACATTTAGAGGAGAAACAGCATCTCACCCAATGCTGCACTCCCAGTTCCAGAGTCTCCCACATACCAGGGACAAAATTCCTGAGTCAGAAATTTCTTTTTTTTCCTTGGCAATTTTATGTTGTGAACAAGAAAATGCTTAAAATACATTTTTATTCTATTCCTTTCCAAAAAAGCCCTTGGAAGCCAACTGCATCTACAGAGGAAGATGGCACATATCAACAGGTCTTCCTAGAAGTCAGCCACTCAGGGTGGTCTCAGACCCAAAAGATGTGGATTTTTGACAGATCAACTTGCTTTAATATGTTGCCTTACATTCAGGCTGGTCAGGATGACAAAATGATCATTAACATTTCACAGGTTTTGCAATATTCAAAGTATCACACTTGAATGGAAGCAGCGTGAACTGTCAGGGGAAGCAACAATTTACTCTTCCAAACCAGACAGTCTAAGTTTCAATCTAATTCCCATTTTGTATTGTATTCCTTCAGAATGAGTTAAATTAAATTACTTTCCAGTAACTAAAAAAAAATAATATTTGAAAAATTTAGAAATGAAAAGGAATTACATTTCTTTGGTTATTCCTCCTGGGAGACTGAGGGCACTGGCTTTGAGCAGAATGAGTATCTGCTTTTCATTACTGATCGCTCAGATATCTATTGGTAAATTAGACACCAAGGGCAGGATTAGAAACTGCAAGCTTTCCTTTAGAAATAACACTTCACATTCCTAATAAAGCATGATGCAATTAAGGAGGGAACTGAACACAGCAATTTATTTGTGATGTTTACCAGAACCAGGCTGCTTTACCTCTCTTTGGTGGTCTAACATGATATGTGACATCATTAATGATCAGTTTGAAGTCATCTAGCAGGAGCAGGTCTATGCCTGTGGAGGAGGCGACACGGGTGCCATCTGTAAGGAAGACACAGAGCACTTGTTAAACAGGAGCAATAAAGGACTTCAGCATGCTGGGGCTAAATTGTAACACCATCCCAAATCCAGCTGCTGGGCTTCTACACTTTTCTACAGACAACAATTTTCATCAGGATGGATGAAATGGGAAATAGGACTGAGTTTCCAGAGCTAAAACAAGATACTGCTTCCCTCGTACCACCCAATTCCTTACAGATCAATTAGAACCTCTAAGTAGGTTGCACAGCTTGCATCTTTCCCCTTAAATAGCAGGAAACTCACCCAAAAACACCTCCATTAGGGCTGATTTCCTTGGCACACCCCACTATACAGGGATAGCTAGCAATGTTCTTATCTAGGAAGGGCATTCCTACGTTCTGCTCTTTCAGGAAAGTCGAAGAACTCACCTCACAGCAAACTTATACTTCAAAAGCAAAAAGCTGGATGAAAATAGCAAGTCAATCCATTAAGTTTGCAAACAGCAGTACCTGCTGAGTAGATTGCAACCCGATCAATGCCTCGGTCCTCTGCTTGCAGCTGTTGTAAGAACACCCCCACAGAGTCCGAGATGGGTTTCAGGGTGAACTGGCAGCGCTCACGCCGGGATGGAAGACTCACAGAAATCACAGGTAACCCGTTCTGGTAAACCACCGTCACTTCTGCAACCACCACAAAAGCACAAGTTTATTAATACAAAAAATTAACACAGCTTCTCTCATAGCAGTTTGCCTTATTTGTCCCGTGGAGAAAGAGGCAAACATGGTTGTAAGCTGGATATAAAACAGACTAAACTTTTGGTTTTATCAACATGTGTGTCCATCAAAGAAAAACTGAGGGATACCTGAGATTATCACTTCCATTAACTTGGCAGCATCCATAAATTTTTCTATGCTTTGTAGAAAAGGGAGCTACTTACTCTAAACACAGTCACCTTTATACTAAAGGCAACATGGTATCTTAAAGCCACAACACGGCAGCACAGCATGTTTAGGTTAGTTTTTGAGAATCAAAGTGCTTTGGACTATGGAAGACAAAACACTGCAATTTACTGAGATTTATAGCCCAGAAGACAGAGGCAGACTGTGTATATTCGGAAACATCAAGGAAGGACCAACTTCAAATGTTTTTATTCTTGTTTAGTTCTGGTTTCCTCCTCTTTGTCCTTAGGCAACAAATATTTAAGAAAGCAGTCAGGAACAGGAGGTTGTAGGAAGAAGCACTCAGAGTTTAGTCTTCAAGGTCATTTCATCTAAAATTCATGGGATCAATACTCTTTGTACTTCTCCAGACAGACATTACTACTTAGGTGTGGATAAAACAAGATTTGCCATTTCTTCAGCACTGCCAGGAGCTTTTTCAAGAGCGTTCTTAAGGATTTCAGTGCTCCTTTCTAAAATCCATGGTGGTGACCTGTGTGAACTATAAGCTGGCTATTATTTCACTGCCAGAAAGACAACCCACTCCATGTGCTTCGGGACATCCATACATAGAACAGAGAAGTTCAAAGTTCCCATTGCCAAAGCCCTCTGCTCAATCACAGCCAGTCAAAACTGTCCTCAAGTGTAGTAGTTGCTAAGATATAGCAGCACACCTAAAAATGAGTCGCTTTCGTACGTCTCTTCGTGTAAAAACCTACAGTGTTTTTTATTGCTCAGAGCACTTGCCACATCTCCAGGATGGTGCAGTCACACCCACCCACTCTGCATCTGCCTCAGCATTCCCACCTGGTGTAGCCTTGGTCAGCTCCCATCTGCTGAAACCCACTGAACCCATGGACTGACGTGCGAAGTCAATTTAAGCAGCTGACATCAAAACTAGTCAGGCAAAGAAGTCAACACGAGCAGAAAGAGAGGCAAATAATGTTATTTTAGCTACCAAAGGGAACTATTAGGTGAAGTTTTGGGGTGACAGGCCTTGCCAAAAGCAGGGGCTCGTAGATGTAGAGAAAATATACACCAGGTGCACTTGTATGAAGCCAGAGGAGTTCTCTTGGGCTTCTGAGCCGACTGTCACACACACCTCCACCAGGTGAACCAAGCACAAAAAGGGTTCTTCCCTCTTCCAGAGGTCTGCTACCCTGAATTCCTTCAGGTTTAGGTGGAAGTGACTAAGTATGGACACCTAAAGCATCCTAAGAGGCCCCAGCATCTGGAAACCTATTCATGCCTACTCTCAGGACTCAGACACCTGACAGGATTTTAGTAGCTTTAGTGTTTCAAAGCTTAGAACTCAGAGACACCAGTCAGATATTTAGTGGAAAGAAACAAAGCAAGCTGCCAATTTCTTTGGGCAGTCAGACAATTTCAAGCTCCTTATCAGCAGCTGTTATGACACCAGCTATCAGATTTTTGTCTTTTTCCACTCAAGTATTTGAGCAGAAGACTGGTAATAGATTAGCATTAGCTCCACTTGTGGGAGCAGGCTCAGAGGGAGCGATCCACATGTTTAGAAGTTTAAAATAACCCCTTCGGTATTGAATTTGTTGGTTCTGTGAGCAGCACACACAAACTTACATGCTTTATTTAAAATGCTACCTGGATCACAGGGGCAGTGAGCCAGTTTTTGGCAGAGCAGAATTGATACCAGTGTTTGCACTGACCCTTTTCCATGTATCCCCATTGGTACCACACCACAAGCACAGCTCCAGGACTGCCAGCTCTGGAGGAAGGGCCTAACCAACACCAGCCCTGCTGCATTTTAAGAGTCATTAGCATTGGTGGCACGCACAAAGCCTTTCTCAAGGATTTCCAGCTTAGGTGAAGTACTAAAGACCAAATTATTTCCCTTCAAAAGACAGGGTCAGTAAGTCTGGAAATACAGCTGCTTTATGTTTTCCTTGTAAAAGTAATTTCCTAGCTTAATTCACCAGTGGGGAAAGTCCATAATTCCAGTTCGATCCTCTCATCACCTCCCACACAAGTAAGTCTGGTCAGATTTTTGCTGCATTGGAGAGGGAAGAGCTCAGAGAGGCAAAGAAGGAAAGAGAAAGAAATGCAAAGGACGTGTCAATAACACAAGCCTGCCAGACAGCTCCAGGAAAAGTTATAACAAGCCCCTGTGATAGGGTTGCCTCCTTCTCCTCTGCTCCCACAACCCTGTAAACCCCTCCATCTACACCACAAATTACCAAGTGGACAAAGCATTTGGCACCTCACTAATTACAGAGCTAACGTTGCAGCTAATCTTCCCTGGTTACATTTTAAACCACCATTTAAATACATGGAGCAAGTAAAAGAAAGTAATTGCATACAAGTGTGCTCCACTTGTACTTAAAGGCACCTACAACCTGGCCAGGAATGCTGCTAATTAACACCACAGAGGATTTTAAAAGCTTTACACTCTATATTAAGTGTGAGGTTATTTTGGAGTTTCATCCAAGCACCACAAAGTTTTGAGTCAATCATACGTGCACCAGCAACAGGTCATGGTTATTTCATTTAAAGACTCCCCTTTTTAAAGGCTTCTGTTTTTGCATAAGCAAAAGTATACAAAAAAAGGTATTAAGCAATATATGAAGTGAGAAGAAAAAAGTACAGGAAAAAAAAAGCCAGCATTGAACATTTACTACTGGTAAAGGTGAAGTTGTTGGAAGAAATAACAGGAGTTCAAGCACAATATGAGAAGAGGTAAAATCATACCAGGCACAACTGTCATTATCCTGCCAACCTTACACATGCCCTCTGCACTTGTACCTGTTTAATCCCTCAGGTTTTTATCTGAGCTCTCCACAGCAGTCACCTTCTCTTTGTGTTTGCCCACACTCGCTATCCTGGCAGGGGAAGTGATTGTGTCAGAACCCTTCCTTTATTAGCTTTTAGGCCTTATTAACGAGCCTTAATGAGGAGAGGATCCACTCACCACTCGTTGTCAGTCAGCACAAGTGCTCCAGTCTCTGGGCACAGCATGCACATGTTAAGCAGGCAGCAAATTCGGAGCTGCTGTTTCCTCTCTGCACTCTGGCACAATGAGATTTTTAAAGTTCCACCAGCACATCCTTTTGCTTTATGCTCTGACAGCCTTATCAACAAAGCTTAATGTTTGAGCTGTCCCAGAATTTAAATAAAAGGAACAACAGTGACTTGGCTTCACAACTTACTCACTGCAGCAAACATAATGCTTTCAACCATTTCAGCACACAGCTGGTATGAACTGCACTTCTGTTACATAAATGAAGTCAAGAGGGCAGGCAGAATGACAGGGTCAGACTGGGTCAGCTTGGAAGGGACCACAGTGGGACCTCCCTGCTCCAGCAGGACCATCCCAAAGCACATGGCACAGGATTGTGTCCCAGACAGCTCTGGAATATCCCCAGGGAGGAGACTCCAGCCCCTCTTTGGGCAGCCTGTTCAGTGTTTGGTCACCGCACACGAACAAGTTCCTCCTCATGTTCAGGTGGAACTTCCTGGGCATCACTTTGTGCCTGTGGCCTCTTGTCCTATTGCTCAGCACCAGTGAGCAGAGCCTGGTCCATCCTCTGCCCCGTCCCTTCGGGGAGGACAGTGCCCTGCAGGGTAGGCATCACACAGACCTCACAGCTACATCAGGAGCAACCCTGGCAAAAAGGTTCAGACAGTTGCACGCAATCCCATCTTCCTTCATAAAGCCCATCCCGTTTTGTACGGGCAGTTAGTAGAAAAGCTGAGCACTGCCTTAATTCTTCTTGACGTTGTTCTCTCTGTCTCTTCCTTAGTTCCAACCTGGAGTGCTGCCAGAAGAGCCTCAACCAGCCAAGGGGGCAGGGAAGGAAAGTGAAGCGAGGGAAGCCCGTGTGTACTCACCATCAGAGGGCACTACGGTACTGCAGTACACCACTCTCACGCTCTGCCAAGGAGACAGCCGCTGATGCACCTGCAAAACACACACACAGCAAAAAGGACAAATGTTCAGAGTCTGGCAGCATCGCACCCCGGTGCCACCTCCTGCCCCCGCTCCCGTCCAGCCCCTTCCTCCCATCCCACCGCAGGGGTAGCCACAAACCAGGAGCACCTGTGAGGAACAGCCTCTTCTCTGCCCATCTGTCACCCCACAGGGTTTCCCCCCTCGGCCAAGTTCACCTCGACACACCTCACTCAACAGCTGTGGTTTGTTTTGCTTTAACATAACATGGTTAATCGGTTCTAAGAAATCAATGGTAGTTTACCACGCAGACACAGAAAGCAGAAATCACATAAAAACATCAGTCTTTAAAGGTTAAAAAAGGAAGTTTTAGCATAACCAAGGGAGATGTTTACAGAGTTGTGAATTAAGAGGTTTATTCTCCTTGGTTGTTTTCCATGCCAACAGGACTTTTTCCTTGTCCTTACAGAGGGAAGCCAAACTCAGACACAAGTAGTAAACACGCCTGCTCATAGAGGAACAAATTGTTCCGAGATAAAAAGCAATAACTGTAATATTGAGCTATAAAAAAAACCCACAATGGCCCAATAAAGAAGAAAGCGCATGAATGGTTTGTATGCTCTGCACTCTTAGCAGGATGCTCGTCTGTCCATGAAAACCTACAATCAGACTGATTCGAAGTCTATCCCCTAGAATAAATGATACTAGTTCTATACCAATCCTCCCCCAACAACAAAATTCCAACTCTGGCCCCAAAGAGCCCCATTTTAAAGCAGAATAAGGCACAACGTGAGCCCTCACCTGTCTATGGTGGGATGTATTTCAGTGGCATTCCTACGGGCTGGGACAGTTTTTAATTTGCTGAGTGCTAAAACACAGCTGCCAAACCCACACTTCCATAAAGGTATCTCACAGGGAGTGCTTGTTTTAGTACATTTCTAATGGAAGTTTGCAAACAAAACCCGGGCTTGTTGATTATTTCTCTGCCAAATTGTCCAGACCTCTGTATTTTGTGAGGTTGCCTTCAATGATCTCCTTAAAATAAGATATAACTGCTACTTCATTTGTGTTTGAAGCCTGGTATGCAAACCACAGGTAGTTTCAACTAATCTTGCTTGAAAGCAGGACCTTTGGTCCTGATGATCGCTGCATTGTCAGCTCTAGAAATTCACTTTGTGCTGTATTTACACTTCGTTTCTCCCAGTTTTGACAATGGAAATCAGCCAAGTCATTTTCAGTTTTCCTCCCCACAACTGCATTTTCAGCTTCCCATGGTCGGGTCAAACAGGCAGCTCACAGGAAAAGAGAGCTGGGCATTAAAGAGCTGTAACTAAAGTGGGAAGTTGCATGTTTTGGCAAAATTAAGGTCTTAAAAAAGCCCTGTGCGCTGTGAACCAAAGGGCAAATTTGCCTTTTTAGCATTTGAAAAATAGCAAATGGACTGACAGACACCCACTTGCTGCTGCTGAGCAGCCAGGACCGCTCCTCACCTGAAGAAAAACAGGTTTAAAACTCAAAGCTACCCGAGAAAAACACAGCTACAGTCTCACATTGTGGACAAATCAAGATCTACTGTCTTAACATCACTTACATTACAAAAAAGTCAGAAGTTTCAATGATCAGAAGCTCCACCACATGCAAATCGGTACTCAGAACCAATTTTTACCTAAGGAGGAGAATTTTCGTCCTTCATAAAAAACAGTATCAGACACAATAAGAAGTGGACAGAACTCAGAGAAACCCTTCTGTCAGAGAGCACTGCCCCAGAAACTATTTATATACCTGTTTTACCTGATCCCATAGCACAGCTGGCACTGATACGTGGTTTTCAGTGCTTTGCTCTTCCCTCTTCCACACAGAGTTAACCAACCATTTCTGACACACTACATGGCAAGATTTGCACACCAGCCCAAAAATCCAGTAGCAGTTTTCAGAAAACCCTAAACCCCACTAAACCCAGCATCATCCCATGGCAAAAGAACCATTTAACAGGCAGATACTATCAGGCAGCACCTATAAAGGCTTTACCTTAAGGCTACGAGTCCCTGACTCGCTCCAGAGCCTCCTGTCCTCATACAACACAGGCAAGAAGAGGAGAAAAGGCAAAACAGGTTGAAAAAACAGGGCATGTTAAGTGACTCATCAAAAAGCCGAGGTGCCCCTGGATTTAAGCTCTTGAGGTGTCCCCGGATTTAACCACTCCGACAATTCTTGCATCTCAACAAATTTGTTTCATTAACCCCCTCAGGACTGTGCTGTCAGTATGTTTTACAGGGAAGATGCTCCTACACGTATCTGTCCCTCCTGCAGCTCTGGGCTGTGCCGTGCGATACGTGCTGCTAGGAGAATTTCTTATCTACAAAAACAGTCTCTACTGGTTAGGAAAAGGAAAAAAAGGTACAAATGAACTCAAACTCAGCAGAGAACCAAATGTCATGATCTGCCATCTAAGGTTAGTGAGAGCTTAAGGAATCATCCATCATTTTTATTCCCGAAGGGAGGCTGTTGTTTGGAAATTGAGATGGAGAGAAATGTCTGAACCCTTTATCTGATGTGTGCAATTCAACAGCTTCATGTAGAAATCTGCCAGAAAGCAGAAGCTGAGGACTGGAGTGGGGCAGAGAGAGAGGAACTTGTTTCAAGCTTTACTGACCAGATCTCCCCATCAGTGAAGTGTGGAATTAACTGCATCCAGGTTTCAAGTTGAGACACACTTGTCCACCGCTTCCAAAATAAGCAATATTTGGAGTGTGAAAAGCACCAAAGCCAGACCACTGAAATGAGAACCTCTAAGCACCAGAATAACTTTCTGGGTCTCAAGAGAATATATGCAGCAATTTGCTTTCCACATCTGTCAAAATCTTCCGTTTCCTGTGTTATCTGCAGTAAGATGCACAATAAGATGCTCGGGGTTACACAGCAGCTTTGCTCCCAGAATGATTAAGGGAGCAAGAGGAAAAAAAAATCCCAGACTTTTGTCTAAAACTAGCACTTGCTCCAGTCTTGTCCAAGTCTATATTGGACAAGGTAAAAATAACAACATCTCTATAGGTCCTAATGTAGCTTTCTCAATAGCACAGGGACGACAAAGTTAATTAAAGCCCTGCTACAAAAATCAGCCTTTTGGCTACCAGTGAGTGCTCTCAGATGGGAAAAGAGGGAGCAATGTGGCAGAGCTCCTGTTCCCCATTTATGTCATTATCAATGATGGAATGGTGACAACTTTGGGAGAGCTAGTCTCCAAACCCTAATTAAGATCAGAAGAGAGGTTTGCCCAGCATAAAACCATCCCAAGCACAAAAAAAGACGAGTATCAATCTAGGACCAAATAAAAGGTGTTGCTAACTCATTATCTGGAGCAGCAGAGCAGCAAAAGCTGCAGAGCTCTTATGAAAAACAAAGCACTCTCTGCGTAAAAATTGCTTACTATGAGTGAAACATTTAAGAGACACGTTTACAAGTGCCAGCAGCAACACCTATTTCACTAATTACAAAGGGCTTCCTTCAAGCAAGGCTGCCTGAAGTCTGACACAAAGCAACTCACCTTTTCCAACAAGCAACAGCTCTTTTCCTCTATTCTGACTTTCACAGCATCAAACACTGTAAAAGTGGTTGTTATGCTAAAACCTCCTGGCTGGAATGTCAGAGATGAAAATTGCTGGAAGGTTCAAGCAGCCCCAGCAGCTCAAACTACCCACCTCAAATGAGCTGAAGGGCTCTATTTCTCCAACTTTCTCTCCTTTCAGGGTTCCAACTACTTTTGCTCTTGTACCCAATCGGTTACCTCTCAGTCTCTCCAAAACACTACCTCGATCCTAAGTCACTGAGTCTCTTTTTGTCCCTCCTTTTTCCTACCCCTTCACACCAGCTGTTTGCAAAGCAAAGGAGACACAGAGCAAAACCATGCCCTGACCACAAACCTGCTGTCCAAAGAGCTGTGATGTGTGACTTATCATCACAGCCAGTATTTTCGCACCAGCACGTAATCTCTGACTGGATTTAAGGACATTTAACTGTGGTGGATTGACTGGGGCCAGCTGCCCAGCCAGCTGCTCCCTCATCCTCTCCCCGGGAGCAGGAGGGGAGGCTGTACAATGAAAGGATAAAGGCAGGGAGATCATTCACTGGTTCTTACAGACTGGACCAAGGGAAAGCTGATTTACTGCCAATTAAAGTAGAAAAAACCCCGAGAAACACACAGAAATTAAAGCGCATTCCCCTCCCTATCCCAACCCTTTATCCAGGATCAAACTCTGTCCAGAGACCCACTTAAACCCCATTGCAACCCACACAGCCCCCTCAGACACCCCTCAATTCCCAAACACCCACACAGCCCCCACGGAGGCTTCTCAGCCCCAAAAATGCAAACAGAGCCCACTCAAATCCCCAAAATGCCCACACGAAACCCCCTCAAATCTCCAGAATGCCCTCACAGATCCCTCCGAGTCCCCAAAATGCCCTCACAGATTCCTCCGAGTCCCCAAAATGCCCTCACAGAGCTCCCTCAGTCCCCAAAA
>JAWWTY010000158.1:2684501-2710702 GCA_035222235.1 Margarornis squamiger | reverse complement strand
CCACAGCTTCTCTGCCCAACCTGTGCCAGGGCCTGCCCACCCTCCCAGAGAAGGATTCCTTCCCAATATCCCATCTATCCCTGCCCTCTGGCAGTGGGAAGCCATTCCCCTTGTCCTGGCACTCCAGGCCCTTGGAAATAGTCTCTCTCCACCTCTGTTATCAGCTCCCTTCTGGCACTGAAAGGCCACAATTAGTCACCCCTCAGGCTTCTTTTCTCCAGGCTGATCCAACCCCAGTTCTCTCAGCCTTTCCTCATAGGAGAGCTGCTCCAGCTCCCTAACCACAGGAAAGTGGGATTGACCCCTTTCATACAGCACAAGGAGCGTTCTGGGTGTGGTTTCAGAAAGGCAAGTGTTTATCACCTGTGGGACTTGCTGCCAAGGCTGGGTTTGGGGAGCAAGTGGGTCTGACTGGAAGTCCAGTGCCTGCACTGACCATTCATCATCAGTCACGTCTGGGAAGAGAAGGAGGAGGCGCAGAGATCAAAAGGGCTTTATTTAATTGACCACTGATGAAGGGAATTACTGTAGCAGCATCTCCTAATAGCTCAGGGCTATTCATTCCGGCATGGCCGTGCTACCAAATTGGCTGTGATTGCACTCAAAGGAAAGCACGACAGAGGCACTCACAGCCCAACAAAGCCTTGGGAAAGCTGATAACTGAAGGGGATCATTTCAGCTGGACCCTCCTCCCGGACCTCCCTGCTCTGTCTTGGCAAAACCAGTCAAGACTTTGGGGTTGTGGACACACACACTGCACAAAACCCCACCCGTAGTTTATATCGTGATTAAGTCGAGGCATCCACGTTAAATCACTAAAGAACCTTAAAGGAAAACAGACCAAAGACTTTGCTACACCTTCTCAATGGCTATCGGGCTTGTGTGATAAACCAGGACTACCCAAACATTTCATTCCCTCTTCTTGTTTAAAAACACTGTTCTCTACAAACCCATCTCCCAGACCACAAGGCTTGTTTTACTAACATCTTCACCGAAATTTTACAAATAGTTTCTGCTCAAGTGTGTTTTTTTTTTTGCTTTAAAAACACAAAACATGTAACTCACTGTGTTTACGCTTCCAGCCGTCTAAAATGTTTTTCCCCTCACAGAAACTGCTGCAGCTTCATCCAAAGAATAAAACACCAGGAAGATCCAACACAAAACAAATCCATTTCAGCAACCAGTCCCAAAAAGCCCACTTGAGCTGCTTGCCCAATTCTACTCTGCAAAGCACACATCAGAGATACTCCTGGTACAAAGGGTTTGCAGTTCACACCTATTTCCCACGTGAATACTGAGACTCCATTCACGCTAAGAGATTGAGAAGCCTTGGAAATAAAACCACTAAAAAAATTACTAGGAAAAAACCTACCATTTTTCTGGTCTTTCAGGCCATTTAAGAATGGAACATCCTTGGGAAAAGAGATCATCCCGGGAGAGAAGGATTTGAAATGGAAAGTAACAGGAGATCTTTGGCTACATCCCTTCCTTAAACCTTGTCCAAATCAATTAAACTGGCTTTAATGCACTGTGATAGGTGTTCAGTGTCCTAGAAGAAGGCAATTTACAATTTGGCTCTGAATTACACAAGCTGTCAGAGACACCTTTACAGTTTGTATTTTCATTGACAGTCTGAGTTAGTTAATGAAAATTGAACCATTCTTCTCTGGAAAATTAAATACACACGCAGAACAGAGCACAAAGGCCTCTGTGGAGAAACCACGAAGGGACAGGCATCAAGGTAAGGACTTCAAAACATATTTCAAAACATATGCTTTCCATCCGAGCGAGGAGGCTGGCTGAGCTCATGCAGAGCCACACACCCTCCATGCTGTCTTTCCAAGAACATTATTAGTGCTTTCTCACTGCAGCAAATAGCCCTGGGAACCAGGAGTTTTCCTTTCATCCAGTGCTAATTAATACTTAAAGTTCTTTCAACTGTGAATCCCAGGTTTATTCTTCTCTCTGGGGAGAGCCTTAAGAGGCCAGAGAGAATCACTGAATCACAGAACAGTTTGGGTGGGAAGGGACCTTAAAGACCATCCCATCCCACCCCTTGCCATGGGCAGGACACCTTCCACCAGCCCAGGTTGCTCCAAGCCCTGTCCAACCTGGCCTTGGACACTTCCAGGGATGGGGCAACCTGTACCAGGGCCTGCCCACCCTCACAGGGAAGAATTTCTTCCCAATATCCCACCTAACCCTGCCTTCTGCCAGTTTAAAACCATCCTCCTTGTCCTGTCACTATCTGCCCATACAAGAAGTCCCTCTCCCTCCCTTTATTTTTATTATTTTGAGTGAACAAATGATAGAGCACAAACTTGCCCAGCTGCCACAGCGGTAGGGCTCTGCCTTGGTTTCAAAGCCTGTGAAATCTGCTGGGTTCACAGCTCTGGGTTCACTCTTCTGGTACATGCACCAGGGCTTGCAATCATCCCCAAAACACATCAATAAACTTGAAAGGTCCAGATGTAAAGGAAGAGTGAAGCCAGGGCCGGGCCTCCATTGCAATCAGCTTCTTTCATCCCTGTCTGCTTCTGCTACTGTGCTGATGGGTGAAGTGGATGCAAACAACTCGTCAGTGAACCACAATTAGCTGCCACAGCTGCTAGTCGTGATTATTTCCAACAGTATCTGCTAAAAGCTTGCACGGCCACAAATATCCTCGCGAGGCATCGAAAGCAGATTCCTCTGCTCACAGCATTTTATTTTGTTTTGGTTTTAGCACAGACAAGGCTTATTACTAAAACAACACAGCAAGCAGCAAGGCACTCCCAAGGAAGAATTCGGGTATGAGGCCCTGGCACTTCCAAGAAAATAACTTCTACTTTCAGGGACAGAGTCCCCTGATGGCACTGCTGAACCGACTGGGTGGGTGCTTTCCCAGCACAGCCCTGCAAACACATCAGCCCTGCAGAGAGCATTAGGAGAAGGACTGAAAATAGCTGGCTGTGAGCAGCCTAAGTGGCTGTCCAGCCAAATACCAGGAGAAGCCATAAAGAGCTCTAGATGCAAATAAACCCTGAGTGGGAAAAGCAGAGTGCTGCTTCAGACACGCAAACCAGGAGTACTTCCATCATGCTGAGATTAAGTATCATAGACCATCGATTTCTGAGGGGAAACCAGCCACAGTGGAAATGAAAAACATGCCCAAAGCGTGGCTGGAAAAGCAGTAGTGGAATGGGCACAGAGCAGGAACACAAGTCTGGCACAATGCTGCATGGCAGAGCAGGACTCTGCACCAACTGCAAAGACTATTTGGCCAGGGATAGAAGAGAAGAACCAGCAAATCCAGAGCACACCCCACACGGATTGTCTACAGACCAGCACAGTGCAGTGGTGTCTGGAACAACCCCGTGAGGAGAGCAAACAACCCCCAAATTTTACCTTGTTTCAAAGCTAATTTCCAGGGATAAAAGTTTCATCTCTATCTAATTGTGCTCCTGTGACTCAAGAGCATCACTACTGTCTTGGGGGAAAAAAACCAATAAAATCAGAGCAAGTTATAGCTGGAAGAGTTTGAACACAGCCTGTGAATCACACATGGGTGGTGGGTGACCCTCACACACTTCTCCTCTAGGCATACATTTCTTGGGAACCAAGCAAGTTTCATTCTGATGTGCCTACAGGCAAGAGCAACAGAATTAAATTAAGTTCACCAGAGGCTCTTGTGGCACTGAGAGGATCTCAGCATGCAAATGCTACGAAGGAATTTATGAAGTTATGCTGTATTTAGAAAGAAAGGGGGAAACCTCAGCTTGTTCCAGCCTTTCTGAACCAGACCATGACCAATTATAAGTTGACACAAGTCTCTGCTTACATCAAGGGGCTGCTGCCACCACCTACTTCACAAAACACAGCATTTCAGCTGTTTAATTACAGCCCATAACAAAGAGAGACAGTCTAGAACAGCCTGTTAGTGGCCACTGGCTTGGAACATTTGTGAGACCTGTTCTATTTCTCATGGGAGGTGCAATTTGCTATTAAGAAATACAGCATATTTAACAGTACAGAAGCAGGCTTGCCAGACCAACAGTACACAGCAATAACTGCTCAGAACTGCTGTTCTCCTCACCTTTTCTAGATAGGGAAGAGGTCTAAACCTAGAGCATTAAGTGTAATTAATCTGACACCACAACTCTCTGGATTACCAAAGACTTGCCAAAACCTCCCCCATTCAGACCACTGAATAAAACCCAGAAGTATCATCTCCAAGAGCACTGAACAACCACCACCCTTCTGGGTTTTGGGGACTGGTGAGAAACCCATTGCCAAGTCTGTAGGGAAGTGTGTGGCAATTGAGGGGATGACATCTGCAAGAGGGATTCTTCTCACACACATTTATTATCATTGATTAATATCGAGCTCCTTTTTTTTGAATTCTGCATCCTGCAGACGGAAAGTCCTGCCTAGGGAAGATGAAATACCTGGTTTTACCAAAAAAGCAAGCTTTCTAGGAAAGCATCCTGTACAAATCCCTTCTGTAGAGGCCCACCTTGTGCCCTCCTGGGTACCAGGAGGGTTGGAGAGGGGCTGCACAACCCCCTGTAACAGCAGTAACATCCTGGTTCAGGTGGTGGCTGGGTAGGAAAAACAAGGACTCGTGGACCTTGTATAAATGGAATTCACAAAGATAAACAGCAATAAAGCCTTCACAGCCCCCAAACAGACTTCAAGAAGCTTTCCCACACTATTTTCAGACCAGCAAGAGGCTTAAAAATGCTCCTTCTGATCTGGCTGGAGGTAACTCCCACAAGTGTCACGCTCACCTTAAGGAGGTGACACGGACTTCCCTGCGTGCCCCAAACCTTCCTCGAACTGCATTTAAACGCCAGCTCTTTCCCTGCTCCCCATAAGGCAGGATTTCTTTGATTCCCAGTGTAATTAGGAGATAATTTCAGCTCTGTCGCTGGATTGATTGCACTGGTGCTTAAGCACGCTATTAAGCAAATCGTTAGCTGACATGTGGTGCCTTTGCTGTCTGACAGAGAATTGCTCCTTTCCAAGGGGGGGGAGGCTCCAGATCAACAACCACCACTGATCCTCAGATTGCACAAGGATGTGGCTACAGCTGTTAAAGCAACACACATTTGTTCATTAACAACAGGGCCAAGACAAGCAGCCTCTAACTCCAGTCCAACCTGCTTGGTGTCCCCCATCTTCTGAAGGAGGACAGCCAGATAATGGACCCACCACGAAGAACTTCAGCAGCCAAGCAGACAACCACCAGCTTTCTCTGTCCTTGAGCACTGCCTGTGAAAACACCCTTCCTGCTCCATTTTCACAGCCCTGGGGTCTGAGACTGGCCCGTGGCACGTTCCAGAACTGCAGCCCAGCAGCTCCAACTCTGGAATGCTGCTTTAGGTGTTCCTTGTTCCACAGAGTATTCAGTCATTTGCTGCTGCCTCAACAAGGCTCCTGTGCCTCACTCCCATCTATTCGGAGGAGATTAATTCAAATGAACACCAAGTTAGACAGAAGAGTGTCTAGCGAGGAGCTTATTTCAAGAGCCACATGACAGCTGGTTAAGTTGATGAAAGGAACGTTTTCCCATCTATTCCACCTGGTGATTCCTTCAAGGATCCCAAACGAAGTAGTTAAGCAAACAGTAAGAAATCACTTAACAAGTCAGTGTGCCCAAATTGATTGTTAGAGCATCAATGACTCATGAACAGCCCAGTTCCAACAGCTGTTTTCTCCTTCTAGGAAATCCTCCTGCCCAGCACACAAATTTGCACCGAGGACCCATTTGGCAAGTCTGGGACACCAAAACCTCCTGCAGCAGCAGCTCCAGCTGCTTGCTTTGCCAACTCCCTGCTCAGCAGCTGTTTCAGCAACACTTTCCCTCCACACACAGTCTCTGACCCACTGAGTTCTTGGGTGAGTAAAGAGCTGGAAACATCAGTTCACTCAAGGAGACAAGTGATGAGGTGTCCTCTGTTGTTGTTGGCTCTTCCCAAAAGGTCCATTCCACACCAGCCACGTGGATGACTGGCCCCTTTGCTTCCCCTCTCCTCCCATGGGCTACAGCACCTGGGAACAGACCTCAGACACCAAGCAAAGATATTCCATATTCCTTGAAAGGAATCTCACTTGGCTAAAGTATCAACACACAATGAAACCTCCTCATTATAAAAAACCCTTTGTGAGTCAAGCCTGGGAATTCCTTTTTCCTGCTTTTTGCCACAGTAGCCAAATTTGTAACACCAGTCCATGGAGCAACAGCTAACCTGGCACAACCGGGGAACAAATTACAATTCCAGATGGGCTTTTAAAGGTCTCCTTTACTGCCCTGACCCTAAAATACAGCACAGACTGCCAGTGCTTTGCTGTTCATTGCATCACCTATTTAGCTTAATTATTGCAGCCAAGGACAGGCACCAGGACCTCGGGGGCACAGAGTGAGAGTGTGGTCGCCTTGGAAGGGACCATGACAGTCTGGGAACAAGATGTATTAACAGGAGAAAGCACAGAGAGTCAACTAAAACATCACATGTGATTTGTGACGTTCCAACAACATTCTGCAAGAGTGTGGTAGCATTTCCAGCTCTACTGTTAGGCAAGGCCATGAATATTCATGCCACTAAAACATGAGCAATCCTGGAGAGCTGTCCTGAAAGAGCAAGAGAGATTTTCAAACTATTTTGTAGTTGTGAAAAAAAAATTAGGGGCTTCAAGGAGCCCCAAAATTTTATAAATATTAATACACCAAAGCCAAAAAAAAGCCCCAACCCCAGAGATGAGCAAGGGGACTGTTTCCCTCTGTTATTTTGAACCAGTGGATTTGTACTCCTGAGTTTTTTCCCCTTAAGGAGAACACCATCCAATTCACTGTGGGATACAAATCCCACACATCCAAGGCAAGGGAGATTTTATTCAACCAGTCCATACATATTTCTGACTACAGTTTTCCAACACTTATTCTTTTTTTTTCCTTTTTAAACAAGCAACAAGGGCTCCAGCAGGAATTAAACAAACTTCTACAGCCCCCGTGGCATGTAGGGTGTCTAAAGCTGGAGTCATACTGCCAGCAGGGACACTGGTGAGCAACATGAAGTGTGAGCAACCAGACTGTCACATCAGCAACCTTTCTGTCCAAAATGAGAGTGACAAACACCACCAAGGCACTCCCCACGTGTGCCAGGCACAGGCAGCACAGTGGGAGAGGGTCAGCTCCTCCTGAGTCCTTAAAGAATCACACAAAGGCAGTGGGTGAGCACAGCTTGGACCTGACTAACACAGAGCACGGTCACCTGGATTTATTCAGAGTGTTTTATCAGAGCAATCCTGAATTCCAATGGATGCATGGCTGGGCTGTGCCATGTATCAGGCAGCCTCTTGGGTTACATGAGCAGCTGTCTCCTCAGCTGTCACCAGCCATCTGGTAAATGCTCATGGGCAACAAGGGCTGCCCTTGCCCTGTTTACCAGTCCCTCCCACCACTCCTTATCTCAGCATCTTCAAAACATGATTCATGGCACTGTGTATTAACATGAGCACAACATGCATTGTTATTAACATGAGCACAACATGCACTCCCCCCTCCAAACACACAGGGAAAAATAAAGAAGGTAAAACTTCCCCTTTCAAACCTCAGGGCTGGTGCAGAGTTGCAGTGTCGGGGCTGAAGTGAAAAGCTTTGTCAAAGACTACCATGTTTTGGCTTAAAATTTGAGTGCAACGTGCCTCTGCTGGTCACCAGTCTGAAGAACAACACGCAGAAGAGCTCACATCACATGGCACAGGGAAAACAACCTGCATCCCCGGGAGAGAAAGAAGATACAGTGCAGTTCTCCAAGGGCAAACAACCACAACACTGGCCCCAGCTGTAGGAAGTGTGAGAGACAAGGATCAAAAGCCAACTCCAAGTGGAATCAGCTATCAGATGTCAGGTAGAGATTGAAAGCTGTGTCTGTATGGCCCTGAGAACACTCACATGTGCAGCAACTGCACCCAGACCCATCCTTTGGGAACAGGACATGGGCCATGAACAAGCTGCTCTGGAATTTCTCTTTCCCTGGCACGTTTGCTCAGCCAGGGAAAACCTCATCTTCCAGCAGGTTCTCTGGGACAGCCTTGCCAGTCATTTCATTCCTGTCCAGCTCTTCCTCTCCCCACATCCCAGCCATACTTTATTCTAACCTTTTACAACTGCAAGTCAAATTGACCAGAGGAAGGAAACCAGTGCCTGCTCCCACTGCCCTGAGTTTCCAGTTACCTGGGCTGTACTGGGACTGGCCAAACTCCAGTCCTGCACAGTGCAATGCTCCTGACACCCACCCTTCTCCAGATGTCCTTGTCCCCTGCTATTGAGCCATTTATTGCTCCTTATTCCAACCCATGGAAACTTCCACAGCCACTTCCTTACAAGCAGCAAGGCCAGGAAAAAATATTTGCCTGAACTGTGCAGCCTCCATTATCTTCTTGGCTCACAGACATAAGGAAGTTATCACTGGCTCATACAAAGATATCCAAAGATATTTAATGCAGTTGGAATATTTCTGGCACAGAAACAAGTTAAAAGAAATGAAGTGTCTGGCTGCTTGGCTAAATTTGCTACAATAGTTGAGAAAGCACTTTCTAAGCAAGTTTATCCATGAGATCAGTGCTTTGTGGTGTACAGCAACAGTTCCATTAATCACAAAACTATTCCCAAGCACCTGCCAAAAGTGGAGAAATAACAGGGCAGACACTGCAGAAGAGTTCTCCGACATGGGAATGTGAATGCACAAGCACACTCTTCATCCTCCTCAAGAGTGATCCCTCCATTGAAAACACTCCTTTTCCTAGTTAAAGGAACTAATGAGAGCAAAGTCACTGTGTGGCTCCTCAGGTGGTGGCTGCCTTACCCTCCACAGCCCTCTGGTTGCACAGCACTCAAACTGCTCACTCAGCTCTCTCACATGGGAGGATTTCTTGTAGGGAAGGACCAATTCAGGTACAAAGCAAGTGATTTATGCATGTACCTTGCACAGACACAGCGTCCTTCCTCCAGTCAATACATTTTAGTCTTCCTTAGGAGGGATCTGACACCGACATGGAGCACAAATAGATTGTCCAGCTCCAAGGGAGAAGTACACAGGTCAAACCACACCATCCAGCTCCAAACTACCCATTTTATCTCAGTCTTGCTCCCTGTAAAATAAACTTCCCTTTTACACTAAGGGTGAACTCCCAGCATGACAAGCTCTCTTCATGCCCCTCAGCCACCCTTCTCCCCACTGCCAGGACACTGTCACATCAGTCAAAGCCTCCAACACCTCAGTTCTACTGCCAAAAAGCAGAGTGTGTAACTCCTGGTATGCAACAGCATCAAAGTGTAGATGAGTCATCAGGGGAAGATGAAAAGGAGTTGGTTTTCTAATATTGCCAGGAAAAGAAAAGAAAATGGCTTGTGGAAGAGAAATTACAATCTTCACATATAAGTTCTTCTTGGTGAGCTCTCCCCTCAAATGGGTGCTGTCATCTTGATGCAGCAGTGGCTGCAAGATCAATGAGATCCTAAACTTTGTGTCTTCCAGAAGTTATCTTCCCAATCTGCCTGGGAATTGTTTAAGTATTACAGAGGCTGAGAAAGGAATAAATCAAGCCTAACTATTGAAAATAGAGGTAATTCATCTGGCAAGCTGAGAACAGAGACAACAGGCTCTGAATAATGCAAGAGGGGTTAAGATCCAAAATATACAGTTCAGTATTATAGCTGATTAAATTAGAGAGCAAAAAACTGTCCAATACAATTACTGAATAAATATTTGAGAGCAATTTTTCTCTTAAACATTTGGAATCCCCCTGCTAGCCCTGCACTCCACCCAAGGACACCAGGGGAGGGTTTCTGGCAGAACATCTGCCCTTTCCAAGGCAGAAAGGGAAGAGCTTTCATGGGATATACTGGCAGGCTGCTGGTCATGCTTCTTCCTGAGCTTCTTCCTGAGGATTTCAGGAAGAGCCAAAGCCAAAGGCATTTTTAGGTGTGCCATCAGACATCTGCTGAGGGGAAAACCCGAGGTCAATGATTCTGCTTGGGGAGATCTCAGGGGCTGCTTCAGGAAAGCACCATCCTCCTCCCCCTGCCCTCTTTTAGCTGCTGAATGAAATCAGAGCTCAGAAAACAGATATCACAGACCACTGAACCTGCATTTTCCCACCTCATTTCACCTCCTCCCTGCACTATCCAGCCATCACAGGGAGCACAACACAAGTGCCACCTGCTAATGCCCAGGTAAATCACTTCCACTGCTTATGAGCCCTGTTATTTCCATGCAGGTTGTTTCACACAGGGATCTGGCACACAGTTCTCTAAGCATCTTGAAAGCCAAGGCTTGGGGGATTTCTCCTGTGGATAATGTCACACTGACCCTCAGCCTGCATTTGGCAAAGGGAGGGAAAGAAAAACCTTCACTAAAGCTCACCTTGGCTCCAACAAAATGAAATGAGTTTCATATTATGACTTCTTCACCCCATCCTTCCCCCCAGCACTTCGGAGCAGCAAGGATATATCTGGAAAAAGAAAATATTCCAACCCACATGAACTCAGGTACCTTCAGAGGCACAGCCAGAAGAAAAAAGGAAAATGTGTTTAAGTGTAAAAAGCACAGAGGGGAAAAGGAATAAAGGTTCAATGTAGGAGTTTGGGAGCAGCAATTGATGCCTGGGTCAGGCTGGAGTTCTTAAAGATTAAACACTCAAGCAGCAGAAATATAAGTTCTATCCACTTTTAACTAGGGAAAAAGTAAATGTTCCTGGATTTAATCAAGCCTGGCAAAACCTCCTTCCCTATTCTTTGTGCCTGGGTTTCGTGATACTGCAAAAAATGAGTTTGGGGATGTATGACTTCAAATCCAGGCAATTTCAACAATCTCCAGCTTCAATAAGTCGAGCCAGCAGGCAGGAAAACTCATTAAGAACAGGCAGCTCTGAACACATTCACCATTTCCACTTGATTTTCCTCAAATGCCACTCCCACCCAGGGATGAGGATGCAGGTACATCCACCCAGCTGCATGTTCATAACTCCCAGTTTGCCCCTGAAAACACACAGCATCTCAATAACCACGAAGCTCAGGTGGTTTGGGATTTATTTAAACCAAAGAGAATTACTAAAGGAGATGTTTTTATGACTTGTTCTAATTGAAGGTGAAATAGAAATCTCCAAGTCAAATGCAGCTAGCCTAAGGGTGCTTGATGGATCAATAAGCACACATTTTTCACAGCATTTGGGTTAAGAACTGTAAAGCTGCTGCTAACTCTACTAATAAACAGACATCAAAATTCAGCATTTGCAGCCAGATGCTTCTGAAGCTTCCAGAAGAAACCTGGAATGATGATCCTTGTGGGTCTCTTCCAACTCAGAATGTTCTGTGAAATACCAGAGCTCTCACGTGTGACTTCCATGAAAGTGGGAAAGGAGCACAAATGAACATAAGTGAACCTATTTGCCTTTTATACACCTGAATATCTAAAAATCCAGGCCAATATGCCCCTGATTTTTACAAGGGAGTTGAACTGGTTTCTTATTAAGCTGTTTTCATGCACCAGCAAAAAACAAATGAAAAAAATCAGGAAAGAGAAAGAAAATAAAATCAAATGTACATGACAAAAACAATGGAATATCTGCATTTTCTGCTGCAGGAGAAAAACATAAAATATGGCAGATTTAATTCTGACTTTCACAGACTGGCAAGTGATCTCGATGGTGAGATACAAACCCTTCTCCCAGCCTGTATTTCGAAAGCAGCTCCCCTTTAAAACTTTAACATTCCCATGTTTACAATACAGTAATTAAAATAGACTTTGGCCCACTTCAGGCAAGAAATGGGCCTGACAAATATAACATGCACAAGAGGCAGATCTTCAGGCATCCCTATCACAGTATACTCCAAGCCTTAAGACCTGACTTCTGATTGACAGTCAATGACTTCTGATTTTGACAGTCAATATTTGCCATTTGGCTTTACCTGCCTTGTGATTAAATTAATTAATTTAAAATAGAGCTGTAACTACCCGTAATTAAAGTGAAAATGCTTCAGTCACTCCTGCAAGTGAGACAAAACCCCAAATTCACCTGAAGGCACACGTGGTTAGATCCCATCTAGGAACAAGCTGAAATTCCTTGGGGTTTTGTTTTGCTTGTTAGAAACACAGGAGTCTTGCATCCTTGAAAACTATTCCAGCTGCTACAGTGCAGGACAACCACAAATACAAATTGCCTCTGGAAGCACTGCAATGATGCACTTCTTGAAGCAAGCCAAGACATTGGCAGCTCTTTAATAAGTGAACACTGTCTGCAAAAGAGAACATCTTAAATCAAGGCAGCTCCTGCATCATTTGCAGACACCACAAGGCTCTGCTCAGTGGGAGCTCAGCAGAGCTCTGATGTCCCCTTGTTTATTCAAGCTCATCCATTTATTCCTGCAGGGGTCAGCCAGATAAGAGAATCAGATAAGAGAATCAATACAACTTGCTGCCCAGCCACGTGGCTGCTGGTTTTGCTGCTTGGGGCACTTCCAGTTGGAAGATGAGAGATACCCCACCATCCCTCTCACAATTTAGGGCTGGCAACACCTTCCTAAACAGAAATCAAGGTGGGCATTGGTAGGAACTTCTAATGAAGCACCAAACAAACCACTTGCTGGCAGATTTTTGTTTGCATTCATCCTTGTTCCCCAGTGAAAAACCACACGAGCAGCACCACAAGTGGTGGTTGAAGCTTTTAAACTTCAACTGAATAAAACTAAGAAAAGCTAAACCCTCAAACGTGGCATGAAGGGTTTAGAAGTATTCTCTTCCCCATGAAGGGGGAGAGCTCCTCAGATGAGTTTTCTAACTTTACTTCCATAAAAGCATAGTGGCAACTTTTAATTCCCACATGGAAATTGCCACAAGTGTCAGACCCTTGTTTTCACTTTGCTTAGCTAAGTCCAACACTCAATTCAATAAGAGCTCCACTATTAATTTGAGGAGAGGTTAAACTCACCCTGGAGACCAGGTAATACATCAGCACTCTAAGACACACAAATAAAGCTTCTTTTCCCCCCCCCTCATCAACCCAAATAGCACTTTGTAATAAATCCACATTCATCTTTCCTCAGAAACCTGCACACATTTTCATTTTCTCCGAGTGCCTAATTTAAACCTTCCCTTAGGCAGGAGAAGGTTTCTCAACGCTCCAATCATCTAATCAAAATGAAATCCATATTAAGTGGTGCGGAAGAGGAGAGGCAGCACCTTGAGCTTGCTCTCCCCTCCGAGATGAGGCTTAAAAATACCCAAAATTAACACCCCACCACTGCTCTGCCTCCCCAGTCCAAGTCCCCACAGCTCAAAAATGCAAAGCACCTGCCTTTGAGAGGAACCCAAGCACTGTCACCCAAAATAGCTACCCAATTTCTGCAGAGGAGAGCAGTGCTGTCCCATTTGTGCTGCCTCCCAGGGCTCCTCCTGCCCTCAGCTAATGTTGTAGTTATGTGCTTTACAAAAGGCTGAAAGGCTTTCCCTCCACGTGCTGGGAATCAGCTCTTCAGGAAAAGAATCGAGGAGGATTTGAGAGGCTCAGACCTTTTGTGCCACCAGGACACACAGGTAGTGAACCTACATGTCCTTCACACCAACCTCTGCAAGATTCAAAGCTCTCCTGCTTTTCTAGCAAGCATTCTCCTCCAAATGTCACCCAGTGAACCCTTCACTCCTGTTCAACACAAAGGCTATGACAGGTGTCCCCAGGTAACCAGCTAGCTGGGGCTTTGGGAAGCCAGATTTCCAGAGGAATCATGTTTAAATAAGGTCTTGAGGGCTTACTGTGCTTAAAATAAATGCAGAACCCTTGCAGGGAACCTTCACGGGGCTCACCTGCAGAGTGGGCCAAGGACATGTCTCTTCTGCCTCATTTGCTCTCCCAGCTCACATGCTGAGAAACACCACTAAAGCCAAGCAAGGTAAGATATTTTAATCAACTTCCATCTGAAACACCAGTAAAACCAAGATAAAGCTCTGGCTTGCAGCCTTTCCTCCAGCACAGGCTCACCAAAATTGCCAAATGGGGGGACCCTCAGGGGCAGAGTCACCAAGACTTGGGCTGGTATTGAGAACACCCCAAAATTCCCATGTATACCATGAGCTGAAATCTCAATATATTCTGTGCATTCAATATATTCTCTGTATACTTATTCTCACCCTATTTCTGACACTTTCCAGGGTAATTGTTCACTGCAGATGCTGTAAATCCACATCTGCACAGGTGATCCTGCTTCATTCCTGCAATCTGTTTGGCACTCAGATTTGTGTTTCAGGGAGTCTAAAAACCACACACCATCAGATTTTCACCTGCAGAGAACAGGGCTGAGACAGCCCAGCTTAGCAAAGGGCTACAGAAAAACAATTTAATCTCTACCACACAACACCAGCAAAGCAGAGAGAGCACGGTATTAACATGCAGATAGATAGGCAATAATCTAATTAACAGTGACCTTTTTTTCCTCTTGCACTGCAGACGGGTCAAAGCATTTGAGCCTCTCTGAAAAGCGAGATGATGCCAAAAATGGGTGTTTTGGGAAATCCCTGCAACCACTCCGCCCAGGCAGGTTCATGTGGAACTGCAGAACCCTCCACGGGGGCAATGAACACAACCAAAGGGATTTCCAGCCACTCCTCCTGATTAAAGCCCTCCCTGCTCCACAACCCCCGGGATAATCAGCGGGGCAAGAGCATCCCAATCTCACCGCTCCTGAATTGGGGATGGAACCAACCACACCGACCCCATCCCACTGCCTCCCTTTAAGAAACCAAACCTTTCCACTACGGCTCTGACAGCCCAGCGCAATCCTCTCTTTCCTGTGTTCTTTTAAAAAGGGGGATTGCTTTAGAGACAAAAGGAACGCGGCACGGCAATTTAAGGCTGCGGGAGCCTCCAGGTTATTTGGCAAAGCATCAGCGGGAGATGGAGCCGGGACATCCCCTGCATGGATGGATGGATGATGCGGCTCTCCCCGAGTGGGGATGCGCTCCAAGGAATCCCGGCTTGCCTTTGCCGAGCTCATTTCCCACCAGGCGGAACAAAAAGAGGCTTTAAATTGCATCTCCAGCCCCGGGTTGGGAATTCCCTGTGCTGCGGGGAACTCCCGGCACGGAGCATCACCGGGAGCGCAGCTCCGCAGGCTCATTTTATTCTCATTTACTGGGGGTTTCCCATGGGGGCTTGGAAATTCCAGCCTCCTATGTCCCTTTGCACTGCATTTTACACCGCAGGGAAGGGAAAGATGGGCGAGAAAACACCCGAGTTTCTCTGTCAGGCTCCCAGATGCATTGACAGCTCCCCCAGCTCAGCAATTCTGGGCTCGCAAAGTCGCTCCCAGAAATGATTGCATCGCTCCCAAAACAAAAAAAAAAGCAAGGAAAATCCACAGAATAGCAAGGAACGAGGGGAGAGAAAGGAGGGTTGGGCAAAGCGGTCGGGCGAGCTGAGACTGCAACAACTCAGCCAGCCAAAACAATGCAGAAATTCTCCTTCTATTTATATAGCAGAGATGGACCTTGCAAAATTAGCCCGCAATTATTGACCCTCGGTGGTAAACAAATCATTTCTCGCCGCGAAGGACGCGTATTTATTTACCCAAGCGCCTAAGGCAGACTGCATTAAGAGCGAGTTACTCCTGCAGAGATGCCCCTGCTCTTCTGCTGGAGCTCTTGCTGCACAATCAAAGCCTTGCCATGTGCCCAGAGCTCGTTCTTTTCGCTCTGGAGCACCCTGACAATGGAACATCTTCCATGCACACGGAATGTAAAGCATCGGGATTAATTACAGACAGCACAGGAAAGAACCAATACGGGCTTTTCTTTCCCCTTGTTGCAACAGATGTCTTTCAAAACGCTAAAATAATCAAGCTCCGCAAATCAGAGGGGTTTTAACTGCGTTCAGAATTGGTGGGCAGAGAACTTGAATTCTGAGACACCAACAAGGATTTTTACAAAAAAAAAAAAACAAAACCCACACACCACAACCTTTTATACTAAACTGGAAGAGGAAAATCTCCCGGAACTTTCCCCTCAGAAACCCATTTCCCCCAACAGGAGGGCTGAAGGAGCATTTCCATTCCTACAGATGGTGTTTCATGGGGCACAAAGGAGTGCCTGAGACTTCCCCTGCAATGCCCTGGCCAGGGATTTGAGGGATTTGTCCTGGACAGTGTGCCCAGCTCCAGGCACAGCACGAGGCCATGGGATTGCATCAACTGCTGCTCCCTGTGTAGCAACACATTGCACTCTGCCAGTAATTAACTCGATATTAATATTTTTAATTATATTTCGTTGAGCCAGGCATCTGCTTCAACCAACCTACACAACAGGTGAGGGCTTACATTTAAGGAATAACAAGGTTTTCAGCTAAATCCCACTGGGAAGTCAACATTTCCCACCCCAGCACACCACCTGCTTCTGGGAATTTCTTGAAGCAGATGAATACTCTGCATATCAGGATTTGGTTCCATTTCTCAGGCTCACAAGAACTCACCACCCTGCCCAGGCTGCATCACCCCTGGCACCTGAACCTCCTCCCCCTGTGAATTTTGAGGGCTGAAGCTTTTTTTTATTTAGAGAAGTACCACACCCACATCACACAGCTCAGCACCTCTGATGGGGAACCCCAGCAGGCACAGGGAAGGAAACTGAGAATGCAACTTCTCATGCCCATTGCAGCCAGAGCAGGGTGCTGCAGGAAGGGCAGGGGTGAAATCGGGTCTTAAATGGAATTTCAGCTGCAGCCATTTAGAATGTGAATTATTCCAATAAGTTTCACTGGAAAAAAAACACCCTTCAGGGCTTAAACCTGGAGGAACTGCTCAGATCTAGGATTCCCACTCTCCAAAGTCCTCAGCTCACTTAACTAAAGTACAGTTCCTTGAACAAGCACTGATGTTGAGAATCACAGAATGGTTTGGATTGGGAGGAACCTTAAAGCCCATCCAGTGCCATGGGAAGGGGCACCTTCCACTAGCCCAGGGTGCTCCAACCTGGCCTTGGACACTCCCAGGGATCCAGGGGCAGCCACAGCTTCTCTGGGCAATCAAACTGACCAGAGTTAACACCTCTCCCTGTGACAAACAAGAAAAACAGAGAAAATAAACCCTGTGTTTTGTGATGCACCAAGTTTCTACCTGTCAAGCCCTGAGCAGCACCTCTGTGGGGACACTCAGCAGCCTCAGAGACGAGGAGAACAGCAGGGCAACCAAGGAAAAGCTGCAGACAAAGCAAAACTCCATTTTCCAGTTTCAAGCTGGTTGTTCATTAGCTGCAGGCACATTCTGCTCAGTGTACTTGTGCAATACCCTGTTACACACTTCATTTCATACCCAGGGAGAACAGCAGCAGGACACTGATAAATGGGTAGGTATCAGCCACATTTTGGATACCACACACAAAGCAAGAGGCAGCAAGAAAGCGGAAGACTTCTACTCATTCTTCATAAGAAATAGTGTCTCTTTAGTCATCTGTGAAGAGGGGAAAATGCATAATCACAGCATCAATGAGTAAGAAATATGCATATGCTCCACAATGAGATAATTTCTGTCTCAAAAGCAGAGCAAAAGCAAACACACTCCTGCCCTCCCTCTTCCTCCAAGGCTCCTCTGCTGTGTGATTTCCCCAAAGACAGCAGCTCATGCATAGCTGGGGGAGCACATTTGCTACACCACCTTCCACCTGTGCCAGAGGGATTTTAACAGCATGCAAGGAGAGGGGAAACTCAGGGATCTGACTCTGAAGTTTGGGGACGGGCAGCAAAACTACACATTCAATCTTCCCTGAGCAACACTGTACATATATATATATACACACATATATATATAAAAATCTCTCCAGCTTTGCTTCCAAGTTGTTTTCCCTGCTCTTGCACGTTCCCCAGAGCGCTGCCAGTGAATTTAAAGCGTGCAGAGATGCATTGCTGGCCGTGTGTTCACCATTCCACTCCCACTCGGATGGCAGCGAGCCGCGCTTTCGGATCGTGGAGGTGGCAGGGCTTGGAGGAGCAGACAAAAATAAACCCTGACTCGCAGAGCAACCAGCAATGAAAAGGGTTTAGTGAAGCTCTCAAAGCATTCAGTCCTGCTTGGCCTATGAATGAAAACACAGCCCTTTTCTTCCTTGTTAAAAATGGGGTAAAGCAAGAAATGGGAGAGTCCCGAGCCTTGGGATGTGACAAAAAAGGGAACCACAACCTACAGCCTCCTGTGACACCTCATAAATTGCTGTCTTCCTCATGTTTTCAGCATCACTTCTGAAGCAGAGATTGGTTTCAAGAAGCATCATTTCACCTCCTAATTCTGATAGTTATTTAGAAAATCTGTGTTGATACTGAGCAGCCTTTAGCTTTGCAAACACACATGCAGAGAACCTGCAGCACAAAACTGTTTATTAACATCACAGAGCTCACTCTTCCACCCCCAGAGGTGTTTCCACAGCCTGCCTGGCACAACACACTTGGATTTTCCTTCCAATCTGAGGGAGAGGGAAAACCACATTCATTACACCCCAGGTCCACACCACTCTCGCTGTAATTGGCTCTGTGAACAATTACAAGCCACAAGTTTTGAGCCTCTTTTTATCCTGCAGTTACAGATTCTCAGGAAGGACGTGAAGGCAGAGGGATGATGGAAAAAAGGAAAAAGCCAGGACAGGCAGCCTGCCTGAGCAGGAGCTCTCCTGCAGCAGGTAACATACCTCGAGGCTGTGCTGCTCCTTCTCCCACAGGCACACTGGGATGAGATCAGTGTTCTCCACCAGCAGCAGCACAAGTGAAGCATTTCCCTTTGCAGAGTGCAGCTGAACTGCTAATGCCACTGGACAAAGATTCCCCTCACAACAAAGGGCTAAAAAAGTCCCCCAGTCAATCTATTTAGTAGAGATCTTGCAGGTTTTGTGCTCAACTCCAAGCTCTGAGGAGCAGCCAGGACAGACATCTCCTCTTTGTTCCCATCTCCTGTGACTATTTTTACATCACACGACTCCCCACTCTGCTGTACCAGAAACCAGCAGTGTTTTATTATCTCATTAGGGCATCTGGATTGCAAGCAAGCAGCAGTCTCAGAATTTATCTCACTCCCTGTTGCAGGGCTTAATTAACCTCAGTCCCTTAACATCAGCCAGGAGATGCATGAAAGCATCCCTTCTAATATTAAAGCATCCCTTCTAACATTAAAGCCATTTTTTTCCCCCTAATACAATGTGGGGGTAAACATCTTTTCCAAAGCAATGACAGTGAAGGCTGTGATGACACAAAGTCCCAACAAATCTCACCAATTCATTTTAAAGGTGTTGGAGAGTCTGGACATCACATACCCCTCCTGCTAAAACCAGGGAAAACCCATGAGAGGCAGCCAGGAGAAACGAGCTGAGCCTTTGGATATTAAAATAATCAGAGTTTCTCAAGTCATTTCACTAATCAAATGTTGCTTTACCCTCCCCAGAAAAATGCACCATGAACACCTTTGTGGGAAGGGGCAGGGGGAATGCAGGTATTTATTTCCAGAACATTCAGAGCCACCTCCAGGGTATTTAAGTGCCACCTGCTCCTCCTGTAGGGTTGAGCAACGAAGAGCAGGAGAGGTTACATCACCTTCCAGCCACCTCAGCCACAGCATTTTGCTTTTCATGCCAGCAACATTCAGAAGCCCATTCCAACAAACAGTCCAGGATTTGCCTGTCTTGAAAATAATTCCCAAAGAGCCACTTGGTCAGAGGTGGAGGAAGCAGGGCCATGGGAACAAGATGACATCTCTGAGGATCAGACACCACCAACCTTCTCATATCTCCTCACACAGTGACTGACTGTGGCTTGGAGCTGCCACTATTCCTTCCATCAAATCCAAACCTGCTACAGCTCCAGTGTGGAATTTTCTTGAGTAGGCAGTTCAGCAGAAAACAAGGAACAAGCTGCTTTTTTTTTTCTTTTTTTTTTTTCTTTTGGCTGTGTTATTTCCAGCATGTTTTTTACTATGGCTTTCAGAGGAGGAGCAAAGACACCAAAATATTTCAACTGATAGCTGTGGAAAAGAACACAGAATTCTGTGCTACAGCTAAAAAGGAAGGACAGGAGTGTGGATTTCTCTGGAAATATTTATAAGAGATTTCTATTTCCAAATATCCACATGGCTCAGCATTCCAGGCACTGAAACATTCTTGTTAATGAAACTGTCTGAGCTAAGCTAACTTGGACAACATCTCTATAAAGCTTGATTGAACACTTTTTATACCCATCATTACAAGAGCCTATCTATAATCCAAGTGTCTTCTGCAGAAGGCTCTTCAGTTTGACTTCCCAACAGGCATGGAAGTCAATCCAGAGGCATTTCACACAAATTAATGCCAGCTGCTGGCTGAAAGAGTTGGGGTTATTGGAGAAGAGAAGGCCCCAGGGACACCTGAGAGCCCATTCCAGTGCCTAAAGGGGCTCCAGGAGAGCTAGGGAGGGACTTGGGACAAGGGATGGAGGGACAGGACAAGGGGGAATGGCCTCACACTGCCAGAGGGCAGGGTTAGATGGGATATTGGGAAGGAATCCTTCCCTGGGAGGGTGGGCAGGCCCTGGCACAGGTTGGGCAGAGAAGCTGTGGCTGCCCCTGGATCCCTGGGAGTGTCCAAGGCCAGGCTGGACGGGGCTTGGAGCAACCTGGGCTAGTGGAAGGTGTCCCTGCCTGTGGCAGGGGGTTGGAACTGGATGAGCTTTAAGCTTTGCTCCTGTGTCCACCCCATAACCACCTTCACCCTTCCAGGACAAGACACTCCCAGCCCCATCACGTGCCCTGAGTGACCTACACACACCATGACAACCACCAGAAGTGGTTCCCACTGGAGGTGCCCCGTGCCAGCACCACTGCAGGCTGTGCCAGCCCTGGCAGCTATCCCTGGGACCTATTCCTCTTCACATCAACCCCGTGCTCTTGGAGAGACAGCAGGGCCCAAACAATGGCTTTGGAGATATTTATACACCAAGCTGTGGAGAAAGGAAAACACAGCAACTTACACTGAATTATTTTGCTGTGGGTTTGTAGACAATTTTAGCAGCAGTATTTGACTAACACTGTACACTCACAGATCCCAAGGGATGATTTTCACAAAACAAAGCTCTCTTTTCATGTGTTTATGTAGGGCAACATCACCCCATACAACACCATCCCGTTACTCTGGCTCCAATGCAGGCAACATCTCCAGAAATCCTCATTTTGTGGCTGGTTTTCCCAGCTGCTGCAGGAATGTTAACTTCCAGGTGAAACACTAAAGCAACAGTTTTCACCTCTTCTATTAGCATAAAGAAAACACTCCAGTGGGGCAGAGTAAGAACGATTCTTATGGCATTTACTTGTTCCTCATTAGCACAATTCCCACAGCAGCTCGGGAGAGTCCCAGCATCCCTCTTTTGTAAGGGAAACTACCACTTCTTTTGTGGCTGTCAGATCAAAAGGAAAGCTTTCCCGTGTCAAGTGACCTCTGGAAAGCCCAAGGAGATGGTCTTGATGTTGGTGGAGATGCCCTTCAATCCTGATAAGCACCTTCTCAACACTTATTAAATACATGGAAAGTAAGAACACCCACACATCACACTGACTGTGCCCTGAAGCCAAAGGGTTTCACATTGCTCAGCTTATTTGAATATGATTTTGGGGAAGGTACTGTCTAATTATGCAGTTAAACCTGCCAGCAAGAATCTAGCCACTACTTTATTCCACCAGTTATGCACAAAAGCTCTCTGAAAGGACAGTGGGAATTAATTTATGGCAATAAGCTATGACAAACACTTGCTGATCAATTTGAAGAGTGCTTGACTGCATTTCCAACAGCTCCAAACTCCTTCAGGCTCAACCCAAGATGACAAGAGCAGGTTAGCAACAACCTTTGGTGCACTTGTGTCCCTGTTTTAATATCACTGTGATGTCCTGGAGGTGTGTGAACACACTGGTATGTTTAGGGATCCATCCATGCCCTCACCCACCCCAAATGTGTGTGCATTATAGACAGGGAGCTGGCAAACAGCTGGGACAGTGCAGTTTGCTCCCAGGCAGGATGGGGCACCACCAGGTGAGCAAAAAGCTCTTTTTCTGATCCCTCTCATGGTCTCATGTTACACACTGCAGTGTCAGCAAACCTGCAATTTCAGTTCTCTCTTCATTAGAGCTCAGAAAGACATCCAAGTCCTTTCCAGGTGACACTTTTGGGCTCCCTGGGGCTCAGCTGAATGCTGAAAGCCAAGCTGAAAACTATCTAGGACCATTAAAATAACCCCCCATCACATCAGAAGGCATTCCCAATTTCCAGAGTGACTCACCCAGCACTCCTGAAGCTCATGGAAAAGCCAGCCATGCTCTTATAAGGTCAGACACACCAGAAGCCAAATTTTGATGCTCTGCCCAGTCAAATACTCATTTTTCTTTTAACATCCTTTATCATATCCCCTGCAAGGGTTCCTATGGAACTGTTTGTCTCACCTCCTTTCTGAGTGGGGAGATACTTCTCCACAGACAGCCTTTCTAAAGACAATTTCTGAAATCCTACACAATAAGTGCCAGTAGCAAACAACACTGCAGAGTGGCAGCATATGGCAAAAACATAAAGGTGGCACTTAGCCCAGGAGCTTTGTCTTTTATCTAAGCAGCTTAGAAAGAAGCAAGTGTTTCCATGTCCTCTCATGGCAAGCAGGGTGGGTTATCATATCAGATCCCCTGCACTCCAGGCTTGTTTAGAGAAATAAACCCTGTGCAACAAAACCAAGGAAAACCGTATTTACAAACAGTGCCCCTTGCTTTGGGAGCCCTGGAAGGTTACCTTTGCTGTGGCAGCCTTGCTGCTTTAAGACAGAAATAGAAAAACAGGGCTGATTACGCATTTTCTTCAATAAATAATTCAAAAAGCCTCCACACGTCTGTGAAGGGAGATCCAGAGCCGGGTCACTTCGGAAAGCACCTCCCTCCTGCACACCCTACAGCTCACAGCCAATCTTCGTTTTACTTGATCCTCATTACTATCAGCATTTATAATTAATGGCATGCCAAAAGAACTTACTGTGTGAGTCAGCACGGGGGGAAAAAACTGAGGTAGCCTAAGTTTTGGGAAGCACATCAATCCCACTGCTGGCAGAACCGACTGCATCGTGGGCTTTCCCGTGCCCAGTTCTACATCCCTCTGCCTAAAAGAAATCTTTGCCTGCTAATAAATCTGCAGGGAATTGCAAGTTCCTGCTGCAGGAAGAGAAAGCAGAACACTTCTTCCAGGGGCAGGGGGAATGATGGCTCCTGAGCCAAGGATAGATGGAGTTGCAGGCTCTGCCCATCCCGTGCCCGCTGCTCCACCTGCCCAGGGGAGACAGGGGATTACTGCAGGATGTGTTCATGAGCTGGGCATTAGTCAGCACATGGAATAACAGCCTGCCCTCTGCTCCCTCCCACCTCCTCCTCGTGCCCCAAGGAGGTGTTGGAATCGCTTCCCTTGGCACGCCAGGGTGCTCACCCTCTGCTTCCCTCTGTGCCCACCCTCCCTCTGCCTGCTAAAATAGCTGCAAAGGCATTGTGCCACTGCTGGGCTGGTGGCAGAGACAAGCAAAAATGCCCAGCCAGCACACTGAGAGGTCATCTCCAACTCCCTGAGCAGCCCTGCTTTATGAGCTGCACACCCAACACCAAGCATTTCCCACTCGGACATCCAGGAGGAACGGGCACCCTTCCAGCAGCACAAGTTCAGGGAGCAAAGGCTTCTTGAGAGGTTTCCTCAAGCCATGCAGAGCACCATGAACACAACAGAGCTGGCAGTGTTTGTGGCACAAAAGCCGCAGCATTCCCTCCACCACACTGAAAAGGCAAAGGGATAAAGTTCTAAAGGGGTTACTGAGGAAGGAGATGACCACACCATCCATCAGTGAAAAATTCCATGAGGTCTTTTTAACAAAAACCAAGGTTTGTTGGTTTGTTTTTTTTTTAAGAAGTAACACTCAGGTTACTCATTTCTCCCTGATTTCATGGTAGAATAACCCCTGAGTCCTCACCTCTTCTTTTAAATGATTCTTTAGAGCCTCAGCCTCTCTGGGCAGCAGCAGCATAGTCCAAAATGTTAAAGGAAAATAAGATGACATCACAAAAATCAGATTTGCTAAATCTCATGGGTTTAGGACAACACCACAAAAGATAAGTCCCCTCTCCTCTTCCTCTCCAACTCCAGCAGTTTGACATCCCCATTTCAGGCAGGCTTGGTACCTCACCTGACCTGCATTCTCCAGTGCAGCAGACTTATTCCAAAACAATTCAGGCAGCCAGGATCCTGCTAATTACATTTATTTTTTTTCCTCCTACATAGAAAACCACTTTATTCTTGTCCCTCAGGAGTAACATCCCATCTAGATTTGTCCCCAGGAGGATTCCTGCAGCACATGGCTCCGTGGTCTTTCCCAACCTTAAGGATTCTGTGACCCTAAGCAAGACATTTTGCTTCCTGCAGCATTTGGCCTCAGTTTGCAAGAGAGATTTTTGTTATTGGCCTGGGCACTACTCTGTATCTATTGCTGCTTGTACAACACATGGCACTCCCAGAACCAGGACAAGCCTCCAACAGCTGAGGGTTTTGAGAGATATCTTATCCAAACCACCAAAATCTCTTGCTCTCCACTCCTCTCCCTGCATCTTTTGCTAGGTGATTTTAAGCCAAGTTCCACAACATTGGAAGGCTTGGCTAAAAATACCTATTATGTGCAGTATGGTGCAGGAACTTGAGAGCCACAAGAAAGTGCAGCAAAATCACATAAAAATCAGTAGAGCATCAAGAAAGCAGTTTAAGAAATGAAACAAACACTCTCTTAGATGTGCACCAAAGGACACACAGGTGAAGAAACACTTTCCCAGTGCCCTTCTAGCAAATTCTGCCCACATTTACTAAACTTACTGATTCAATTCCTCTGCAAAGCCCTGGACTTTCCACTGATTCCACCCAGCCATAAACACAACCGTGGCAATATTGTCTCTCATCTCATCCCCACCCTTTCCCTACAGGAAGAGGACAAGCTTCCAAAGGATAGCAGGTCTCCCATGGCAGCCAAAAGGGCAGGTTCTGCAGTCTCAGTGTTCATTTCTGAATTGGGGCTCATCTCGAGTCCTCTGAGCAAAGAAACTCCATAGCACAAGGACTGGGCAAAGCTCAAGGAATGCAAAAAGCCTTTCCCAGCCTTTGAATCTGTGCAGGGAAGGCCAAAGTGGCTTCAGCATCCTGTTAGGTTATGAAACTAAAAAATAAACCACATTTGGAGAAACCTCTTGTGCACATTCAATTCAGGAAAAGGTATGTGATGAGATGAACAGAATTCCTTTCTCCAGGAGAAGAGAGCAAAGTTACTCACCTGGGATCACAGAACAGCAATAAGAGCATTTCCCCACTTTTTTGGGAAAGCTTCTCCATCACTTCCCTCAACATTGCAAGCTTTGGAACTTAATTATTTAAGTCTGAGCTGGGGAATACTACCATGTTGGGGGAGCAATAAAAGCAACACAGAGCAGCTTGGAAAAGCTGCCACCTCTCAGGAACACACGACATGCCAACAATTACACTCTGGGGAAGGAAAGAGAAGTGTTCTCTCTGGCAAAAATAAACACCTTCTTCCCAAAAATCAAGGCTGTGATGATACAGGGAAACAGAAGGATGGAAAAAGTGGTTACTGTCTGAACCAGGATTTACAGCCCAGCACAACAGGTACGACAGTCAAAGGCTAAGTAGAAGCATCTCTGCATTGAGGCATTTGCCAAGCAGCCACATAAATAAAATAATCCTGAGAGATTATGGAGTTCTCTCTGAGGAAAAGGGTAAGCCTAAAGCACACAGGTTTCTTCTACACTCATGCCATGACACCGAGCTCTGAATCTTGGTGTGCTTCAAGACTCAGAGCTGCCAAGCCAAAAATTAAAAAGGTGTAATCACACAGTTATTGCCACATGTTCCTGGAGATATCCCCACCTGGGCTATCACCCCAAGGCTTTCCAGGTGATTGTGGGTGATTCCAGGGGAGTTCAAAGCCTCAATTGCTCCTGTAAAGGTCCAAGGTATTTACTGTGGGTACTGGAGCATCATTAAGGTGCCAACTTTCATCCTGGGCAACGCTCAGGATCCTTCCTTGTGGCAGTTAGCCTCAGAAGATGATAAAGCTTACCATGATGTTTCAA
Organism: Margarornis squamiger; assembly: GCA_035222235.1. Taxonomy (NCBI): domain Eukaryota; kingdom Metazoa; phylum Chordata; class Aves; order Passeriformes; family Furnariidae; genus Margarornis; species Margarornis squamiger. The sequence continues at coordinate 2,684,529 of JAWWTY010000158.1, read as the reverse complement.
AAGGCATAGTTAAAATAGAGTTTCTCCC
>JAWWTY010000158.1:2670950-2681334 GCA_035222235.1 Margarornis squamiger | reverse complement strand
CCTTGCAACTGGGGACCACGGGTACACGTGGAAAGGGGGAAGGGGGAACGGGGGGCATCCCCCAACCGATCGCCGTACTTCCTCAGTCCAAATCCGAGCAGTGCTGCATGGCAGACTCTGACTTTTAAGATATCAAAATTCAGGACAGCTTGTAGAGAGTTCTACTAGAAATACTGAGCACCTTTCACTCCTTAAAAACCTCTCCTCAGCAGAAGCATTTATTTGAATTCAGACCTGGCACGAAACCAGAAGCTTCTCCACTCTTCAGTGTTGACAGGAGCTCTATTGGCCTGAAGAAGATGACCATACACAGGGGCTTATTCCACAGGACACTATCCAACAACCTGGCACTTGTCAGGTTGCAGGGATGTTTCTATGCCATTAGAAGGTGGAAACATGTCAACATTAAGATATTTTAAGATTAACTAAGATTAGACTAGGCTACAATGTCAACAGAAACTAGAAGGCAGCGTATCAGAGGAGTTGGGATGACATGGAAGGAGAGAGGGGAAAAAGGACTCACTATTGCAACCCTCTAAAGGAACACAGGCCATGGCAAACAGTGGGTAAACCATCAGTGACTGACAGGACATCAACCAGTCAGGTTCCTGTTCCTGCTGTTACAGTGAAATAAGCAGATTAAAAGGTTTAGGAGTTACTGAAAGGTGCACACTGAAAACAACTCAAAGCATTCCCATGCAAACATCACCACAGGATCTCCCAAGTAACCATCACCATGAGCTGAAACTGCCTCTGGCAGTGAATATATATCACTAATCTCTGTAGCCATTTACACACAATAAACACTTCAGAGGACCCAGACAGGAAGAAAGGAAGCAGAAATCACCCCTGACCCACCTTCAACCCCCAGAAAGTGAGAACCAGAAGCAAAGAGAGCAGCAGGGTGGTATCATGGTTAATATTATTTGTTCACTGGGCCTCCTCAGCAGCCACCCCACCAGTTCCCCCTGCTCCCTTTGGCCACCACATCCATCAGCAACAATTTGTTGTTCCACTGCCTCAGCAACACCAGAAAAGACTGGATTAAGTTGGACTTTGTTCCCAGTAAAGGTTCTTCAAAGACAGGCAGTCAAGTGCAGGCAAAACATCCACCTTCCTTGATCCTAAAGCCTCCTGAGCTTCCCATCTCCCTGCCTGCCACACCAGTGCAATGGGATAAAGGGCTTAGGAGCAGGGGGGTGGGCTTGGGAAGGTGTACTGATTAGTACCTCTTCTGGACTCCTGTCACTTCAGATACAGAAAAATTATATGTAGGATTCTTTCTGATCCAAAGCTCAGCCCTCAATTAAGAGATGTTGCTAATGGACAAGGCAGTGTTTCTGTAAAGCCCCCACAATCCAGGGCTGTGGAGGAGAATGGAGAATGAGCATTTAACTCCACAACTCCAGGGCAAGTATATTCCAAGTCAAGCCTCCAGCAGTCAGATCAGGATGACTGGGGAAACAAATTAACCAAGGGGTGGGGACACAAGCAAGAAAGCTACACCAAATCAGGGCCATTTGGGTTTAGAGCACCTTCACTGAAGGATTACATCAGGCTTAGTACCCCTGGAAGTTGCAGAGGCTTAAATTCTGTTCTGACACCGCAGCTGAATCCTTGCTCAGGATTAATTCATCATTTAGAGACAAGGACTTGGGTGAGCAGCTGCCATAAGACATCAAAAACTGCTCATTATAGAGGAACTGGATGGTGCAGAACTGCATTCAGTCTCTAGTTGCAGGATTAGTCATGCTTACAAAAGCACAGGGACAGCTCCAGACACACCAAAGGGAAAGCCCAGGCTACCACAGGCAGTCCTGGAGAGGAAAAAGCCTCCCCCTGAGCAAAGAGGGGGAAAATGGGATTTTTAAAATCCTTTGGATACATTTGAACCATCAGATACCATTTAATCACCAGGGGTTTTTTCTTGCCTCCTCTTTTTGCACACAACCATGTTTTACAAGAAGTGCTCCAAATCCCAGACAAATACAAAATATTTACTCTCTGTGTGTACATATAAAAACTTGCTATTTTGAAATAAAGGCTGCAAAAAGTTGCAAGCACCTTTGCCACCAGGGTTATATCAGCTCAGAAGAGGGAACTGCCTTTACCTGGAGTTCACATTAAGGTGAATTTGCCCCAAGGGAAGGCAAGGAGGTCTGGCTAAGTCAGATATCCAGATTTAGCATCCTCATGGACAGCCAAGGAGGGGTGGGGGAAGTCACACACCCCTTTAAGAGCAGATGAAGGCACTTGTTTTCTCCTCCAAGAGGGTGCACTTCACTTCCCAATTACCTAATGACACCCAGAGGTGCCCACAGCACTGAGGTTTGCTGTCACTCTGCATCTCTTCACGCAGTGCATTTATTTGGGCAGCTCCATTTACCCCCTTTGGATAAAAACTAAGTTCCAAAAACTCCCAAACAGGATATTCATCAAGTGGGGCTGAGCAGACAATCACAGGAAATTAATTTTCTCTTCTGCTAGAGGGAATGAGGCAGCTTCTTTCCAGCTGAGAGCATGTAATTATTTGGCACCGAGTGGCTCCCTCCCAGAAGCTGCACAGTCCCTTTCAGGAGGGTCCATTATGGTTTCCCTTTGTCTCAAATCCATTGGTTTTCCAAGCCAATCAACTTGCCTGGGGAAACAGAAGCTCTTGGGAGGATTTAGGGTTACAATGCCCAACGTGCCACTCTTTCCCATCAAACCATTTTGCAACACACCAACACCAGTCAGACCAGACAAGCCATCAGGGACACACGAGGGCCAGCACCACAGCACAGCCCAGGTTGGGTGGCACCCCCAAGACCTCCCCCAAAACTGTTTTCCTCTTTTACTGCAGCATTAATATTGACCATGACAGCTCAAAACACATCTAACAGGCTCTGGAAGGAAGAACATCTGTCCTTATCTGAGGATGTGACAAGAGGATGGTGACCACAGCTTTTATCTCCCCAAAGCAGGACAACTAAAAACCCAAAACACCCCGTTCTTAACCCCCCAGGGAAGCTCAAGGGAGTCCACACTTATTTACTTTTAGAAAAACATTGTTACACTTGGAGGAGGAAGGACCTCCATGCTTTTTAATAAATGCATTGTTCAGAGGAAAAGCTGTCTAAAAGAGATTTATTAACAAGAACCCCAATTATTAATGAGACCTGACCCACAACAGCCACATCTCATTAGTCCATATATTGATATTGTTTCCAGGGCAAATTTCAAGCAAAACCCTGAGACTAAACATTTTTCTTTTCAAGATGGGAGACTCAGATAAGGTTTCCTGTCCAAAAATATTTAGAGATGTCATTATTTCTCCAAGCTGCCTCTAATGAGTAATTTGAGGGGGAGGTTGTTTTTGTTTTGTTTTTAGAATCAGAACTAGTTATGGCCTCTCTGTAAAGGAGAAAGAGGAATTCAGAGCAAGGAGCTCTGGTGCCAATATTGCAAAAATAAGCAACTTGCATCATCTCCAAAGCATTCATATGGAAGCTCTCCTTCAGAAAGGGGCCTTTGATGATGCTGTGGTTTTGACAGCAAGATCCTTATATGGATTCCAACCCCACAAAACACTTCATACACAGCAATGATTGTAACACCCATCACTGAGAACGTGTGGAGTGAATGGAGACCAGAACCAAGAGCTCCATGGAGGCCTTGGGGTTCCTCCCTTGAGAGTTTCATACCAGGAATACCAGGGGGTTTTGGCAGAGCTCTTGTTTTTATTTAGACACACGCAGTTTTCATAAGAACCGGCTCCGTGCCAAACGAGCTCCCAGCCTGGAGATCAGCAAGGCCTGACCAAGATCAGAGGACTCTGGACATCAACCTCCAGACACCACCCAAAATTAAGGGAAAAGTGACCCTTCTGGCAACCAACTCCCCACAGCATTCCTAATATTTCAATAGCTCTGCAAGGAAAACACCAGCTGAAGGCTCGGTGCATTTATTGCTTTCCAATTGTGCTTCCCAAACCTGCAAGGAGCAAACTGGCTGGAAAACAGGAGAGCACAGGCACTGGGAAATCACCCAGAGCGACTGTACAGGGTCACAAAGCCAAGGAAGGACCACTAAAAAGCCAAAAATTATCTTGCCTTTCGAAACCGAGAATACACTTCCACTCTGATTTTAAACACTCGGTGGGAAAGAGCCACAGCTCATTAAACAGGCAAAAATCAGATCACAAAAGACTGGGTTCAGAACTGCTTTTGGAGAAGGTCTAGATTGCCATTAGACTGTCATGCCACACTACATTAAGCTCTGCTGAACACCAGAGAAAGACATGCACTAATTAATTTCACTTGTCAACAGTTAGATGTGGACATATCCCATCTTGCTGAAACGAGAAATGTAATTTACATTTCCTTTGTCACCTGCGCTATCAGAGACTAAAACAGGATTAAATTATGTCATTTTGGCCCAAAGTAACATCACTATTACAGCCACAGGGACTCAACAGAGGAAATCCATTCTCCACAGGATTTTTCTGTGAAAATTCTGTTAAGCATTTAAAAATTATCTATAACTTATAGATAAAAGAGCAGCAAAAGGAGCCTGTTCCAAACCTGCAGCTTCCAGCCCTCTGCTGAGCACTGGCAGGTCCTGCCCAGCTCAAAGTGCTCTCAGGCCACCAGGTGAGCCTTTGCTTTGTGAGGACACCTCTCAGAGCTGCCTCACAGCCTGACCCTGCTCCTCTGCCCAAATGCTTGGCTGCTTCCAGTAGTTCCCACCCATCACCACAACCTCAACTCCCCACCAACCACTTCCAAAACACTGGAGACCTCTGAAGAGGGAAGTAAAATCAAAAAGAGCTGGGAAAACACAGGTGTTGTGAGCACAGGGTTCAAATAAGCAGGAAAAGAACCCACCCAAATTGGTCAAATTGTTACAGTCAAGGCATCCACAGCACTTGGATTCTCCAGGATTTTAAGCTCTAAATACCATTTGGTCCCTAGATAGAAACCCAACGTGGTTTGGATTGGGAGGGACCTTAAAACTCATCCAATTCCAACCAGAGCCTACGGACAAACTCCTCTCAAATCATCAATACCTACAATCCTGTTAAGTCTTTAAAGCACCCAAGGAGAAAAAACCCAAACAAACCCACACAAGTCTAAACATGCTATTTACACACACACCAATCTCTTTGTGTATTCACAGAGGTCTCTATTTTGGGTAAATTTGCTAAAGAATAGGGCTATGGAGGGATGAGGCAGGACACAACCTCCTATCCCAGCCAGCAGCCCCAGGGAGACGCTCAGGCTGTGATCACCACTATTATATATTCTAATATTATCTATGTCTAGCCTTGATCTTCATTTAAAAACACTCCTAAGAAATCCATTTCTATTACACTTCTGTTTACACACATTTCCAGGGGCAGGAAAAGACCAAACACCACCTTCCAGGGACAAACACCCTGCAAGATCCACGGATGCCACCAGTCCTCCCATCCCAAAGAATAACTGATTTTGGTGTGGTCATCACAAGTGTTTACCATCATTTTTCTCCTGAAGATAGATATATATAGATGGAATATTAAAACCTCACAGCAATGCCACTTGGCCTGTGAAATTATGGATCAAGTTCTCCCAAGTTTAGCCTTGGAGGAAGTGAACTCAGGAGAGCTTAAAGGAACTAAGTGCACTTAGTCAATAACCACTCCATCTGCTTCCTGGTAAAAGAAATTCCCCTCTCAAGGGACTGGCATGTCAACTATGTTTATCACCTGAGAAATCACACAAGTTTTAGCTTCAGTTTTGAACAGGTCTGATGTAGCCTGGGCTGAGTGTTTTAGTGGTTTGGGTTTGTTGGGGTTTTTTTCCCTGCAAGGTGCTCACTTTGACCTGAATAAAGTAAAACTGAGGCACAGCTGAAAGAGGCACCATTTCTCATCTGCACTTATCCCACCCCCTAAGGGGTATTGGAGATTCTGACCTAAAGGAAAGGAAGGAAAACCTTCTATGTTTGCAAACTATGCATTACCATTTAAAACACAAACGTTGTGTTAGCTGAGCCAAAACAAAGTAAACCAAAAACAACTGGACACCTTGTCTGACACTGGCACAGCACCTGCAGTTTGGTACCAAGAGCATTTATTTTAATCCAACTAATACTTTAATATCCCCACCTACTGCAAAAGCAAGGTAGGGAACGGATGATTCTATAAAATATGTTTATTTTGGCTTTTTTTTTTTTTAACTCATTCAGAACAAGTTCACTGAATAGAAATTGTCCCAGATCCTCAACCTGCTCCACAATGTCAGATAAATCCCTTCTTCACCGTGGCAGTCTCCTGGAAATAAATCTACCTTAGACAAGACAAAAGCACTAAGCCCACCAGTTACTTGAGGATATTTCTTGCATTCTAAGGCAGGAACAGACATACTGAAGAATGCAGAAATTTAATTTGTTATAAAGGATCTATCAGGTCAAACATGGGGAAGGTGAGTAACTTGACTGGCAAGGCCCACTGTGCTGTAACCTGAGATGTTTTTCTGCCCAGCAAATGCTCCTAGCTGGGAAAAACTCCAATTACTTTTTCCTATTGGGTTGGCTGTATTGAAAAAAAATTAAAAAATGGGGTTTTGACAGCCCTCCAGGGGGACAGACTGTCACCTCCTTCCTCAGTTCTTAGCAGGCATGTGAGGCAGCATTACAACCTGCAGAGACACAGTTATGGCAACAATTCCCCTAAATCTTCCCAAATGCTTGCAAAATGAATACTCTGAATAAAAGCTTTCACTTGGTCAAACACCCAGTGAGCTCCCCAGCAATGGAAAGGACCCCCCCCAGGTGTCACAGCTGTGACCACAGCATCCACACCATCTCATCCTCAGCTCTGAGCTGCCAGCAACTTCTACAGATGGCTGTATTTGTGGGGAAATGGCATTAAAAGAGTCAGGGACTGAATTAATGACAGTTGTGTTAATCACCCTGTGGGTCTCAACACTGCACCACACTGAATGGAGACTCGCTTTACACTTCTCACCCACCTGGCTGCTTGAAAAAACCATTCTCAGAGGTTTGAAAAACAATTCAATGATCAGCATGCTTTAATACACTTAGAATAAATGTTCATACAGAGTTAAAACTCTCACCAGAAAAGTCAAGAGGCAGGTGCTGAACAGACTCCACATAGACCTCACTCAGCAATGCCATGACCATTTCCCTCAGCAGCACACAATGAAAACCTACAAAATCACATCTCAGCCCTAACAATTCACATCCCCTTTTCTATTGCTACTCAAAACCTTATCATTGCTTAGCATCTAAACACAGATTAATGCCACTTTTCCAACAATCCCACTTACTTCCTCCCAGATTACTTCTCAGCCCCTCTTCCCAATAAACAATGTAGCCAAACCCCTTCCAAATAACGTGGTGCAATTTTTCAAGTTACTCTCTAAGCACGTTCACAGACCCCACCTTTGATAAAACTTTAGGGCCAGCACACAGAGAACAGGTCTTTTCTTTTTGCCTATTACACGTGATATGAAGAGCCCCAGAAGTTCCTTGCCATGAACAGACACTGCAACTGGAATCAATGATGATATTCAACACCCCCTAACATATGCCTAAAAACTGGAATCTTCACTATCCAAGACCTCCAGGGTCTTCCTTTCACGCTGGTAGACAAAAGCACAGAGATCAAAAATGCTAAAATATGGAAGAGACGAACACAAAGGTGCCAGCAGAGAACAAGTAACACAGCGGGGGTGGAAGGGAAGTGGTGAAGAACCTCATTAGTCAGGCAAGAGTTTTAATTAAAAGTGTGGTGAGAACAGCACTGCCAAATTCCAAAATGGAGTAATCCCTGAGCTAGAGGTACACAGCCCCAGAACCAGGCACTGGGAGGCAATGGAAGATTCAGTGCAGTGGAAGAATTACCAGGAGAGCTGCACAGCACCAGGAGGAGGAAGCCCAAAGAGCCACTTCAAGTGACATCTTTGTAGAGTTTCCAAAGCACACCTGGACGAGGTTTTGAGCCACCTGAAGCAGCACTGAATCCACACACGCTGCAGAGGTTCCCTCCAGGGAAAACTACCCAGCAATGGTTCAGGGGAAACCTGCAAAATCTGAGCTTCTTCCAGCTTGAACACTGACTAAGCCATGATAAGTATCATTTAAAATACCTCAACTTCCTCCTAGATGATCTAATTCTCCATTCTAGAAGTTCCTAATGTAAACCCCCCCCACCTCAAGGTGTACTCAGACACCAACACATCGCAAGCCAAGTCCCCACCCATCCTTGAACACAACTTTTACCCTCTCACGTGTCCTTAGTTAATCATTTCTCTGCCCATCAGCAGATAAACCTCAGCTGAACACCCTAATTGGATGCAATTTCAGCTCAGAAGTTGCCCACGGTAACTTTTCAAACCACAATACCACCCACTGATACTTGGATTTGTCCCAGTGCCTTTTAAACTTTTAATCATCTGTCTGTGCATTTTCCTTCAGTTTTCATTTCCCTCCCCCCAACACTCAGATAGTGACACTGCTCCTAAAATCTTCCAGCATCACTTAGGAACCACTTCCCTTGCTCAGGCACAGCTTCCAGCTTAGCAAAAGGAGGAAAAGAAACCCCATTACACGAGCCCCTTTTGAAGAGGGAATATCTCCACCCTTACACTTGAATCACCTGAGAAATGGGAGCATGGACACCTACAAGAACACTCAGGCAATTAAACCCTGGGCTTTTGTTGGCATTAAAGCTTCCAAGAAATCCACAGCTTGTAAACAACCAAATTTGACCAATTTCACTGTTACTGAAACAGGTAACATTGCTATTAATTCTAACAACAGGGAGGACTCCTCAGCACTCCTTAAGGTGAGCCTGTATGTGAATTCTTTCTATACAAGCTCACAAAGGGCCTGGATCTCCAGGTTTCCCCCCATAAATATTCCTGCCTGGATGGGATATACTTCCTAAAGGCCACACGCAGATTGGCAGGAAAAAAAACAAGACACATTCAGCTCCAGGTTTATTTGACTTGAATTTTGGCACGAGAAAAGCAGCTTGAAACTTTTCATAAAGCCTTACCCAAAACACTTTCTAGTGACGTTTGTTTAGACTTCTGTCTCCAGGGAAAGCCAGATAATCCTGCCTACACACTTTCCTTGAGAAGGTGATCACAGAATTTTAATACTGACCTATTTGTTAGCTTGAAAGGCAAGAATAAAACTGACTTTATAAACAAGGAGGAATTTTTTTCCCCACCATACCCACCACGTTATCACACACAATCCAAGCAGCTGACAAATTGGTGTGCCTTCAGCTTTATTTACTTTATCCAACCACTCCCATATTTAAAAAAGCTTTTCTTTGTCCCTTCCCCTGCCAATATAAAAGGCTTTATTCTGCTCTAAGCACACACACGACCAAGACACCAAGTTGCTTGCAAAGCTTCCAAATGTTTTCTGCTGGATTAAGAGATTTCTTTTCATGGAGTTATTGCTAAAGCAGAAACAAGGATAAATAGGCACCAAAAACATCCATGCCATAATTTTTAACTCTGAGGTAACCACTCTGAGGTCTGGGGTAAGGTTGGAGGTGAAAAGCCTTGCAAGGCTTTACCACCACTTGCCTTGGTGGTAAATGGCACATTCTTTCTCTCCAAAAAGTTGATGAATGCTCAACACACTGGGGGAAATAACACACAGCCCAAGCTCTGGCCCATCATTCACTGGGGACCTCCAACACCATTTCATTACAACAACACATTAAGTAACATTCTAATTCCAGCAGAATCCCAAAACCCTGCAGGCAGAAACAACGGGAATTACTCACCTCACACTCCCTGCTGAGGACAGGAGGAACTGAGGGAGGTGGAAATGCCCTCCCAGCCTTTTAGCTCTGCCCACCCTGCCCCTTTTGCAGCTGCTCCTCCTCAGGCTGATGCACACCCAGTTGTTCCTCGTGTGCCTAATGGGCACAGAGCCCACCCAAGCCCCCTGTGCCAGGTGGGATTCATCCCTCCAAACCCATCTGGATGGGGCTGCCAACCTCTGCCCTGCTGGGTTTGTTCTAAGCACTCAGCAAAGCTGCTGGAGGGGCAGAAACACCCCCCCTTCCCACTTGGAGAGACAGGACAAGAAACACGCTGCATTCCCACTTTGTTACTTATTTTTCAAAACCAACTCCCTTGAATTGAGAGCTGGGGCTGCTCAGAGTGGAAAAGAAAAGGCTCCAGGGACACCTGAGAGCCCCTTCCAGTGCCTAAAGGGGGGTTATAAAAAAGAGGGAGACATTTTACAATGGCATAGAGTGACTGGATAAGGGGGAACGGCTTCCCACTGCCAGAGGACAGGGAGAGATGGGATATTGGGAAGGAATCCTTCCCTGGGAGGGTGGGCAGGCCCTGGCACAGGTTGGGCAGAGAAG
>JAWWTY010000158.1:2652989-2666247 GCA_035222235.1 Margarornis squamiger | reverse complement strand
CAGGTTGGGCAGAGAAGCTGTGGCTGCCTCTGGATCCCTGGAAGTGTCCAAGGCCAGGTTGGACAGGGCTTGGAGCAACCTGGGATAGTGGAAAGTGTCCCTGCCCATGGCACTGGATGGGCTTTAAGGTCCCTTCCAACCCAAACCATTCTGGGATTCTGTGATATATCAGCAAAGTCCTTAACTGGTTTAATCTCTACCCTAACACTTGGTGGATTTTTGCCATAAAACACTGAAACTCGGCAAGAAAAGGTTTGCTGGGCATTGCAAGGAGAAAAGAGCCAGTGAAATGCTGCAGAGCTGGAAACAGCACCCAACACTGGGAGCAACATCAACCCCCTTCCCTGTAGGTGCTGGAAAAGAGGAATAGCTTCCCCAGGCAGCAAGCAGCTCTGTCCTTCAAGCCTCCTGCTCCTCCCTGAAGCACACACAAAGTGCCTCCTTTCTGCAGCAGCAGCAGCAGCCACCCTGGCATCCCTCCTTGCATACAAACCAAGCTCTCAGCCTGGTGCTCTCAGCACAGCCCCAAGCAGGGACTGGACCCCACAGAGATGTTTCCTGAAGCCCAGGAATGCCCCCAGTGCGTGGGAAAAGGTGATGATTTTGTACAGCCACACTGTTTCACCAGTGTAAGGGCAACCAAGTGCCCTGGAAAACACAGTGTATTACATATTATGGATCTGTACAAAGTGAATGCAACATTAATGACTTTTTTTTCCCCACTTAGTGGTATTAAATTACAAGCCACTACTGCCTATTCCTTGCAAGGCACAGGAGCTGCATAAGGGAACCCTGTGGCCCAGCCTGTGTGCACCACCCCACAGCACCACTGGATTGGGATCAACCTCCCTCTTTCCAGCTCACACAAACTCCTCCAGGTGCTTTTCAAAGGGGAACAAATACCCAGCTGAATATCAGAGGTCAAATATTCTCCAAGAGGCCCATTCCATTCACTTCGGGGAGGGACTCAAAGGTCACCATTCAAAGGGCAGTGATTCTTAGAAACTCAATATTTACACACAGAAAACCTGAGAGAATCCCCACGGCCAACTCAGCCTTTCCCTGAAAAGCCCTTTCTGCCTCCAGACAAGGGAGGATTCATAGAGGGTAAATCATCTGCTTTGCACAGGAGCTGCAGAAATTCCTCCCTCCCAGGTCTCTGGAGGCAGCAGGAAGGGAGTTATCCCGGGATCACCCTGCCCTCCTCTAATCCAAACATTAGTATTTCCCCACAGCAAACAGATACAAATCAGAGCATCCCATAACTACAAACCACAGCAATCCAGCTTCGTGAAGGATGCCTGGCAAAACAGGTCTCTGCCAAGAAAACTCTTTCAAAGAAACCAAGAGAAGGCAAAAAAAAAACCCCAAAACCATCCCAACTCATTTTTCATTTGCTTGAGTGTGGAATCAGCAAAATGTAAAGCAACTCCCACCGTGCCAGGAAAGGTGGGACATCTCATCTCACCCGAAGTCAGCAAAGCACAAGAAAGCTGGAAATATTTGCTGCTGAAGCTCTGCTCAGTTCCCTGCCAGGGATTTGTGGGCAGTGCTGATGGAATATCCATTTAAATCTCCATCAGAGCACTGCCAGATTACTGTTCCACTGGTGGTAATTCCGGATTATTTGTCTAAACCGGGATAATCTTCACATTAAGCACAGGGAGAGAAGATGGTCAGAAACCGGCACCTTCGAGGCTGTCTGCCAAAAATCGGTTTCAACCCATTCTGAGTGGAAAATGCCCCCAGAAACCCCAAAAACCTCCCTGTAGGGGCTCTAATTCTTAGACTGGAAGTAACAATTCTGTCCTACAATCAGCAGCAGCCAAAGGTCGGAATAAAATAACCAAACCAACTACGCTCTAAAACACGGTCGTTTCGTGATTATTCCTTTTTTTGCTACTTCACCTGCCTTCTTCTGCAGGGTTTTTTTGGTGCTAATTATTGCTCAAAAATCCACTTGTAGAAATGCAAGACTGTGCCAAGACAGATGATGGCTTGTGCTGGATTGAGCAGGCATTTCACACTTTTGAGTCTGTGCCTCAGAAACTCAGCTTGGGAGAAGACACAAGAAGAGGGAGAGGACAGGGAGAGGTGCAAGTAAGAATTATTTCCCACTGGAGGCCTTGGAGTGTCAAGTCAGCACATTTAAATAAAATTCATCTTGCCAGCCACTGGTGCTTTAGCCCTTTCAGCAAGGCAGGAATTAGTCACAGTCAGAAGCTCTTCCAAGGGGCACAACATCTCAGGAACACCACGAGAAAGGAACAGGGGCTGAGCACAAGGTGGGATTGCAGCTCCTTACAAGATGTCACAGGGGCCTGTTTCAGAGATCCAAGGGCACTTTGCATTTAAGTAGCAGCTTAAAATCGAAAAAAAAAAACCCCACCTGCAATAGCTAATTTAGTTCCAGGGAGATTCCTTGACTCATGATGGATGAGGCAAGGGCTGCTACTCCCCAGGGAGGAGGTTCTGTACTCCAGGGAAAGCACCAGGCACTGCATTAGAACCACAAAACACTAATGGTGATATTCAAAGAGTCCAGAGCTGAGAGTGAAGGTGTCTCTGATAAAAACACTGCCCCAGGAGCTGCAATTTACAGCCAAGGAACTCGGGGTGTTTCAATAGTAAGAAGAAAAGAAACAAACAGCTTTAGCATCAAAGTGTCACATCGCTTTGTCACGTGTTTTATTCCACTTGATTATCCCAAATTCTGCCTGAGCTTTACTTAAAGCTGCTCTATAAAGGAAACACTTCCTGAACACCAGCTAGAGATGTCAAAAAGCAGATCATTTGTCAGTGCAAGTCACGGGAGGGCATCCCAAAGGGAAACAGTCCCATCTCCTCTCTTTAGGATACAAGGGTTAACACACTGTGTTCAACCTCTGAGCATCGCAGCTCCAGGCTAATTACTGTGCAGAGGGAAAGCAAATTAATGGCTGTGGGTAGAAAGGAAACAAGTGTCTACTCAGAGCCTGGTTATTTTTGTCCTATCAGATTATTTACCTGGAAAAGCCACATCACAATTAGAGCTGCAAACAGCAATTAGAGCTGTTCAAAGTTAAGAGGTTTTTTTTAAGGCAGTGCTTCTTCAGTCTCTTGTGAAGAAGTGCAACTAATGGCCCCAAAATTACTTGGTGGCCTTGAGAAAACCCTATTGAAAGGTAAAAGCCTCAGCACAGGGAGGGGAAAAAAAGTGTTTATCATTACACTATTAAATAAAGGGGGGAAAGTAACCTTGCAGGAAGAGCACTGAGTAAAACCAGCATCTTGGCACCAAAGTTACCAGAATACAAATCAGGAATACAGAAGTCACTGAAGCACTTGGATGTGCCATCAAATTCCTGTACTTATTATAATAATGAGAGATGGCAAAGTGGGCTGTGAGCAGATGACAACAGTTCAACTGCATCCTATTTTTCATCTGCTTTCTTCCCACTCCCATGATTTTTGCTTGTCTGCCTGGAACTGTCCTTCCCCTTTAGTTTGGGAAATAAGCAGCTCCCCAGTGAGTCAGTGACATTTATTTACACGGATCACCAGCTTACGGGGTTGACTTTCAATACCACACACCTCAAACCTCATTAACTGATTTCAAAAACATGAAATTTATACTTACAATGTCCTTTCAGCTCGATATTCTCCAGAGCTACGAGGAATCATGCAGGTGTTTTTCACAGTGAGAGCTGGAAGGGTTTTGCATTCAGGCGATGCACAATAAAATCAGAATTTCTCTACCGGGGAGTCATAAGAAGGATTTCCAGCTCTCATGTTTATGCACGAGCTCTTCCTGCATCTCAAACAGTCCAGAGCAGAAGTTGAGGGACTCAGCAAAACACCAGGCACAGCAAGAGCAGCAGCAAAAATAAATATGTCTTTTACACTATTTTCATAGGTTCTATTTCTTCAAACAAGCTCGAGGGTGATGGGAAAAGCCTCACACAACTCCGAGATCACCAGGGCTGACAATTAATATGAAGGTGCAGGCAGCACAGAGGTGAACTCAGAGCTGCAGAACTGCTGTAAACACAACCCATATAATCACTTCAGATTAAATAAATTTCATGCTTATTCCTTCCAGGGGTAAGCCAAGCTGCTCACCAACAGGTGAGTGTAATTGCATTTAATAAAGCATCCCAGAAAATGCCTTTTTCAGGGCAAACTGTGGCCAAAATAACTCATTTAATAAGTATTATGAACTACTCCATTCTCATAAAAGGCAGAAGAAAAGGGAAGTACGTTTGAGAACTAAATTAGCCCACCCTAAAAACAGGACTCGTGGGACACTAGTTAGCATTACAAAAATGGAAAGCATGGCAGTAAAAATTGAAAGCTTTGTTATTATTTTTTTACTTATTTTCTTTAAGAAAGCTCAAAGGAGGCAGAGCAACAGAGCTGGGATGAAGAGAAATTACCAGAAAACAGCCAGAGGGGTTTTTCTGGGGGGTGTTCAGTGCAAAGGGGGTGAGGGTTGACTCGACTCTTTAGTCAAGGGAATTGGGGAAATGTAGATTTGAGGGCTGGCAGGGCTTTCCAAAGCCAGGTACCTCCAACTCCTACCCAGCAAGGTCTCCACATCCTCCAAAGTGGCTCTCAGCACTACCACAGGAATCCAGCTTTTTCCATGTGCCCACAAGGCACGTTATTTTCCACATTCCCAAGGCTCTAAGAAAGCTTGGAAGTGTTTATGAGTCAGAGTTCTGCTTGGAGCATCGTCAGCTCCTGAAGGAGGCAGGCAGAGCTCCTTGGCCAGTTTGGACACACAGTGAAAATGAAGATGCCCCCATGATTTGCCTGGGCAGTGCTGATCCCATCTAGTGTGGGAATCCACAGCAATTATGTAAATACTGCCCTGGAAACTACTGTGGTGCTTGGACATTGCAATTCCAAGAGCAAACAGCCCTCCTCGGTGCACTCTATTACAAAAAATGTCAGGCTAATCATAGCAATTCAGTTGCTGCCAAACCTCCTAAATGGGAGCAAAAACGGGGGTAAGAGTGTTGAGGATGAGTCAGTTACACACCTACCTCCCTTTGGAAAGGGCAAATGAAGAAATTAATTACATCTGACTGACCACAACAACAAACAGCTCCTTGGGAGAAAAGGGTGCTTGCTTGAAATCCCAAAAACTCCCCACTTAGCTGTTCCTGCCCGTTCCTCTCCACTGAACCAACCCAGGGGACAACCTTGAGGAGTGTGACTGTGTCAAACCAGAATGATTTTTTTTTTTCTCTTCTCAGACCAAGACAAAAAAAGCCCAAATCTCTCCTCTGAGCCACCAAGAGCAGCTTTTACTTGCGAAGTAGGTCATGAAAACAGCAGCTCCACCGAAGTCCCTGCCCTAGATGCACACACAGCAGAGCCAGGCAGGGAAGGGCATCCTGCAGCACATGCCCAGCAGAGCAGAGCTGAATGGAGAGCAGGGACAGACAGCAGGAAGAACCCACCTCTGGAGAGAGAGATTAAATCAAAGCAGCTTCTGTTCCAACTGCTGTTTCACGAGGGCCTGGTGGGTGCTATTCATGCCCTGCTCACAACCCTGCCTGCCTTGCCAACCCAGGAGACTGCAGGGTGCCACATCCTGCCCTGCTCGACCCAGCTCGCTAAGCAAGGCTTTGGGGAAATGTTTGTTTAAAGACTCTCTTGAGCTTGAAATGCCAAAAGGAAACGTGGAAATGGTCACTCCTACACACGTCAGGACTGGCTGATTCAAAAGGGGGATTGATTTCTCGGGAGTACGCGTGCAAATCTGAGTCACGTTCTTTCTCCCTGCACAAAAAACCACTCTGCAAACAAAATTAGACACCATTACTCCATTCAGCTTTGTGGGCAGAGAAATCTGTGGCTTTTCTGGCTTCAAACCAAGGCTCTGTTTTGGGCTGTCAGCTCTTTGTTACTTAGCAATGGGACTCACCTCAGCCTGCCAAGGCACTGGGAGTGGAGCTTTAATGGTTTCTCCCTCCTCCAACCACTCCTCCAGGTGTCAGGTCCTGCATGATACAGGGCACTGACCTGCTGAGGGAAAGCCAAACACCACTCCCCCTCAAGTTTTCCAGGATAAAGCACAGGAGTGGCTCACCTGGAGCTTGCAAGCAGAAGGGAAAATCCTGAGATATATTCCTTTAATTCAGAGGGGAGGATTCGGAGCTGGTTTCATTACCAGCAATACACGCTGCTCATGTTACAAAGCTCTTCCTTTCCTAACACAGAGAGCAGGTTTGCTTCTCTCGAATCCCTTACACCCTGGTCCAAGGGAAGGATCCCACTCTCCTCTTCAACACAACACCCCCAAACTCCAGAGAGACCACACAGCGCCGCAGTGGTGTAATTATCCAATCCAGTAAGTATTTAGACAATGGAATTTCTGTTATCACTGCCTTAGGAACAGGTCCCCTGAGCACAGGAATAGCCCTGCAGCCAGCAGCAGGCTCCCTGGGGAGCTCTTCATGCATCACAAACATGCCAGGCTCCATCATCCCACCACTCGACTCAGCCTTTCCCCCTCTGCAGGGAGCCAAGAGGATTTCCCAAGTCACATGGGAAGTCAGAGCATTTTCATTCCAAAAAAGGAACCACATTATTTTTCCCCCACCCCACCCACCCCAGGGAATCTCTGCACTTTTCCAGTTTGCTGTTATTTCAGGGAGAAATTCACTTTCCCTGCCAGCCTTCCCTCCCATGTGCCCTCCACTCAGGAATGTGTGCCACGTTTCGGACAGGTTTCCAATTAATTTCAATTCCTCCTCAAAGGTTGCTGCTGCATTGCATATTGCCTGTGCCTGAGTTTTGTCTGGAAGCAGAACACACGAATGGGATGTGGTACATCAAATTATTCTCAGTGGTGAGCACTAACAGTGACAGAGCAGTAAAAACACAGGAAAATTAGAACATAAAACCTCCCAGCCAGACCCCAGCTATTGCTTTCTAACACACAGCTTGCAAAAAAATCCTGCCTCCCCCTTGTGCTATCGTGGGCAGCCCGTTTTCTCCTTAAAAATCTTCATTTGTCATTTTTGGAGTTGCTTTGCCAGGCAGGAAAACTCAGTGTCACTTAAATCCAAATATCTAAGAAAAACGGCACGTCTGAATTACGAGGATGTATTTTTAAAAAATGGTCTAAGTGGAATGAATAACTCCATTTCCTTTTACAATAACGTGCCACAACTCATCTCCTTCATTTCCAGGCATTCCTTGGAGCCCACTATTCTGACTGTATTTCACAAACCTGCACTCTGGACAACGAGCATCCCTTTGCTATTCCTTCGACAGACTACAGGTTAGGGAACCAAAGAAAGCAAAGCATCATTAAAAGTCATTTTTGGCAGAAGAAAACAAGGGTTTCAGACAATTAATAAAGAGAGGCTGCAGTATGTAAGTCAAGTGAGAGGTAAGTGCAGAGAGCACAGACTGGTTTGGGTTGGGAGGGATCTGAAAGACCCTTTAATTCCAACCACCCTCCCATGGGCAGGGGCTCCTTCCACTGTCCCAGGTTGCTCCCAGCCAGCTCCAGAACTACATTTAGGGAGCACATTTTTCCTTAGCAGCTCCCAGGGATGGTAATAACTGATGTGAGCTCATCCAGATAAACTCACTCTGTGGCTTAAGGAAATGTGGCATTCTTTGGAACAGAGAAAAACAAGGGAAGCTTTGCCTGGCTCGGGGTTTTTCAGGGTAATAGGGTGACACATAACAGGGAAAACATGGAATAACTTCAGGCTTGGGATAACAGAAGGAGCAGCAACCCACATGCATGCCTTGGGACCTGCATGCAATTGTCACCATAGCACCATTCCAAAATCCTCTCAAAACACCAGTATGGTCCACAAATCTTTGTTCCTAAACCCTATAAAGCTTCCTAGGCTACGACCTCGGAGTGAACTGCTTATTCCCAGCAGGCTGCAGGCCAGAACACAAGGCTGACAATCCCCCAGAGCAGTTTTTTTTATGGTGGTTGCTCCCTGGTAGATCGATCCTTCCCAAGTTACATAGCTGAGAAATTCCAGTTTTAATTATTTCAACAAGCAGTTTCAGCGACTGAGAGTTCCCACATTGCAGCCCTTTCCTCCTGGGGAAGCCCACAATAAATCACTGAAACGAGCTCTGAATTTCCTAATTCCTTAAGAGCTGCCAAGAATGCACAAAAAGACAGTGGACATGCTTTGTATTTCACACGAGCCATTAGTGATACCCCACAGGCCTGTCCTGCTGGAAACTAATTCCTCATCACGCTCAAGAGCCGCATATTTTCATCTCCATTAAAATGACATCTCATTTTGATGACCAATTGAGGCTTTAATAACAGGAAGAAAACCCTTGGCCAAATCTTTAATAGGAAAAGGACCAGTCGTTTCCATCATTAAATCCTCAAGGACAAAACAGAGCTCTCAAAGCCAGAGCACTGGAGTTTGCCCCTCAGAAAGTCCCAAAATAAGATGAAATATCACATCAGCAACATCACAGGTGGTCTCTCAACCCAAGAGCACCTCAGGCATAAGGAGGATTCCCCTGTGGTGAGCACAGACTGATCAAGGGCAGTTCCTCAGCCCACACAGGGCCCTGGGAGCTGGAAGCAGCAGTTGGGATTTTGGGAAGAGTGACCACCAGCTGACACTGAAAGAAAGGAATAATTTAAAAAAAATATAAATGCCCCAACTGTAAAACAGTTTCTACATCTCCCCAGACCTACACATGGGAGAATCTTTCAGATTACAGATGTGTGCAACCTCAGTTCTGTTCCACAGAATGGCAAAGCGGTGACTCATAGCACAAATCTGAAATGAAGTCAGAGAAGTTGTGTTTCCCCCTCCAGACTGGGTGGGACCCAACGTCACAGAAAGTTTCATCTTTAACATGAGTCTTAAAACAGCTTTAGAAAATGAACTTGTTTTTTTTTTTTGGTCTTTTCCTTTTTGGGTTTGACTGTGCTGAGGAGAGCTCAGCTGAGGACACTCCCCATGTGGAAAAAGAGCTGCCCTGACATTTTTGTATTAATTACTAGATCAACTTTACCAGGACTGTAACTTCCTTTCCCATCCCAGACCCTAATACGAAGTCTTGACTATTCCCACAGGACAAATTATAAATAAAAAAAGGTAGTGTCACCAAACAACTGCCAAAATACCCCCAAACCAACACCTAGTCCTCACTTTCACAGAAGGAGAGCCTCGAAAGGGGTTCTCTGGTTTGTTACCAAAATGAATACGAGCCAGAGAACATGTAAGCCACTTTCATACACCAAAAAGAGGAGGGTTGGTGGAAAGACCCATCTTTTACAGTTAAATTATCTCTTCCTCAGGGCTCCCACAACTTCATAAATGCTCTGCTGGGTTGGTATTCACCTATATTGCAGTTCAAGCCACATCCCACCTTCATTTCCAAAATGAGAGCAGCTGCATCTCTCCCTGGTGCATCCCAGTGTTCCTAAGGATCTCCCAGCATGGGAAGCACTGGAAGCACAGCCAAAGATCCAGTGAGAATAATTGTTTTATGCCCCTTCAAACCACTGAAGGGCCACCAGCCCCTCAGCTTTTTAATCATTCCTTTGAAAACCACAACCAGCAGCGAGCAAGGCTTCCAGATCTCACCATCCTCACAGCCACTCCCTGCCACCACCTGAATTTGGTGAGCCACAGGCTTCACCTGGCAAATCAATTGGCTTCTCCCATCCCACCACACCTTCCCTTGGCACAGAGATATATCCTTGGCAGGATATACTTCTCTGCTGCATCCTGAACACAGGGCTGCCTGCACCAACATCCTCCCTGGCCTGGAGGATGGATTGACACAGGTAACCCTGGTCCTCACCTGGAGCAGAGGGAAAACCCTGCAGGTTGTCCAACACCTACTTGAAACCTGGCTGCAGTTCAGCCCAGGGCAGTTTTTCCTTCTTAGTCTTAGAAGAAGGCACTAGGAGTCATTATTCTTGATGTGCCCAGAACTGCCAGGATTCACTACCATAGCAATGCCAGCTACTGGTGCCAGATTTGAGCCATCCAATTCCACTCCAATCCAACATAACCACTGGCTACACACACACACACACGCACCAGGAAATGCAGTAACAGGAGGCTCTAATATTTGTAGGAAAAAATCCATGAGGATTAGGCATTAGACACACAAAGGAGGAGCATTCTACTGAAGTCCTTTGTCTACCACCACGTATTTGAAAGAGGTTTATAGCTTGCTTCCTTGTGAACCTTTTTGCCACAGGACCTCACCCACATGGAGCCTTGAGCAGCTGACCCTCGATACCTACAGCACCCAGAACAAGCAGAGACAGAGAAAGGGCTTCCCTTGTTTCATAAGGAGGTTTCCTCCAAGGAACATCCCTCTAATTCTCATCTTTTGCCATGCCTTGCTGGCACACAGAAAAGGAAACCACACAGTACTTTTATGTCACCTCACCTCGCCTGCTGATACCAATTGTTGCCACTTCTGGTATTCCCACCAGCAGGAATTACCTCAGGCACGATGAACCAAATTTCCTCCTCATGTGTGACCTCCCAGCTGGGCATCAGAGCTCCTCAGCTCCCTCCAGAGGAGGGAGCACACACAGTAAACATATTAGGCCTCCTTCCCCTGCAATACCGTCACTTTCAGAGGGGAATCTACAAATATAAATAAGAAACAATTCCTCCAGTTCGCTTAGCCCCGCTTGGAGACCAGTGAAAGAACTTCTCATTCACGTTTCCTGTATCCTCCTCCCCAGACCTCTCACCCCCTGCGATACTCAGGGTCTTCTCCCTGATCCCACATCTCCATGCTGAGCTTTCCCAAATCCCTAAAACTCCTAAACAAGCTGGGAAAGCTTCATTCAAGCCCTACGACTCCCACTATTAGTGTACTCCCACCTGGCCCTTCATAAACCAAGTATTTGTTCCAAATATTTGGCCCTCCTCACCCTCTCTCCTGATTGATGTTATCCCAACCTGTTTCTTTACACTTTACCCACCAGGAGGGTTTTAAAGCACTGTCATCTCACAGTAATCTGGTCTGTTGGTCCAGTTTCTGCCAGTGTAATTTATATCCCTTTTGAAAGAACTCACCCATAAGACCATTTAGCATTTCCACCCTGTTTCAAGAAAGCCCATTTAATTTATCACCTCTGCTAGAAACCGGCCATCCTGAGAAGTAACCAAGTGGAATTTATGGTACTAAAAACAACACTGCACAGACACATATCTGACATAATCACTCTATTAATTACACCTACATGATACAAACTCTTCTTACCTCTTTCCTAAAACACTCCATAGGCTCAGGAAGCTTATACAGCTCAGTCCTATAACAGAAAGGGATCAATTCTTCATCAGCTGTAACTGATTGATGTGAGTCTAACCTGTCCTAACCACCTCCAACAGCCAAGAGTGACTTTCCCAGGCAATAATTCAGCATTTCACTGCTCTTACTGTCAGCAGGGATTCCCAGCACCCACCAAACCACTCTTCTCACACTGTGAGCCCATTATTTCTCCTACCCAACACAGACTTGTCTGGTTTTCTGCTTCCTCTTTGCAGCAACCTCCTTTCGATTATCTCTTTATTCTGAAGAGCTCCAGTCCCTGTAATTTCTCCTTGGAGATCATTTATTCCAGGATTCGGCAGCTCTCTGGTCTCTACTCTCTCTCAGTGGTCTGCACAGAGCAGTGTGATGGAGGGGATAAACTCAGCTTTGCTGTGAGGAGATAAACAGGCACATTACAGTCCAAAGGATCTGCCAGGATACTGGATCCTGATCTGCTCCCTCTTTTTACAGGGATTCAGCACCTGAACCGACCTGCAAACAGCCTCCCTGCTGAAAAGACCCCAACACCACAGACAGCCAAGAGCCCAGCTGCCAAAATTCAAGCCAGGAGAGCTTGCTAATCATCAGCCCCACGAGACACAAAGAAAATCATCCTCCTCCTCCCCCTCCCCGGCTCCCAAAGGAGATGGTTTTGGCAGGATGATTTTAGTGTGCCCACACCTCAGTCCTCACATCTCCTCAAAGCATCCCGGGCAAACACAAGAGATTTGGGAGATTTTTTAATGGTTGGGGTGTGTTTTTTTGTGGTTTTGGCGTGGTTTTTTTTTTAAATCTTCTCACACATTTCCTGCTACACTTCACCCTAGGAGTGAAACCAAGCACGAACCCGAGTCCCTGCTAAATGAACGGCAAAGGTCAACTTAAATTTAGATGAATATAAATTATTGGCCGGGAGGGGAGCAGAGCCATAAGGGAGACAACTGAAGTGATAATTAGCAAAGCCGAAGGGGCTGTTCCACACCCGAGAAGAGGCTGTTCCACACCCGAGGAAGCCAGGGCGGTGATGTTAACCCCAAAACCAGAGCCACACTTCACACGTGGCAAGCACCACACCGCAAACACGGGGCTGAGACACCCGCTGATACCCACGGACCCTCCGGGGCATCCCAGAGGTGCCAAAACAACTCCGAGGCATCCCAGAGGTGCCAAAACAACTCCGGGGCATCCCAGCGGTGCCTCTGCTGCCCCTGGGGAGCTCAAAGCTGCTCCTGAACACGCAATCCCGGCGGGTCCACGGAGTTTCCCCACGCTGGGAGCAAAACCGAGTGAGCGACAGGTGCACAGCTTTTCCAAGAGGCGGCTAAAGCCACGGGGATACCCCGCGTTTATACAGAAAAAGGCGAAAAAAACAGAAAAAAAACCAAAAACCCCACAACCCTCCCGGTATTTTCAGCGAATTTTTCGAGCTCCAAGACGCAACAAGAGCAGGGGAAGGCAGAGGGGACAGTGCGGAGGCTCCGGGGGTCTCCCCATCCCCATTCCCAGAGCCTGTCCCGGGGTCTCCTCTCTCCCCATCCCCATTCCCGGTGCCTCTTCTCTCCCCATCCCCATTCCCGGTGCCTCTTCTCTCCCCATCCCCATTCCCGAAGGTGCTCCCAGTGCCTCCTCTCTCCCCATTCCCATTCCCGGGGTCTCCCCATCCCCATCCCCAGTCCCGGTGCCTCCTCTCTCCCCATTCCCATTCCCGGGGTCTCCCCATCCCCATCCCCATTCCCGGTGCCTCCTCTCTCCCCATTCCCATTCCTGGGGTCTCCCCAACCCCATTCCCGGTGCCTCTCCCGATATCACCGCTCTCCCCATCCCCATTCCCGGTGCCTCCGCTCTCCCCATCCCCATTCCCGGTGCCTCCTCTCTCCAAATCCCCATTCCCGGTGCCTCCTCTCTCCCCATTCCCAGGGTCCCCTCTCTCCCTATTCCCGGGCTCTCCCCATCCCGAGACCCTCCCCATCCCCAT